>OY755205.1:9445490-10022475 GCA_963576765.1 Draba incana
GAGGACTGTCAC
Organism: Draba incana; assembly: GCA_963576765.1. NCBI lineage: Eukaryota > Viridiplantae > Streptophyta > Magnoliopsida > Brassicales > Brassicaceae > Draba > Draba incana. The sequence continues at coordinate 9,445,503 of OY755205.1, forward strand.
CGAGAAATGCATCATTTGCCAGGTTACTGCAACAAACATTTTTAGAGTTGAAAAGACTTTTACAGAAGAGGACAGTGGAAGAGACATACAACTTGATCGAATGACAATCATCTAACCTTATGCAGCAGAAACGGAAACCCGCAACACGCTTCAGTTTACGGTTGTAGAATAAGAAACAGAAAGACCATCTAAATTTTTACACAAAAAGGAAGCCGCCTTTTAGTTTTGACAATCAGGCTACAATCTTTGAATAGAAAGAAGAAAATTGTTGTAACTCACATTGCTCCTTCCTCGAGGAAAGGATCAGCATTAGGATTAGGGTTGTAAACATATATCTCACAGTCAGCTAGTTTTACGACCTGTATCACATTTGTATGATTTAGTTGTTTCTATTACTGTTGGCCAACTTCTTAGTACCTTATTGCAGGGTATTTACCTCATCAAGAGCCTTGTAGAGTACCTCAAGCAAGGAGCCATCCCCATTCCTTTCAGTCCATTCCTATAAAGCAGGTAGGAGAATAAATAAATGTCATATGCATAAAATTTTCAATCAATTTCACATAGTATTGAATCAAGCAAGTGGAAAGTTGAATTGGATTATTGAAGAAGGGAAAAGTGGTCCTCCCTCGTAAAATCAAGCGTTTTTTCCAACTTCCATCGAACCGAAAAATAAGAACACTTAAAATACCTTAGAAGCTTCAAACATGTAGTTGTTAAAAATCTGCTCAAACGTGTCCCAGCTTTCCTCCGAGAAAAACTGATGTGCATTGACAGCGCTGAAAACGAGAAAATAGAAAAACAATGCGATAGTGATAGGGTTATACATAGCTGCTACTTTATCATGTTCAATCAGACACCTCATTGAACTGCACACAACTGGTTTAGTTAGATTTGGGAAATGGAGAGAATTGAACTCTCAGCGAGCAGTTCAATGAACCATTCGTCAAACCATTCTGACAACACTCCCACACATATTTAAAGGGGTATTATATAGCGGGTTGCCATGTCGCCCAAGAAGCTGACAATGACATTACCCATAATCCCCCTCTCTCAAAAAAAGCATAAGTTTTCCTTTCCGATTTACAAACACGCATATACCTGAAGTCGTAGTCCGGATACATCTGATAGAGTGTAAGTACCAAGTAGATCAAAGCCTTTCGACTGGAATAAGCACCAGCATATAGAGGTAAGAGGGATATCTATTATTAAAATAAGGTGAAACGCTCTGTAAAACTATATTTCTTACCTTGATCTGCTTAACAAAAGATCAACAGGTGAAGAAGAGTCCGTGTCAGAAGATTTCCCGAGATAATCGAGCATCTGAATTCACGGGACATGAATAATAATAAAAAAAATTAGGTCAACAAGCAGCAGCTGTACACATTCAATGATTAACTCCAAAACACATGCTTGATTGCAATAATTAGATGCAAGTCAATCGCTCCTTGTTATCAAATTACCTCATTCTCCAAAGTAAGAGACAATTTTTTATCGGTTCCCGCATGTTTACCTATTGAAAACGAATAATAAAGCTTAGCCTATTTTTCTTGTAGCCCAGAAGATAATTGACCAGGAACACAAACATGTGCTTACAAGAGTAGGCTTCAAGGCAACCTTTGATAGTTCTTTCCCCGAGATTTAGATGACCCAGAAAAGTATTCAAACTGGAATCAAAATAAAATTCAAAACCAAAAAGAGGAAGAAACTGATTCTCATAACTCAATTCAACAACAACAAAAAATGTTTAACCTGTCCAGGTTAGTATACTCCAAGAACTTCATGATAACGACCAAATTCTCCAAAATAGATGCGATACAAAACACTGATAATCTAATAATTTTACACAAACAAATCATGTAAAACAGGTAAGCATACATAAAAATTTCAAAAAAAAAACACAGCGATTATGCAAATTTATCTATCAACACAATTCTCAGATCTGGGGGAAAAACGCAGCATAGGAGAAACCAGACCCATATCACGAACAGGGGGAAAAACGCAGCATAGGAGAAACCAGACCCATATCACGAACACCAATCATTTACTCAATCCGAAACCCTAAATTCCACTAAACTATAAAAAAAAAAATTTGAAAAAACTGGATCTGAACAACCAAATTTCAAATTTCAGAGCCGTAAATTTAGAGAATGAGCGGCAAGAGAATTGAAATTCGAAAATTCCTAGAAATGAGAGAGAGAGAGAGAGAGAGAGAGAGAGAGAGAGAGAGAGAGAGACCTTCCTACCGTTTGCGGAATTGAAGACGAAAATCGCGTTTAATAATGGATGGACAACGAAGCGTTTTTAGAGTTTCAAAGATGTGAAACTGCGTGCTGTTTTTATGGTAGTTTATGGGCCGTTCGACTTTGGATCTTTAGTGCCAAATTTATATGTTTTGGGCTGATTCAGTCCATTTTTTCAATGAGAAATTCGTTTTTTACATAGAAAAGAACATGCAATAACCTTTTCTTATTTTTGCAATATTTTTTTTTTAAAGAATTATGATGCGTGTCAAATTGTATTTGTACCTAAACTAAATTATCAACACACTCTAGTTGTAGTAGCATAACATAAGATCGAACCAAGGGAGATTAGAATAAACTACACTAGGAATGCAAGTAATTAACTAAGCTAAGCAATTCAAGATTTGTTTTTGATTGAATAAGTGTAAATAAGACTACTAGAAAGAAAATTAAGCTTAAACAAGTTCAAATGCAAAAGTCAACCGTAAATTAAAACTTTGATCAAATATGGGAAAAATATGGGCCTTGGGCAAAACACTTGACTCGGGATGATTAACAACTAATTAATTATGCTAGGACCTACAATTCAAACTCAATTCCATGACATGAATAACATTTAGTAGACTCATTCATTTCCATGACAATAATCCATTTACTAATCATTTAATTAAGTTAATTTCCCAATTGCAATTAAATAATTAATAATTATTAAGCATAAGTTCATAGAGCCAACTAAACACATTAAGCATCAATTCCCATTGGTTAAGAATCAAAAGCAAGATTAAGATTCTTCTAGACATTTTATCGAACACCTTCCGGGCATAAAAATATCTATGATCTACATTTTGATTAGCTAAGTCTAATCTAGCATTAAACACATCCTAATCTTTAGAAATCATAAGAATCTAAGCCTAGACATCACTAATCATCCATCAAACATCCCTAATCTACTAAGCCCAAATACCCATTGAAAAACTACTCACTAACCATGATGCAAAACACAATCATAATCATAGATAAAGACATAATCATAAAAGAAAGAGAGAATGATAATGAAAACTTCACTAGATTAGATGAAAAGTATAAAGATCCAAGCAAAATATCATAAGAAAGTGTTTTAGCACAAAAGGAGAAAATGTCTAATCAAGCTTAGCCAAAAAACTAGGTCTACAATGTTTATATAGCACAAGAAATCGGAACCGGGACAAACCGGGTCGGTTCTTCAAAGTTGTGGAAAACTGGATCAAATTCCGAACCCCTTTTGTCGAAATTTCGCCTGTCGGAAAACAAGTATTTCGCTAGTAAATTTCGGACCCCTTCAGTCGAAATTGAGGGTCGAAATTGTCTTAGCGAGTTGAAATCTTTCTTCTATTCCAAGTTTCCTCCTTTGTAATCTAGCTCCATTGATTCTTGTTTTGCAACCATTTTTGGGTACAAACATGCTCCACATCTTTTTCTTTTCTTTTTAGTCATCACCATTTTCGCCTAGAAAAACAAAAGAAATGCAAATGCACCTACAAATGCCTAAATGCATATGAATAATGGGTTGAAATCATGATAAAACAAGAGTTAAAAGATGAAAATTATGAATATATCAAATTAGCACCAGAATTTTCAATATTCGCAAAATGTCTGATCAATCCCATAAGGCCATAAGTGAACAAACTTATTGGTAAGTAATATATTGGTATATCCTCTAAATCCGTTAGTTTTTTTTTAATGTATATGTTTAATACTGATTTGTTTTACAAGTAACCAGGTGCCACGGTATTCACGAGATTCATGTTGTCAACCTCGAATTGAATTGTTTTTTTTTTTCTTTTTATCCAAAGACGACATCATTACATGATGGCCTCAATTCAGGTGGACCACATTAACAAAATTATATTGATGCCACAAATGGATTATATATAACGAAGTTCTTAAAATAAATCTCTTCCTTTCGTACGATTTTTTTTTTCTCAATCTTTTTGTCTACTCATGTATTTCCCCCATGTACAGTTTGTGTTATGAATAATGAATTACCCCTTTGAGTTTAATGCCGATTACTTAATGCGAAATGATTTTGTAACATAGCGATTGCAATTTTCATTTTATATCTTTCTATTAAAATATACAGTGTCTGGTTTGAACCAAAATTTATCACCCTAGCTTATTTTAAGATATAATGTGCGATTCTAAGCTTAGTTTTGGGTTTGAGACCTATATCAACGGGAAAAGGAGCCCATAGCCGGAAACCATTTATCACCACACGAAGGCTTGCATATATATATATATATATATATATTTTTTTGATAAAAGGCTTGCATATTTTTGTACATTGTAACTTTTCTAAATTTTAACATTTTCTTGGAGTAGAAAATAAAATACTAAATAAATACGTACCCGAAAAGCAAGAAATGTAGCACATTTAAAAATAGGAAGTGGCAGATGGTCATGATTGCAATTCTAGATGGACAGTTCTGTGTCTTAGTTCGTTTCTTGTCCTTTTATGTCTTCCAAATATTCTCTCTGGTTATATATGTAAAAATTATAATAATTCTAAGTAGAAAATGATATACGTACGAATTAAAGACAACAATTTGGAGAAAACAAAGTAAAAGCATCTGTTCAATAACATAGACAGATAGTATATATCTATCCTGTTCTCAATAACATTATGATTAGGGTCAAATCAGTTAAAATTGGTGGCGGGATCTATATTAATATTGTAATTATTGAATTTCATCTTCAACAACTTTTCATTGAACCAATATATTAGCGACCAAGTGAACACAAAAATATGTTTAACGTTACTTTTTATTATATTTTCATACCTCTTAAGTAATTGTGTTATTGTTTAACCAATTCACATGTCTTATATAGCGTTGATCTGATTCTCCACTTCATGAGGCAGATAGTCATTATTCATAAATTTATAGGCTCAACATTTATATAATAACAAGTTAAAACTATAAATAGACAACTAGTGCCATTAACTTAGATATATGTCAGAAATTGAATACTTAATTTAGGTGTTGTTCGTTTCTCCATTCAAATAGATTATTAAGATGAAGATGAAAATTGTTGTTTGTTTAGTACTCAAATTGACCATCATTGAAATGGTTCACTGAGATGAGTTTTCAAATTTTATGAAAAATTTTTAAACTCATTTGCCTGATCCAAGTAGAACCATTTAAATGGAAATGGATCTGTAAAAAATATAAAAAGTCAAATATACCCCTAAATAAACTTAAAAATTACAATAGAAAAACTTAGATCTAATTCGTGTACCCATATCTCTCTCTACTGTCCGACGATCATTCTCCGACGAATCTCTCCGCAAAATCATTCGAAGGTATTGTCGCTTCTCCTCTCTCTTTTTGATTTTAGTTGGGTTTTCATAGATGTACATAAACGTTGTTGTGTTTGATGTGTATTTCGAATTGGGTTTTGAATCGGGTTTTCAACAATGATTCGTATGTGTATTTTGAACTCGTATGGGAATGAACATTGATGAGTTTGCTGAGTTTGATATGTATCAAAGGGGACAATGATTCGTATGTGTTTCATCTATACAAAATGAATTGGGTTTTTGAAAATGATTCGTATGTGTACTAGAGATTGATGTGTTATGACTTTTAAATTACAAGTAATGGTTCCTTCTCATATCTAGGATTCAAAGTTATAAAGCTTTGATTGAATCTTAAGCTTTTCTTTTGGAGTTTGTTGTGTATTTCAGATTTTTTGTTCTAAAATTATGTAGGTGTTGAATCAGATTCCATAATTTGTATATTAAACCGAAGAATATATAGATGTTGAATTAGATTATGTATATAGAATTTGGAAAAGAATTTTGGTTCCTAAGTTGCTATGTTCGTTGTTGGATCTTTTCTATTATGTTAAAGAGATGCAAGAGAAAGAAAAAAAAGTTCTTATATTGGTTTTTGCAGTGAAACTTGTGGGAAATTAAGTGGCTAGAGAACTTATGATATGTTTATAGATTGTGTACTGACCAGTTAGATAATTAGGTGTTGTCGTGTTGAAGGGGAAGCTTAGTTTCACCTTGTTCTTGGCAGGGCCGGCCCTGAGTTCTAATAGGCCAGAAGCTAAAAAAAAATATGGGTCACTTTACTCTTTACGAAATTTTTTTTTTTAAAATAAAAACAGTATAGAGTTTTGATCTCATGACCTATTATAAGACATATATTAGATTTTTGCCACTAGACTAACGAAACTTTTATAGGTTTATGGACGATTTTTTTAAAAAAAATATAAGGGCCACAAGCGAATGCCGGCCCTAGTTCTTGGTAAGAAGGAGTATGAATTGGTTTTGTTGAATTGGATTTGCAGGAAACATGTTGATAGAACCCTGGCCGGCTTGGATCAAGAGACTAAGGAACCGGACGAGCCGCATGAACCCGAGGAGCAGCTTGAACCCGTGGAGGTTCTCAAGAACGCTAAGGACTTGCAAATTCCGAGTAAACCCTTGATGAGGTCAAGAAAGAAGAAACTTAACCAAGCCATCTCTTTGCTTATGGTTAAGACCACCGGCCAACTTCACTCGAACGCTTATCAAACCGCGTTGGTTGTGATTCAAGCCGAGGAAGGATGATAATGGGAGGTGTGCGGACTTGTACTCTTTTTCTCTCCTTTCGGTTTTGTCCCTTTGGGTTTTCCGAAAGAGGTTTTTAATGAGGCAAGAACACACACTTTTTCATAAGCCTCATTATCATACTTAGGCTAATTTTTGGACTTTTAGAAGCCCAACAAAGGCCCATCACGTTTTGATAAGAGCTTGAAGTTAAAATTCATCATTTCCTATGTATTTTGCATGCATTTTCCATTTATTAGTCAACCTTTAATTATGTTGTTTTTCCAAGAGAGTGTGCATGTACACTTCTCTTTTCCTATATAAGTGGCTTGCCACTTCTCATTTCAATCATCAAACATTTTAAATCATAAGTCTTTTCTTAACTCGTTTGATCATCCTCTTGAACGAAATTTGGATCCTCGAAAGTCTAAGGATTTATTCACATCCCTTGGAAGTTTCACATCAATCCCCCTCTTGTTCATCGTGTTTGGATCTTTATCCTTCACAAAGAGCAAGCTTTGTAGTCTTAGAGATTGTTCAAATCTCTCGGAAGTACGCATCGATCCATTTATTCCTTCATTCTTTACATTCAAACCGATCATCTTCCCTTTCAAAATTCATCCATCATCATCATTCCGCATCCTTAAAACCGTTCAAAGAGATCTTCGGGCATAGATCCTCACGAGGAATCTATCACATGTATTAAGAGATTGTCTCTGTTGATGATAAGTAGTAGAAGAGAGAGATAATGAAGAAGGGACAATGAAGATTTGAATTGGTTTGATGAATATGTTTTGTTATGAATTGGATTTGCAGGAAACAATATTTTGTCTTGCATTCTTGGTCTTACACATTGAAGATGAGTGGTAGAATAAGAGATAGTGAAGAAGAGACATTACATAATCTTCTATGTAATCACATTTTCATTTTACATTAGTGTTATTATATTTCATGAAAATATAAATGTATGGATATCAATTAAAATAATTTGAATGATTTGAAAATTACATAAATTTTAGATCAAGAATTAAAATTAATAAAGTTAAAAATGTGATTATATTTAAATAAGTTCATTTTAGTTATTTTATTATACACAACAAACAAATGTTTATTAAAATGGATCATTCAAGTGGACAGTACAAATGGAAACGAACATCGTTAAAATGGATCATTTAAATGAACAAGTTAAATAAATTATTTAGATGGACCATTCAAATGGTCAAACGAACAGCCCCGTGGAGTTTCATGTATAGATATCAGGAGATGAGAATCCCGCGTGGGCCGCAACTCAAAAACATGAAATTACTTGGAATCAAGAGAAGTAAGTTGATATGCAAAAAAAATGATTTGAACATTGAATTTGAACTAGAGAGTTAATAATATTCTATTTATAAGCACATGTATCGGTGTATTGTATCTATGTTATTTAATTCATAAAAGGAGAATATTCGTTTAGACGTGAAGAGGAAGAGGTGGTTGTAAATAAAGGGGACATGCAATGCAGAAAGAGAGAGAAAGTTAGATTTCTTTTACAACATTGGAATGATAACTCTTACACTCACTTCACTATGCCTCAGAATTTACTTGTCCCAATAAGCCTGCCTAAAGTCACCTTTCTGTTGGAACTAAATTTTAGTAAACAAATGGTCATTGGTTTATGTAAAATTGAGTTAAGTGTGAATGGAAAATTGGTTTGGACCATAGTGTAAAAGTCCCAAATATGTGAAAGGAAGTGCGCATGTAAAAAGTCTTACATCCTTTAGGGAAAAACTTTTTCATGTGGTATATAAGTAGTTAAGATATACTTATGTTCAAAACATAACACACATAGAGAGACACAAGGATACCACGCGCGCACCATCACAACCATAGAACCGAACCGAACCGAACCGAGCGGGGCCGGGCACGCTCGTGCGGTTGGCGGTTGGCAGAATTCTCGCCTCGTCCGAGTAATTTTTTGGACCATTGATTTGTCAAAATTACTCAATGAATTTTTTGGAAATTTTCCTTTTTTGATTTTGGAAATTTTACATTTCCGAATCTAGAAGTTTTCCTTTATTCGTGGCCGACTTAGTAAGAATTGGGAATTATTCCAAATCCTTTACTGATTCAAAACTTGCGGAATACTCCAGAATCTTCAACCTCAGACTATAAATAAAGGGTCTCGTCTCTCATAATTCCTCACGCTCTCAAACACAGAAAACTCACAGTTCTAAATTCTTCTATCTCTCTCGTCTTCATAGCTTTAGAAAGTAAGTCTTTTAGTTTATAGTTTCGAGAGTATAACGTAATTCTAGTTCACTGAGTTCTATACCTCGGGTGCTCGAGTTATAGTTCGAATCGGTTGTATCCTGGGATTCAAAAATCAAACGTTATTGCGAGCAAAAATGCAGTCGATTTATTGAATTAAGGAAAAAGATAATATCTTGCCTCCGTAATTTACTGCTTATTTAAATACTGTCTTTAAATACTATTGTTGTTCTTCGATTTTTGTTATCGTCTTTAACAATAAAATTCATCTTTTTCTTAATTCGGTTTTTTGGCTCCTACAGTTGATCAGCCTTGTACTTGTCCTCCAAAGCCAACCAAAGTGCTTTTGAAGTCTTGTACCAAAACCTGGACTGCTTTGATCCTATTACTATGGGTTAGGGTTTTCTTTTGTTTCCGCTACTATTAAAAAAAAAAAAAAAATCTATGTATTTTATCGATTTCATCTTCTTTTCTTTGACCTTCATTCCACCGATCTCTCCTAGATGTCATCTCTTTTCTTTGACCTTCATTCCACCGATCTCTCCTAGATGTGATCTCTTGTTACGGCGTTGGTTCGGTCAGAGCTATTGGCTTATTGGTCACGATTGATTTCTTGTTGACTACCAAAGTTGCTAGTTCCTTAGAGAAAAAGCATCTTGAATATTCGATGATGGTTTGGCGGTGAACACAAAACCGTGTGTGTTATGATTACGATGGATACGATGCTGATCCGGCGATGAAGACGATGGAGATATTCTACTACGATGATGATATATCTTCCACTGATGACTCTACGACAGAGTATAAAAGTCGTTGAACCCTATGGCCGCGTATAAACGCCACGAAGATACTCCACGACCGAGTATAAACGTCGATGGCCCAACGGCTGGGTGTTATAACCGCTTTGACTCCACGACCGAGTATAAACGTCAATGGCCCAACGGCTGGGTGCTATAACCGCTTTGACCCTACGAGCGGGTATAAACGTCAATGACGACCCAACGGTGGGGTATAACGCCGATATTTTGAAGACTTGTTCAATCTCACACGTGTTACCACGTATGAGCTTGCCGGGGGGTATTGGGAGATCGGGAGGTCGAGATCAACCGAGATTAAACAGTCAAGATGACCAACGAAGATTATGGAAATAATGAAGATATGATTACTTAAGAATCAAGAAGGTCGAGAAGATCGTTAATATTTGTCTATATCTTAGTTTAGGAAATTCGCCATTATGTAAAGATATTATTTACATTTATATTTATCTAGATTTAGGAAATTAGCTCTCTATATAAATCATTGTAACTTGTAACATTATTCTCATGAGAGTCTAATATAATTCTTTCCAGACACCTTTTGTGTTTATATTCTCATTAATCTATCATGGTATCAGAGCCTTGATCCAATTCCTTTGGGTTAGGGTTTTCGTTTGCTTCCGCTATCTTAAAAAAAAAAAAAACTTCGTTGGTTTTTATTTTTCTTCTTCGTTGATCTTTTCTCCTTCTGTGTTTTCTTCTTCGTTCATCTATGTTTCTTATTTGTTCTTTATAATTTATTTAAGTTTTGTTTCGTTTACTTCAAAAAAAAAAAAAAAAAATAGTTTTGTCTCATACTACAAAGAGACACTACGTTCCATGATTGATGATTTTGATTTTGATGGTGGTTTTTGTATTTTGTTCAAAATACAAGATTCAAATACCAAGTCTTCATGTGGCTCTGTCAACTACAAATTCGATGAAGTCACAAAGATGATGAATCCGGATCCGAAAAAAAAAAATCGCTCATTCGTCTAATACTACAAAGAAGATGTTGTTCGATGATTTGATGAAGCATGCTGTGAAATTTGAGCATGGACCGATTGATGAGTTCGTTCAATTCACATGGTGTCATGAAACAATGGAGATACACAACTACTACCGTATTCTCCATCGATGGCCTTATGGCGAGGTATAAACGCCACTGATGATCCTACAATGGGTATGAAGACGACTTGAAGATTGTCCAATCTCATACGTGTTATCACGTATGAGCTTGCGGGAGGGTGTTAGGAGATCTTGGGGATTACAAGATCTCCCTTGAATATAATTCCTAATAGATATTAGGAAAGTTAAAAAATTTTAAGCATCTCAAACCACTCTTTGCTCTTATTAGAACTTAATCGAAATTCAGTACGACATTGTTTTGCTTTAAAGCAAACATCACAAGTTGACAAACTATAACCAAAACTACTACGATCAACTATAGATAATTTTCTAAGCATCTTTTCTGATGGATGTTCAAGCCTCTTATGCCAAATCTCCATCGATTCCACTACATTCACTCTCTCCATGTTTTTAACTGTCTTCACCTCATGGAGAAAGTACAATCTTTCTCTTCTCCTACCGACTCCAATCGGAGTCTGCGAAATGAGGTCATGCATCAGACAACATGTTTTAGAAAATACCACAACACAACTCATCTCATCAACTAATTGCGAAACTAAAATCAAATTGCATTTCAACTCTTTAACGTATAACACTCGCTGCAACACTAGGGTATCTGTAAGAATTACACTAGCTTCTAGATCTGCTACAACTAAATTACCGTTAGGTAAACCAACAAGACAAGGTGCTACTCTCTACACCTTAGATAAATTTTCCAAAATTCCAGTCATCTGGTGGGATGCACCACTATCAATAATCCAATCACAAGTATCACTCTTACCACTAAATTGCGGTGTCGAAGTTATGGCTTCCGTATTCTCTCCAAGCATACGAACTAACTTTTCCCATTGTGCTTTAGTTAGCCCTGTCACAACTTGTGAATCAGCCGTTGTAGCAGTCATTGTACCATCAGCTGTAGCAGTCCTATATGGTACAGACGGTGGTACAGAAGGTGATATAGAATGATACACAGTATGTGCTGATGCTCCACGACCACGAACTGATCCTCTTCCTCCCCTACCTCTAACACCTTGTCCACCTCTGTATTTTTCTAACCACCAATCTGGATATCCGAGAGCCTGATAACACGAGCTAGCGTCATGCCCAGTTTTTAAACAATAAGTGCATACCATACCTCGTTTATCCACCCGATTATCACTTCGACTCGGTATTGTTGGGGAAGCACCATTATATCGAGAATCACTCTGATTACTCATCGTTTGAATTGCAAAAGCCATTGCATCACCTCGTACTTTGTTTCCACGATCGGAGTTTCTCATCTGCTCTTCTCTTGAAACCATTAAATAAGCATGATCAAGACTTGGAAGAGGTTCCATGTTTACGATCGCGCTTCGAACTGCTCCATAAATTGAGACATCAAGACCGAGAAGAAATTGGTGTAACTTCTCATTCTCTCTTGCTTTTTCGAACCCTTTCACAAAATCACAAGTACATCCAGCACACTTACATCCTCCACAATTACACAAAGCCTTGTATTCATAATTCTCCAAATCCTCCCAGACGACTTGTAATTTTGCATAGTAAACCTCTAGTGTAACTCCATGTTGTTTGCAATTCATTAGTTCTTCCTTCAACTGTTGAACCTTCACTTCACTCTTCGCACTAAACCGTGCTTTTATGCTATCCCAAAGATCCTTCGCAATCTCCCTATGCGTTATACTCAAACGCAACTGAGGCTCGATTGTGTTAAAAATCCATGACGTGACCATTGCGTTAGCCGTCAACCAATCGTCATCATCGTCGGAGCCTCTTTCTGGCGCCGTTACCGATCCATCAACGAATCCTAGCTTCTTCTTTGCTCGTAATCCTGTACGCATCTTTCGAGCCCACTCTTCATAGTTTTTCCCATCGAAAACTACACGAGTGACTATGTTCTCAGGGTCATCCTTCGCGGATAGAGCATAAGGAGACATGATTTTCTTCATCAACGTCTCTTCCTTCTTGCTCTCCACCCTTTCACTACTTGAATCCCTATTATCTACCATAAGCTCTGATATCGTCAACGTCTTTTTTTTTTTTTTTTAACTTGGGCTATATTAAGTTGGGCAAATAAAATAAAGAGTGAATGAGAAATTGTTTGGGTTATAAGAAAAAAACCCAAACTAGTGGAAATTTTCCTGTTTCGTATATGGAAATTTTACGTTGTTCAAAACTTGTGGAATACTCCAGAATATTCATCATGAGACTATAAATAAAGGGTCTCGCTCTCATTATTGGGGATGCTCAATAACACACAAAAAACTCTTAGTTCTAAAATCTTCTTTCTCATAGTTTTTGAGTTTATAGTTTCAAGAGTATAACGTAGTTCTAGTTCACTGAGTTCTGTACCTCAGGTGCTCGAGTTATAGTTCGGATCGGTTGTATCTTGGGATTCAAAAATCAACGTTACTGCGAGCACAAATGCAGTCGATTTATTGAATTAAGGAAAAAGATAATATCTTGCCTCCGTGATTTATTCTTATTTAAATACAAGTCTTTAAATACAGTTGTTGTAATTAGTTTATGTTATCGTTATTCAATAAAATTCGCAAGGTTTTCTTAATTCGGCTTTTAAGCTCCTACAATCTTAATTCAAAGCAAGGTTCTCTGGGCTGCAGAGATTCTCAACATCGAAGTTTCTGAACTTCAAGATGGTGGACTCCAAACCAATTATGGATCAAGTGGACGCTTTCCTACGTATCTGTTTGGAGATGGAGTTGGAAGGGATGTTGCAAAAGCAACATCTTGAAGACCAATAGCTTGATTGAGAAGCTACCACTAGGTTGGGCAGATTTCAAGAATTATCTTAACTTCAAACGTAAGGCAATGACTCTTGATGATCTCGTCCGAAGGTTGAGAATTGAGGACAACAATCGTGGGGCTCATACAGAGGTTCAGAATTAGGGGCATAACATCAATGTCGCAAAGCACAAGGCTAAGCTGAGGGGTAAGGGAAAAAGGATCTCAAATCCTCACAAGTCCTTGAAGGTGTCATCTACAGCGAACTTCAAGAAGAACGTTGCTGAGAAGAAGTTCAAAGGGCAGTGCCATCACTGTGGAAAGATTGGGCACAAGGCTGAAGTTTGCAAAACCAAAGCTAAGGAGATCAAGGAACTCTCTCTGCTGAACGTGAAGCATGTACCTGACATGCGCAAGAATCTCATCTCTGGAACGGTGCTCAGCAAGAATAGCTTCGCGATTAATTTTGAGTCTGATAAGCTTATTCTTAGGAAAAACGGGGTTTATTAGGGTAAGGGTTTTGTTAAGGGTGGACTGATCAAGATGTCTATAATGACAGTCTAGCCGAATAATGTAGCTTCTATTTCAATTGCTGAAATGAATGAAAACCCTTCTGCTTACTTGGTTGAGTCATTTACTATTTGGCATGAACGTTTAGGACATGTTAATTATAAAACAATGCGAAAGTTGCAAAACATGAATTTAATTCCGAAATTCAAAACTAACCAAGAAAAATGTGAAGTGTGCGTACAAGCCAAACTCACTAAAACTCCATTCCCCAAAGTTCAAAGAACTACCGAACCTCTAGGTTTAATTCATACGGATTTGTGTGAATTAAAATATGTGCAAACTAGAGGCGGTAAGAAATACTTTGTTACCTTCATAGATGATTGCACAAGATATTGTTATGTATATCTGTTGCATAGCAAAGATGAAGCAGTGGAAAAATTCAAAGAGTTTACACTCGAAGTTGAAAACCAACTGCAGAAAATGATCAAAGTCGTTCGAAGTGATAGAGGAGGAGAATATAATGAGCCTTTTAATGCATTCTGCAGAGAAAAAGGCATTATACATCAGACAACCGCTCCCTACTCACCAGAGTCTAATGGAATTGCAGAACAAAAAAATCGTACTCTGAAAGAGATGATGAATGCGCTGTTGCATAAATCTGGGTTAGCCCAGAACATGTGGGGGGGGGGGGGGGGAAGCCTTGCTTACCACGAACTACATCCTCAACAGGATACCACATAAGGTTACTGGTCTATCACCATATGAACTGTGGAAAGGTACGGTACCTTTGTACCAACATCTCAAAGTGTGGGGGTGCTTAGCAAAAGTGACTGTACCACCTTCTAAAAAGGTCACAACTGGACCAAAGACCGTAGACTGTATATTCGTTGGATATGCGCACAACAGTAGTGCGTATAGATTTCTGGTTCACAAATCAGGCATTTCAGATATCCATGTAAATATAGTTATGGAATCAAGGAATGCATCGTTTTTTGATCACATCTTCCCTTGTAGGAAAACTCAAAAACGAACTCATGAACAACGAGATGCAGCAGCCTCAGAAGCTGAGGATGAAACTTCTGGTACAATTACTATTGGGGAAATAGAACCAGAACCGGAACCCGAAGCAGAACCTAGACAAAGCAAAAGAGCTCACAAGGCTAAAACGTTCGGAGATGATTTCTTGATGGTGTTTCTAGCTGAAGACGTACCAAGAACTTATGCAGAAACCATGTCAAAAACTGATGCTCCTTACTGGAAGGAAGCAGTCAATACTGAAATGGACTCTATCTTGCAACATCATACTTGCGAGATAACAGATCTACCCCAAGGCTCTAAACCGTTGGAAAATATGTGGATATTCACAATCAAACGAAACACTTATGGTGATATTGACAGGTACAAGGCTAGACTTGTGGCACAAGGATTTCGACAAAAAAAGGCTTAGATTTCTTCGATGCCTACTCTCCGGTAACAAGAATAACCTCAATAAGAATGCTCATAAGCATTGCAGCCTTACAAGATCTTGAAATTCATCAAATGGATGTCAAAACCGCCTTTCTAAATGGTGATTTAGAAGAGGAGATCTATATTAAACAACCTGAAGGGTTTGTTATACCAGTACAAGAACACAAAGTGTGTAAACTCGTGAAGTCCTTATATGGACTCAAACAGGCTCCTAAGCAGTGGCATTAAAAGTTTGATAGTGTGATGATGTCTAATGATTTTAGCATTAATCAATGCGACAAATGCATATACTTGAAAATTACTTCCGTAGTATACGTTTTGTTGTGCTTATATGTTGATGATATGCTCATTATTGGGAGTAACAAAGAAGGCGTAAATCAAACGAAAAACATGCTGAAGAGACATTTTGACATGAAAGACTTGGGTCTAGCAGATGTCATTCTGGGGATAAAAATCATCAGGACTGGTGAGGGCCTCATATTGTCTCAAACCCATTATGCTGAGAAGATACTTAATCGATTCAAGCAATATTCTAATGGGATTGCGAAAACTCCAGTAGATCCTCAACTTCACTTGAGAAAGAATTTAGAGGAACCTGTTCAACAGGTGGAGTATGCAAGAGTAATTGGCAGTTTAATGTACTTGACCGACTTAGTAAGAATTGGGAATTATTCCAAATCCTTTACTGATTCGAAACTTGCGGAATACTCCAGAATCTTCAACCTCAGACTATAAATAAAGGGTCTCGTCTCTCATAATTCCTCACGCTCTCAAACACAGAAAACTCACAGTTCTAAATTCTTCTATCTCTCTCGTCTTCATAGCTTTAGAAAGTAAGTCTTTTAGTTTATAGTTTCGAGAGTATAACGTAGTTCTAGTTCGCTGAGTTCTATACCTCGGGTGCTCGAGTTATAGTTCGAATCGGTTGTATCCTGGGATTCAAAAATCAAATGTTACTGCGAGCACAAATGCAGTCGATTTATTGAATTAAAGAAAAAGATAATATCTTGCCTCCGTAATTTACTGCTTATTTAAATATTGTCTTTAAATATTATTGTTGTTCTTCGATTTTTGTTATCGTCTTTATCAATAAAATTCGTCTTTTTCTTAATTCGGTTTTTTGGCTCCTACACTTTTTTCCAATATGCATGTCCAAATTTATACATAAAAACAACAAGTAATTCGCAATAAAAATTCTAGTGGTCATGCGATATAGTTACGTGTATTTTTTACTTGTCCCAATAAACCTGCCTAAAGTCACCTTTCTTCCAATAAGCCTGTCCAAATTTATACATAAAAACAAGTATTTCGCAATAAAAATTCTAGTGGTCATGCGATATAGTTACTTGTATTTTTTTTCCATTATATATGGGCTCAATCATTTTAAAAGTGATTTTTTTCCCAACACAATTATCAATATGTTGGGACTCTTGAACCTGATAGAATTTGGAGGAAACATAGTAGTAGAATTTTTTTTTGTTTTTGTTTTATTCATTAACCAATAGACTTGTATAAAAACATAACTTATCTAACATTTTTTTTTCATATATGAAATAAAAATTTTCCTTATACACAAATATTAACATTCTATTTATCTCAATCTCGTAGAATCTTTGAGATCTCCTAACACCCTTCCACAATCAAATCATCTTCACAGTCTTCGTACCCATTATAGAGTTATCAATGGCGTTTTTATCTCGCCATAAAGTCATCGATTCGGTGGAGAATATTTTAGTAGTTGTGTATCTTCATCGTCTTATGTCACCATGTGAACAGAACAAACTCATCAATTGGTTCATGCTCCAAGTCCACGGCAACATCATGTCATCACCTCCATCATATATATCCGTATATACTCGTTGGGGTCATCGTTTTCGTGGATAAATATGTAGTTGATACAGCCACATGGAGACTTGGTATTTGAATTCTGTATTTAAGCAAAACACAAAACTACAATAAAAAATTCAAAATCATCAATTATTGAACGTCAGCGTTCTTCTCCTCTTTTTTTTTTTTGGGGGGGGGGGGGGGCTTATCTAAAAAAGAAAAATAAAGTAGAGAAGAGAGTCTAGCTTTGTCAATCAAAAAGAAGATAGGTAAGGATCGAACAAAAGCCAAAAATTTGTATAATTTGACTATGACTCAAAATAAGATATATATACCAAGATAGATTTTGGAAGAAACATAGTAGTACAATAGTTTTTCTCAGTTTTATTCATTAGCCAACTAGATGACTCCCCGCGTAATATGTGGATAAACTATTCTTAAATTTTATAAGTATCAAACTAATTAGAAATCCGTTTTTTCATAAACATTACCAATTGTGTTTAAATCTTATAAGCTTTACAATTTCTCCCTAGTTTCGTGTAACTAAGTTTGTTAGTAAAATTTAGATTCCTATTCGCTTTTACAAATTATAGAAAAATGTTTTCAAAAGTCGTATACATATAGTCACAACTCTTCGTTCTGAATATTTTCAATTATACATAATCGTTTTTAACATTCTATAAAAAAAAGAAATGATAAATCTTGTATGTTTTTGTAAGCATGTGCTTGTGAGATTTTGATTTCTTTCATACCCGGATTTCCCTTATAATCATTTATAGACGGTCAAAGAATGTACATACGTTTTCGCAATGGAGGTGTCGGATTGAAATTTTCTTTGTTTGATGATGTATTTGTCCGTTTTATCTACTTTGTTCTTGTAAGAAAAAAAAATATTGATCATCAAACTGAAATAATAGTTGCAAATTCATGTTCTAAGAGTTAAATGATTTACAAGCGTCTAAAGGATGAACGTGGAAATGCTGGATCAAAATCGACTTGTGGTTTGTAATTGCAATTGATGACACCGTTTTCTTTTTCGAAAAGGTAGTTATATTAGAATTTATATGGGATAATGTCAATCTCTAGCTTATTAATCGAACTTGTAAGGGAATAATTGTAATTATATATAATGTATTATTCTTATTAATGATTGATGATGTGTTGGTTGTGTTAGTATATTATTATTAAGAATTTTCACTATTTCTTAGATTTATGGACCCAATTCAATTCAGTGAGTTTTCCATGACATGGTTTTAAATTTTACTTGTAGCCATACTTTAGTGAGAATAGAAATATAACATATGATAATATGATTGTTCAAATTATGTGGCCAAAGAAATATATTATGAAACTGAATTGTTAAATTTTATTCGACCGTGACAAAGAAGGCTAAAAATATAATGAAAAAAATACGAAATTGCAAAACATAGAAACGTCCAACGATAATGAAAATGAAGATCCAAAAAATAAAGCAAATGAGAAATACAATCATTATTTTGGGTAGTCAAATTAGCCCACTAATCATATTAATTAGATTAATATGCATAGGGGATTTAGTCCACTATAACTATGATTTTTGCCATGTCACATTTTAGTGAATGTCATGTCATATTAATATTGTGAGAGTGAATGAGAGGATGACATGTATGATTCTTATGAGAAATCACCTGTAACACCCGTGAACCAAAAATGTGATTTTTGGTGGGTGTCGATCGACGCAGTGTGTGCGTGTCGATCGACACGAATTGTTGTTCTCTCGAAATTTTGGGTAGAGAGGTCCCTGTCGATCGACACAGTTTGTGTCTGTCGATCGACACGGGTTAAAATCAGACCTAGGGTTTTGATGCTTTTGGGCAGAGAGGTCCCTGTCGATCGACACAGTTTGTGTCTGTAGATGCTTAAGAATTGTTTCCCGTGTGATCGTGTGCTAATTTCGTATGATGATTGAGTGATAATCGTGTTTTCGTGTGTTTTATGATGTTTGGTCTCGGAGAAGAAACCTAGTGTCGATCGACACCCTATGGTGTATCGATCGACACGATGGTAGAACCAGCGTCGATCGACACCGTGTGACGTGTGTTTTCTGATTGAAATATTTTTAAGCAATTGTTAATTGTTGTTCGGTTAATCGTGTTTAGCTTGTAGACGTTCTCACTAAGTATTTATTAATACTTACGCAACTCGTTTTTCCTAATTGTGTTGCAGGTAAAGGAAAAAGAAAAGTGTGACCGCGGGATCATGGCATTAGGGAGAGGATGATTAGGCGGTTGGGGTTTTATGTTTTTCTAGTTCTAGTAAACCCGGTTAGGTTGCTAGATTTATTTTATGACTTTTCTGAATTTGGATTTATTGGTGATTTATTATTATTTATTTTAGGAATTATTCCATGAGAATTTCCGTTTTTTTTATAAAAAAAAACCGGGTGTTACATTTTGGTATCAGAGCGTATACGGTTTTAGGACTGCTAGGTTTGGATGAACTGAGACTATGTGCTTAATGGATTAATTGTGTTTAGTCAAATGTTTAGTCTTAGAAATCATCCTCTCCGGCCTTCAAAGAGATTCCGCGGTAAGTTTTGTGCGTTTTGATTGTGACTTCTAGGGTACTTATCTACTGATCTGTGTTGCAGTGAGATGGATACCAGAGCTAGAGGTCGTGGTAGAGCTGGTGCCCGTGGTGGCAGAGTTGGTGGCTGTGGAGGTCGGGCCGTGGCCGTGGCCTAGCTGCTGAGTCAGCCGAGAGCGCGACGCAGAGTGTAATCCCGAGTGTGGCGACCGCGTCAGAGTCCCAGTCGCGTAGTGCCAGCTTGTTGGCAGGTGCCGGTAGAGGCAGGGGAGTTCCAGTGGGCCCCGGTGGGGGTGCTGCTGCGGCTCCGGGTCGTGATGACCAAGTTGTGGGATTGCTGACGCAGTTGTTGGCACGTTTTCTGCCAGTGGCTCCTGAGCAGGCTCCGGGTATTCCTCCAGTGGCTGGTTTGCAGCAGAGGGCTGCAGTGGCTGAGCAGCCGAGGGCTGCAGTGGTAGCGCCTGTACCGTCTTATCTCGAGATGATGGGAAAGATGCAGAGGATAGCTACACCGTTCTTCGAGGGCAGAGTTTGTCCCGAGGCGGCTGACGAGTGGCGTCTGAGGTTAGAGTGTAACTTCAGATCGATCAGGTGTCCTGTTGAGTTTCAGGTCGAGTTGGCAGTCCACTATCTGAGTGGTGATGACCATTTGTGGTGGCGCGCTATTGAGGCTAGGCGTGCGGAGTGGACTTGGGGTGAATTTTTGGTTGAGTTCAATGCAAAGTATTTCCCTCAGGAGGCTCGAGACCGTCTTCAGATAAGGTTTATGTCCTTGATGCAGAGAGAGCTGTCAGTGCGTGAGTATGACGCCGAGTTCAGCAGGTTGGTGGTTCATACGGGGCATGGTCTGGATGACGAGCAGGCTTTGGTTCAGAGGTTCTTGCAGGGACTTCGGTTGAATATCAGGACCCAGTGTAGGGGTGGCAGATTCGTCTCGAGGGCGGATCTTGTGGAGCTTGCAGCTTCGATTGAGGAGGATCAGCGTGAGCAGTCTGGTCAAGTTGTCGTTCAGCCTGCTATGGCTCCTGTTGTCCAGCCGGGGAGTCAACAGCAGCAGCAGCATCAGCATCTTAGAGGTTCTGGTTCGGGCAAGGGAGGTAAGCCTACGCAGGGCCAGAAGAGGAGGTGGGATGATCCTTCTAGGGCGAGTTCAGGTAGCCATGGTACACATGGTTGTTACGGATGCGGCAGTGCAGAGCATCGGGTTGCGAACTGTCCTAAGAGTTCTTCTCGGGGGGCTAAGGTTTGCTTCCAGTGCGGTGAGCTGGGGCATTTCAGGCCTATGTGTCCCCAGTTGCAGCAGTCAGGAGTGGCAGCGATTTAGCCAGCTAGAGTTCAGCCTTTGGGTCAGATTGCGGCAGTGCAGCAGCCGGCTGGTCAGATTGGTCCAGCACCGCATGTGTTTTCTCCAGCAGAGTTCGGCCAGAACAGCAACGCCGGGTAGATCACAGGTAAAATTCTGGACTTAACTTCGTAAATTCCTAGCGGTAGAATTTTCTTGTGGTTGTGATTGTTATTTCCCTTATTTTACTTATGGTCGAGTCCCGAGGTTCTCAACGCATATGGTATGTGTAGGGACCTTGTTAGTGGGCGGCTTTGAGTCCCACCTCATGTTTGATTCTGGAGCATTGCACTGCTATATCACGCCGGAGTGTGCCGAGCGCAGTGGTATCCGGAGTAGCGCTGGTGAGCGTGCAGGCAAGCTCAAGGTGGCTGGAGGTGGTTTCCTGGCTCCTTCGGGCCGTGTTAGAGCAGTGGATGTTCAAATCGCTGGGCATTCAATGCCGGCAGACTTGGTGATTAGTCCAGTGGCGCTTTATGATGTGATTCGTGGGATGGACTGGTTATCGTTTTACCGGATTCATCTTGATTGTTTCAGAGGCAGAGTGAGCTTCGAGTGCGATGGCGGAAGGTTGGTAATTCAGGGGTTGAGACCGACGTCCGGTAGTCTGGTGATCTCGGCTATCCAGGCAGAGCAGTTGTTCGAGCGGGGTTGCGAGGCATTTTTGGCGATAATTGTGATGGCGGAGTCCAATAGTGAGGTTGCTCTTAATGATATTCGAGTTGTTCAGGAGTTTGAGGATGTTTTTCGGTCGTTGAAGGGATTACCACCATCACGGTCTGATCGTTTCACGATTGAGCTGGAGCCTGGAACAGCTCTGATATCTAAGGCTCCTTACAGGATGGCTCCCGCAGAGTTTGCAGAGCTGAAGAAGCAGCTAGAGGACCTTCTGAGTAAGGGTTTTATTCGTCCGAGTGTTTCACCGTGGGGAGCACCGATTCTGTTAGTGAAAAAGAAGGATTGGAGTTTCCGATTGTGCATCGATTACCGGGGACTTAACCGAGTCACTGTCAAGAATAGGTACCCTCTCCCGAGGATTGATGAGTTGCTGGATCAGCTGAGGGGTGCTACCTTGTTCTCCAAGATTGACTTGGCTTCAGGGTATCATCAGATTCCGATTTCTGAGGCGGATGTTCGCAAGACGGCATTCAGGACGCGTTATGGGCATTTTGAGTTTGTGGTTATGCTTTTCGGTTTGACGAATGCGCCTGCGGCATTCATGAGATTGTTGAACGATGTTTTCAAGGAGTATTTGGACATGTTCGTGATTATTTTTATTGATGATATTCTGGTATACTCGAGGAGTTCCGGGGAGTATGAGACGCATTTGCGGTTAGTTCTTGAGAAGCTTCGGGAGCAGAAGCTGTTTGCCAAGTTGAGCTAGTGTAGTTTTTGGCAGCGGGAGATGGGTTTTCTTGGCCACATTGTTTCTGCAGAGGGAGTTTATGTGGATCCGGCTAAGATTGAGGCTATCCGAGATTGGCCTAGACCGAGCAGTGCTCCCGAGATAAGGAGTTTCATGGGTCTGGCAGGATATTATCGGAGGTTCGTCAAGGGCTTTGCGAGTATGGCGCAGCCGATGACGAAGCTGACCGGTAAGGATGTTCTGTTTGTCTGGTCGCCGGAGTGTGATGAGAGTTTTGCGAAACTCAAGGGGATGCTGACTAGTACACCGGTATTTGCATTACCCGAGCCGGGGAAGCCTTATACCGTGTATACCGATGCTTCGGGAGTTGGTTTGGGTTACGTTCGGATGCAGGAGGGTCGAGTTCTTGTTTATGCTTCGAGGCAGTTGCAGGGTAGTAAGCGTAATCGGCCTACGCATGATCTAGAATTGGGAGCAGTGGTGTTCGCTCTGAAGATTTGGAGGTCTTATCTCTATGGGGGGGGGCGAGTGTAGATTTTCACGGATCACAAGAATCTGCAGCACATCTTCACTCAGCCATTGTTGAATATGAGGCAGAGGCGCTGGGTTGAGTTGTTGGCGGATTATGATCTGGAGATCACCTATCATCCGGGCAAGGCTAATCAGGTAGCAGATGCCTTGAGTCGGCGGAGGTCCGATTCAGCCCGTGAGCAGTATATCGAGGATTTAGTGGGCGAGATTAGCACGTTGCGTCTTTGTGCTATTTCCGAGGAGCCGTTGGGCTTAGAGGCAGTGGATCAGGCAGATCTTCTCAGTAGGATCAGAGTGGCTCAGCAGAGTGATCAGGGTTTGGTTGGTGCGTTGCAAGCTAAGGATTCAGAGTTTATTGTCTCTCCGAATGGGTCGATCCTGATTCGTAGTCGGGTTTGTGTTCCTCGAGATGAGGTGTTGAGGCAGGAGATCCTGAGTGAGGCTCATTCGAGCAAGTTCTCGATTCATCCGGGTGCGACCAAGATGTATCGTGATCTCAAAGGGTATTATCACTGGGTCGGGATGAAGAGAGATGTGGCCGCTTTTGTTGCTAAGTGCAACACGTGTTCTTTGGTTAAGGCAGAAGATAAGGTTCCTGGTGGTCTTCTGCAGAGTTTACCCATTCCGGAGTGGAAATGGGAGATGATTACGATGGATTTCGTTGTTGGCTTGCCGACGTCGCAGATTTATGATGCTATCTGGGTGATCGTGGACCGATTGACCAAGTCAGCACACTTCTTGCCAATTAAGAAGACCGATGGAGCAGCTAAGTTGGCTACGAGGTTTGTGCGAGAGATTGTGAGGCTGCATGGAGTGCCAGCCAGTATTGTTTCTGATCGAGATCCTAGGTTTGCATTAGAGTTCTGGAGAGCCTTTCAGGCGGAGATGGGCACTAAGGTGCATATGAGTACAGCTTATCATCCACAGACTGATGGGCAGTCGAGAGGACTATTCAGACTATGGAGGATTTGCTGAGGATGTGCATTCTGGATTGGGGTGGTCAGTGGTTCGATCACTTGGGGTTGGTTGAGTTTGCGTATAATAACAGTTTTCAGGCGAGTATCGGTATGGCTCCTTTTGAGGCTCTGTATGGGAGGCCATGTAGGACGCCGTTATGCTGGACCCAAGTGGGGGAACGCAGTATTCATGGGGCTACTTGTGTTCAGGATACGACAGAGAAGATTCTTGTTGTTTGGTTGAACATGAAGGAAGCTCAGGATAGACAGAGGAGTTATACGGATAGGCGTAGACGTGAGCTTGAGTTCTCAGTGGGAGATTGCGTGTATCTCAAGATGGCTATGTTGAGGGGTCCTAACAAATCCATAACAGAGAACAAGCTTAGTCCGAGATTTATGGGTCCGTTTCCGGTAGTGGAGTGTGTTGGACCAGTGGTTTATCGGCTTGAGTTACCTCCGATCATGCAGGCATTTCATAAGGTTTTCCATGTGTCGATGTTGAGGAAGTGCCTACATGAGTCTGAGGAGTTAGTGCCGGAGATCCCTGTGGATCTTCAGCCAGATTTGACGGTTCCGGCGGTTCCTGTGAGGATTCTTGAGAGGAGGATCAAGGAATTGCGTCGGAAGAAGGTACTGTTGTTGCGTATTTTGTGGGATTGTGGCGGTTGCCAGGAGGAGACATGGGAGCCAGAGGCAAAGATGAAGCTGAAGTTCAAGAAGTGGTTCGATAAGCAGGTCGCTATTTGAGCTTAGTTTTCTTTGTGGTTCCAGTTTTGTGTAGGCCTTTGTGCCAGTATGGTTGTTGTTTCATGTATTTTTCGTTTCGTTGTAACGATATAAATTGTCAAAGATTTATAAGATGATTTTTTCCCTTATATATCTAGTTTTATCGGTTTGTGTTCCTGATATGCGATTGTGTAGACCAGTGAGGGTCGTGTTTTGCGGATATTCCGGGTGGGGAGTATCGAGTTTAGACCACGTGATGTAAGCTAGTCGTGGATGTTTTTAGGCGTTTTAGAGTTTATTACGTATTACTCATGATCTAGAGACGGTGGGTTTCCAGAGTATGTAACGGGGACGGTGGTTTCCTGTATACATGCTGAGAGACGGTGGTTCTCTCCAGGAGACGGTGGTTTTCCTGTGTACTTATACTGGGACGGTGGTTTCCTTTATAGTACTGAGCGCATATATTGGGACGGTGGTTTCCTCTATAGTGCAGAGAGACGGTGGTTCTCTCGAGGGGATGGTGGTTTCCCTAGAGTATTGGTGAGTATGGATGAGTTAACGTAATAAATGTCTGAGAAAACGTGCGTAAAAACATAGGATTAGTTCGTGTGTCTCTGAGATTATGTGAGAATCTCTTGTGGTATTGGCCGGTACGGCCAGAGTGTGGCCTTGTGTGGACGTTTTTTTGCGGGATTCGAGGACGAATCCAGATTAGTGAGGGAGAACTGTAACGCCCGTGAACCAAAAATGTGATTTTTGGTGGGTGTCGATCGACGCAGTGTGTGCGTGTCGATCGACACGAATTGTTGTTCTCTCGAAATTTTGGGCAGAGAGGTCCCTGTCGATCGACACGGGTTAAAATCAGACCTAGGGTTTTGATTTCGGTTCGTTTGGTTAATGAGCCGGTTTGGGGGACCTTATATAAGCATAGAGGACGCGTTTCCCTAGGGTTAGCCGCTCATTTTCGCAGAATCAGAGAAAGAAAAGAGAATTGAGAGTTTCGAGTGTTTTCGTGAGCCGTTTCCTGAGTTTGTTCCCTTCGTTTGAGCGAGGTCGTGCTCAGTTTGTGGTGACTGGATTGGAGCGAGACTTCGGTGGTAAGTTCTCTGATCCTTAGACTTGATTTTGGTGAAAACCGTTTATCGTTTGATGGATTATTCGTTGAGTTCTGGTCTGTGAAACTTGGCTAGTTCGTGCAGTTTCTGCGTTTTTGGGTGCGATTAGCCGGTTTTGAGGAAGGTTTTGTCGTCGTTCCAGAGAGAGTTAGAAGGAGTTCTATACACCGTTGGAAAGCCCTCGGTGTCTAGTTTCTAGATCAGTTTTCCGAACCTGATTTGGTGAAGGGAGTCGCGAGTTTTTCCCTCTGTTTCAGTCGGGTTTTTCCCTTGATTCAACCGTTCCCGAGGTGAGTGCGTGTCTATAGGTTGAAGGATCGATTAGCGAATCGTGATTATGTTTAGATGCTTAAGAATTTTTTCCCGTGTGATCGTGTGCTAATTTCTTATGATGATTGAGTGATAATCGTGTTTTCGTGTGTTTTGTGATGTTTGGTCTCGAAGAAGAAACCTAGTGTCGATCGACACCCTATGGTGTATCGATCGACACGACGGTAGAACCAGCGTCGATCGACACCGTGTGACGTGTCGATCGACACTCTGTGTTTTCTGATTGAAATATTTTTAAGCAATTGTTAATTGTTGTTCGGTTAATTGTTTTTAGCCTGGAGACGTTCTCACTAAGTATTTATTAATACTTACGCAACTCGTTTTTCCCAATTGTGTTGCAGGTAAAGGAAAAGAAAAAGTGTGACCGCGGGATCATGGCATTATGGAGAGGATGATTAAGCGGTTGGGGTTTTATGTTTTTCTAGTTCTAGTAAACCCGGTTAGGTTGATAGATTTATTTTATGACTTTTCTGAAATTGGATTTATTGGTGATTTATTATTATTTATTTTATGAATTATTCCATGAGAATTTCTGTTTTTTTTATTAAAAAAAACCGGGTGTTACATCACCTCTCTAATAGTATATAGGGGAAGGGGATATAGAGAATTATTTTGGGTAGTCAAATTAGCCTACTAATCATATTAATTAGATTAAAGTGCATAGGAGATTTAGCCCACTATAACTATGATTTTTGTCATGTCACATTTTAGTGAATGTCATGTCATGTTAAAATTATGAGAGTGAATGAAAGAATGACATGTAAAATTCTTATGAGAAATCACCTCTCTAATAATATATGAGGGATAGACTTATTTATATAAGAACACAATTTATCTAATAAGTTTTTTATATATATGAAATAGAAAATCTTTCTTTTCACAAATATTAAATTTTCTATTCATTTTGATCTTGTATAATCTTCGGGATCTTTAACAGAACCCACTCTAAAAAATGGAGTATATATTGTGATTAAGTCATATTTTTCAATTTAAAAGCTAACTAGAAACATGTTAGCTAGCAATCTTAAGGTATACTAGTATGATTAAATCAACATACGAATCGGGTGACGACAATCCTAGCGGTAATACCAATCAACTTTTGTTTTTTTCTAGGCCTCGAATGAAAAATATGTTCTCTATGATTATCAGTTTTGATAAAAATCATTATACTAGAGTATATACAAACGATCGATCACCCTAAACAACTCTTTTTCTCATTCTTTTTTCAGTAAATATCTTGGAAATAAACAAGAAGGACCAAGACTACTCCGTCTAAATCAATCTTTGCTTTAGTTTATGAGATTTTGTCTTTACCCTTAGTTGGCCCCATGAATATTTTTATTAGTACACACGTATACACTATGATATAGATTACGTAAAGTTATGACTTATAAATATATGATAGATCCTCAGATCAAAAGTTTATTGGAATTTTGGAATAGAAAGTCTTCCGAATTAGCTATCTATATTCTTTCTACCATTTTAATTAACTCCGCTCTAATATAAGTTAAAAGGCATAGTTAAGTTGAAAAAAACAAATAAACAAACCATACAAAAATTAAGTCGAATCAAAAAGTTATTGTCTGTGTAGTCACCTAGGCTCAAACAAGTTTACATGAATCCATTCTTGGTGTATCATATTCCTTCATAGGAAAAAGACTTTTTTGTTGTAAAGGTTCACTAGTAACAAAATTTGATACTGTAATTTCTTAAAACTTTTTGTTTTGAAAGACAAAAGGGATGCAACTTTTTTGTGGTTTGATTCAAAGGCTAAGTCATTTCATGCCCCATGCAATGTCACCAGAGGCCACGCCTCTGAACCTTTTCACTTCCTCTTTTCCAACAAAAGCTGACTCTGTCCCTCTCTCATGCATGTATGTATGTCCTCTTGATGTAATACACTTTTCTTGTTCACTGACTATGCACTAATGTTGATATCTAAGGAGTGTTAATACGTATGGTTGAACATAACCTTGTAACATGAATCCGGCTAATTAGCATGCTGGAATGTGGGGTGGAATGTGCATACTGGCAACAATGGAAACATTAAAAATTACTTGAAGTGGAAAAGACTGTTAAGTCTTTATAATCATCATATTTTTCGATAAGATTTTGGCAATTGTTTGTGTTAATGTTGGAATTGAATGTTTTTTTTTTTTCTAAATGAACCCACAATTTTCACCATTACAAGCAACTCGCCAAGGCCAAGTCTCGCGACCTAAATTCGCAAAAAAACACTATTCTAACCTAATTTCTTACTCGCGACCTAACTTGTAAGTCAGTTGCATCTGGAATTTTTTTGACCTAATTTAAAGAGATTTTCGAGCTAGAAAAGAGTAGAGAGAAGAGGAGATACTAAAACATCAAATAGAAACTTAGTGTGACAAAGAGACCTTTTCATTCAGCTTCGTTTTCTCTTCCCTATCTTCATGCTTTTTTCCTTAAACACTATGGTTGTTTTTACTATAAGTTGTGATTAGTACCATACTATTAATTATATGGGTTAAAATTGATCTTTGGTTATGGTCCCTAATAATCTGTATGGTTTTATGAATATTTGATTATTTTTCTTTTTCTACATCTTGTTATTGGGTTGTACACTGTTACTATATGGTTCTATTAGTAAGATTTTTTTTTTTTGGTCACAAATGCACTTTATTTATTTATTGAATAAACATATTGTATGTATAAAGAAATTAATTTTTTATGATATGATATATTGCCTTGCTTAGAGTGTGACCAACTATTTTCCTGAAACTAGATATGTGAGCCTTTTTTTATTATGAATTGTGAGCCTTCCATTTGGTAAACTCATTACCTTCATTGGAGAAGGGGGACCTAGGACTTATGGGATCCCAATAAACTCCAAGGTCTTAAACACATCAACCGCAAATGGATGGAACTTTAGGGGTTCTAGAAGTGAAAATATGACCTCTCTTTTGGTGCATCTAACTACAGTCTCTATTGTAGTTTTGGAGAAGGAAGACTCTTACTTCTGGAAATATGGAGCAAGTCCTAACAAAGACAGCTTCAGATTCTCTATTGTAAGACATCAATTGGCCACCCCTTTTATTGAGGTTCAGTGGCACAAAGAGGTTTGGTTCTCAGGTTACATTCCTAAACATGCTTTCATCATGTGGTTGGCTTGTCTTGATAGATTGTTAACAAAATCAAGGTAGTTAGTTGGGGAATCATGGAAGATCCCACTTGTGTGCTATGTGAAATCTACCATGAAACCAGAGATCACTTGCTGTTCAATTGTTCGTTTAGTCAAGATGTGTGGAGATTGGGTTTCTGTAGAATCAATGCTCCTTATATAGGGTTTGGAACTTGAGCTGTCTTTGAGAGATGGTTGAAGAGAAGTTATCCGACTGATGCAGAAAACTCTTTGAGGCTTCTTCTAGCTCAAGAAACTGTCTACGCTCTCTGGAAACAGAGAAATGATCGCATTTTCAAAAACATCTTGGTCCTGGCTGAGGTTCTGTTTAAGAAGGTGGATGGGGGTGTCAAGGACTCTTGTTTAGCTCGCAAGGATAGACAATGTTTCAGTGATTCACTCTCATTATGGTTCAGAGGATCCCAACCTCTATTGTAACTTATGTAATCTTTTTCCTCTTTTTACCTTCTTGGTCTATGACTGAAGGTTTCCTTTTCTTTCTCTTAATGTATCCATCTCCTAAATTAATATAATCTGAGATTTAAAAAAAAAAAAAATGAAATGTGAGCCTTCGTTCTAGTGATGCCTTGTTCAAGACTTAAGTAAGATAAATGGAATAGCTCAGCTGCCTAGGCTTAATGCTTCTCAGTTAAAACCAATGTGGCTGAGATAGAAACAACGGTGGACCAAGCAAAGGTTGAAGATGGTCGGTTTATCCATAATTCATAGACATATGAAAGTCCATTTGAGTTAATAATCATTACCAATTGAAAAATCTGCCAAAGAGATCATCATGATATCCATATATATGATGGGACTCTTTTCAAACTGAGTGTATGTCCGGAATAACCATATTCATAGCTCTAGATATTCGAGAACCAACCTAATGGACCGTTATAACACAGGCTCCTTGCTCCTCAAGCCTCTCAACATCTCCGCCTCGGATGAGTTGCACTACAAGAAAACATGTCTATTTCCAACGGACTTGTTGCCGTTGAAAAATATAAACTGAATTCAGACGGATTTCTGACCAATTTCACATGACTTAAAGTTCGTCAGAAATCGGTAGAATTTTTTCAACGAATCCTAAAACCGTTGAGAATTGCGGAAAAACGGTCGGAAATATTTGTGTTAACTAATTATTTATTTTTACTTTTTGACTTAATTTTTTGTTTTCCAATAATTATATTATACATCACACTACTTTTCTCTTTCTAATTGTTTCAAAAACTATTTAATCACTTGGTAAAACGTAAAACTATAAAGTTAAATGTAGAAAATCAATCTTTAAATAACAAGGAAAAAAACCAAAAAATCAATATTTCAAAAACATAGGGAATATTGTTTAAGATACAATATAAATAAGGGTGATCATGAATATATATATCCTAATTCAACCTTATTAAGCCTAGATCCAAAGTAAAAAAATATAAGTTAAAAATGTAGCTCAATTATATATGAATTATCCTATAACCGTCGAATTGCAAAACCCTCTTGTTATCCCAAGCAACATGTGTTTGGATTCAAAATATATATATCAAAAAATTCTTCACCTTAACTTGAATGATTCCTACTAGATGCATCATTATAAATTTACAAATGCCACATGTACCAAGATTTTCTTTTGCCTCATATGTCCCATATATAAGGCGACTAATATCTTGTAACATTATTGGGACTTGAAAAGTTCCAAAAAAAAAAAAAAATTATTGGAACTTGATATGAATAACCGACTTAGTAAACAGAACAGATCAACAAAACTTTGTGCTATCACAAACAAAAGTGCGATTATAGAATCAAAACATATCCACATATATATTCTATTACTGTCAAATTTCGAACTCTAACCGTAAAGCCAGAGAATTAACGATGAGTTGTCTTGTAATACTTGAGATCTTCAAAATGAGCTGTAGTCTTCATTTTAATTTGCCCTAGATTATAGACTTTTTCAGAGTATGTGTCTCGAACACTTAGCATTTCCTACCCACTTAGTTTTAGTGTTTTTTTTTTTTTTTTTTGATAATCCGGAGGTTCTGGGCCTTCGGTCTATAATTCTCCTTTGGCCCAGCTTTCTTTTCGCACATTTTAACTGCGGGTTAGGTGGTCAGCTAGCGTCGAACCCAGGGCGGAAGACCACTTGTGTAGCTTCTTTTATCACTAGGCCAACGCTAGTTGGTTTTCTACCCACTTAAGTTAAACAATGCTGCAGTATCAACAAAGTTATTTGACTTTCTCAAGAAAAAAACAAGAGGTAATTTGGGATCAACTAATTTGTCTATTTTATTAGGAAAACGTACTAGCATAAGATTGTTGGGGAGCACATGGTTCTTAATAGAAGTACAATTCGATGAGAAACAATGTCTCTCTCAAAGCATCACAAGACTGTGTAATTTTGCTGTATGATATTGGGAAATGAGCTTTTAACCCAAAACATCATCATTTTTGGTGCATGCGAAACTACCCTCAGCGTCATTTTTGTATTATAAATCTGTGACTTAAATATTCGTAGTTTTCATTAGGAATAAATAATTAGTATTCTTGGGATTATTAAAACACTTCATATCTAAATAATTGAAATTTGACAGGTCTAATGTCATCATGCCTCGCACTCCACTCGTCTTGTTTTCTGGCTTTACTGATATACACCTTTATTTAACCCCAGAAATATACCAAAAACTATTTAAAAAGGACAATATGTATTTTAAGAGTAAAATACAACATACATAAGCAAAAACAAAAACAAATTTACGTAATATATACTTATTATAATCTGACTCGGTCAACTTATTACATATTTTCCTGATAACTAAAATCGACATGCAATGCCACCTTTTCTATTTGTAAGGTACAATACAATAGTGATTCGTATGTCTTTAGTTATAAATTGAAGTTTCAAAAAAAAATTGAAGTTTTTTTTTTAAAGACTTTATAAATTGAAGCTCATGCGATTTTTTTATTGTGAATGTACAAGCTGTAATTATATAACTTTTGTTGTAGTTTACATAACAAATTTGATACGATAATATATTTTAAAGATTTTGTGCCCCAGTAAAATAATATTGAGATTTTTTATGATATGCCATTATTAACATGCCACACTTTACAGTAATATTATCGTTTAAAAATCTTTGCAAAAATGCCATTTTTTAACTTAACTTTTCTATTTTTTGGGTTTGGATTAACTATTTTATATTTAGAGTATAGTTTTAAGGTGTAGAGTTTGGGATTTGGGTTTTGAGAAAGAAAAAAAAATTAATAATTTTGTCTTTTCTATAAAAGGTACATGTTTGCATTAATTTTCAAGGGTGACATATTTGAAAAAAAAAAATTCAAATGTGACATGTTTGTAATTCCTCTCTTAAATATTTGGCTAGATCCGTCCCTGCTCATATGTAATAATATATTGAGAAATTTACGTCATATGATTTTAATATTGTGTTTTGCATGATAGATAGCAGATAAAAATTTATGTTAGTTGTAAATTGTAATATTCATAAGATACATGGAGGAATATATCTTGCTTTAGTTCCTCTTGTTTATTAATTGTAATATCTAATATTAATATACGTTGAATAGGTGTTCGAAATATCTGAAAACTTTTGTTGGCTTGATGACGCAGGAAAAATGCTGTTTTATTGTTTTATTATATTATTGTGGATCGAGTCCTCCATGCAGCTAGATTGGTTCACTATGAATCTGTTTCTACGTCTTCGTGACACAAAGTAGGGAAAACAGTGAAAATATCATATATATATACACATTAAATGTTATCATGCTCTTAGAATTTTACTCTCCACAACTCTTAGAATTTTAAAATATATGTACGCGCATTATGTTGGTTTTATTATATGAACGTTGAGATTCGTTGTGGATTTAGAAAGATAATGGTAGACCTCCCCTGATGAGGATCTGCCTCCTTAATTATCTCAACCAATATGTAGCCAATCAATCGATGGCCTAAAATGTCCACGCCAATATCACCAAGAGAATTGAACCATTCATTAATTATGATACTAATGGACTTTGTAACCACCACACCTACCTATTTTTAGAAGAACCTAGGAAACACAATCAATTCGAGGATACTTAAAATATCAGTGAGACCGGCCCATACCAGTCTAGAAACATAATCAATTGTCCATGACCTGATTTGAGGCAATCTGAGGAGCTTTCCTTATCCATCTGCTCTAAGTATTACTAGTCAAGTTTGAAGAGCCAAGAAGGTAGACTTTCCATACGCAGGTGCCCCTAACCTAGTGCGAACACATGACATAAGTACTTTCTAATACGTATGTATTTGTGTTTCTCTTTAATCCAATTTTCATAAGAGAAAAAAGAGAAAATTGTATTTTCTATTATATTTTAGTGACATTTGCAACGGTAATTCCATATTGTTAATGAACAACACAAATCGGATACCCTAACTTTTCAGGAGACCCAATTGGGTTCTGTAAAAAATATATAAATTAAAAATTTTTTTTATCTAGTATTGTGTATATATATATATATTGGCTAGCATTCACTACAAGAAAACAACCACTTTTCCGACGGACTTTCCGACCGAGGGATGTCCGATTTACATCATGCCGTCGAAATTCCGTCACAATATACCGACGGATTTCCAACGGTCACGGAAACTGTCTGAACTCCGTCGGTACTCCGTCACCTTGTACTGATGGAATACCCTAGTCGTAATTTTAAAACGTCTTTCCGCGGATTTCCGACGGATTCCGATGTCGGCAAAGTTTGATTGGTCACTTTTTACCGACGGAGTACCGACTGAATTCCTCCGGAGTAGCGACGGAATTCCGACGGACTCCGGTATTATATATATATGGGTGGAAACTTCTGCATTTCATCAGAACACAAAAATACATTCCATAAAATAAGCAACATGTTTTTTCAGCATGTCGGAAGATCCCGCATTTACCGACCATCCTTGGATTTCTGCAGTTGAACACCTACGTGACACAGGTACAACATTAGGTTTGTTGAATAGCATGAAACGAAAGCAGTCTGATTTTGTTAGGGCATTTTTACAAAAATGTTTATATATACTTTTCCAGCGAGGTTAATGCAGACTCCCAGGGATTGGGTTTTGTTCGTTGTATTGAGTAATGTAAGTTTGAAATATGTTTATTTAAGTAAATGAAGTATAAATTACATTATAGTTGACTATTTTGTAGGTTCAAGTTCTAGTCGGAACTGGGTACACTTACCTCAACATCAAGCTTGAAAACATAGATGCTATCTGGACGAAAGAAAATTGTTTTCCTTCAAACAACAGCGATGAAGATACTTCTAATATTAACGGAGAGTCGGATGAGGAGGATACTTACTCTGACGAGAGTTATACTGCGTACGGTAATCTAAAGGATACACCATCGGGAAGTGGGACGAGAAGTAGTAGTTTTGGAATCTGTAAGAAGAAAAAATAAATCCATCTGTGTTGGTGTTTTATAAATTATTAATATAAACAGTCTTTTGATTTTGTAATATGAACGGTAAATGTTTTATTTGTGGACCACGTTGTGCGATATGGTTGGTTTATATATAATATCTATACCGGAATAAAATAAAATATATAAATAACACAATCCGTCGGAAATCCGTCAGAAATAACCGACGGATTTCCGACGGAGATTATTATTTATATATTTTACTTTATTCCGCGCAAATAATATATATAAATAGCAAGGTTAGTGGAGTTTGTGTCGGGTTTGCGCACCACCGCGACTTCATATCCCAGGTTTTGCACTAGGGGATATTTGTTTAGGATTCGTGAGGAAGGACGACCGAGGTCAACTTCAGACTATGGTATTTCGTCGCAATCAGGTGATACAGTCTACTATGACATTTTAAACGAAATCTTAGAAATCCGGTATCCAGGAATGTTGGACTTGAGGTGCATTGTGTTTATGTGCGATTGGTATGATCCATCCAATGGGCGTGAGGTTCGAATTGACCCCCTTGGTGTGATTTCGATAAATTCAAGATGGAAACTACAGAAATACGATCCATTTATCCTTGCGTCGCAAGCAGACCAGGTATGAAGTCAATAATAGGTTTTCCAACATGCTCCTACGATATGTTTTGTTATCCACGTATATTAACAAAACCAACTATTTAATTTTAGGTTTGCTACATTCCATATCCTCAAGTTTCCTATCGTACAGATCTTTGGATCACAGTAACTCCAATTAACCCGAGAGGAAGATTATATGGAGTTCCTAACATGATGCTCTCCAGCCATCAACAAGTATTCAAATGTCACCAGTCGAGGAGATGGATAACATTGACCTTGTTATTGATGTGACACATATCGGCGATGATTTAGTTCATTCGGACGAAGAGGAATCACGTGACGAATTTGATGACGATTCAGACTACATCCCTAGTGAAGGTTCTTCAGGAGATTCGGAGTAATATTGTATGAATAAATGTTTGTGTTTGTGAAATATTGGTGTTTTATATGTGTAATACGTTTTGAAATATATTTCTTCATAAATTTATACGCAAATCATTACAAATATAACCAAATAAAATATATAAATAACACATGACGTCGGAAATCCGTGGGAAATTCCCACGGATTTCATTTCAATTATACGCAAAAAAATTATTAAAATAACACAATCCGTCGGGTTTCTGTCGGAATATATTGACGGATTTCCGACGGTTTGAGTTATTTTTATATTTGATTTTACTCTGCGGTAATATTATATAAAAATTCCAAAATCCGTCGGATTTCTGTCGAAATATTATGACGGATTTCCGACGGATTTTATTATTTTTATATTTTATTTCCCAAAAAATATCATCATCACTAAGTTTGCGAATCCTAAATCCCGTAATCCCTAAATCTCTGAATCCCAAAAATTCTCATAATCTCTAAATCCCTAAATTCCTAAAATATTCATAAACCCTAAACCCTAAATTCCTGAATCGCTTAATTCCTAAATCTCTAACTTCATAAGATTCTCATAATCCCTAAATCCCATAATCCCTAAAAACCCAAATTTCCAAAAATTCTCATAATCCATAATTCCTCGAATTCCTAAAATTCTCATCTTGCAGTAAGTCTCGAACTCATAAATCCCATAATCCTTAAACCCTTTAATTCCTAAATCCCTAAATTCATATGATTCTCATAATCCCTAAATCCCATAATCCATAAATCCCTAAATTCCCCAAAAATTCTAATAATCCCTAAATTTCTAAAATTATCATCATCACTAAGTCTCGAAATCCTAAATCCCTTACACCCTAAAACCCTAAATCCCTAAAATTTTCATAATTTCTAAATCCACAAATCAGTAAATAGAATAAAATATATAAATTACACAATCCATCAGAAATCCGTCACAAATTCCCCGACGGATTTTCGACGGAATACCCTAAATTTTATACCGCCAAAACGCATAGTTATTATCGAAAAGGCGGCAGAATCCGTTGGAATTCCGTCGGAATTGGGCGGCGGTTTCCGTCGGAATTCTTAAATATAACCAGACACTTCGTCTTCTCCGACGAGAAAACGAAAACCAAAGTTTTTTAGTGAAAATCGCCGGAAATCGCCTCAAATCAAGCCGGACAACGCCGGAATACCGACGCCACCGCCGTTTCGCCTCCGATTCGCCGAATCACCAACGTTTTGCCGCTGGTTCGCCGAGTCACCGCCGTTTCACCGAGTCACACCAGATTCGCCGCCGTTTTCACCGATTCTCCGACTCTCAAACACCCTCAACAAATCAACACCCCAATGTAAGTTTTTGATGATTTGTTTGAGTTTTTGGAATATTAGGAATTTAGGAATTAGGATAATTTTAGGAATTTAGGTATTATGATAATTTTAAAAATTTAACAATTTAGGGAATTAAGGATTTTGGAATATAAGATATTATGCAAAATTTTATGAATATTTGAAAATTATATGAATTTCGAATTTAATAAGTATTTTTGGTTTTTAGGGATTTAGGAAGATTTATAATATGAATAATATATAAAATTCTAAAATTTAAAAAATTAAAAAATTTGTTTAGAGCAACATTTTTTATAACATGCTAGATTTATCTAATTTGTTTAAAGCAAAATTTTTTATAACATGCTAGACTTCTTAAAAAATATAAGGATTTCTTGGGATTTAGAATTTAGGGATTTTTCTATTTTGGGATTTTTGGGATTTAAAATCAATATAAATAATGTATAAAATTATTAATATTACGAAATTTTTAAAAATATTTATTTTGTAAAATCATTAATCTTGAGAACAAGTAATACATCATAAAATGGAATTTATTTCCCTAAAACACTAAATTTCAAAATCCCAAATTCCCAAAATCACAAACTCCCAAAAAACCCTAAATCCTTAAATTTCAAAATACCCAGATTTCCTAAACACCTAAACCCTAAACCCTAAATCCCTAAATTACGAAATGTCTAGATCACTAAATCCATAAATCCCTAAATTCCTAAATCTCTATATCCCTCAATCTTAAAATGCATCAATCTCAAAATGACTAAATCCCTAAAATCCTAAATCCCTAAAATCCTAAATCCTTAAAATCCATAAATTTCAAAATCCCTAAAACCCTAAATCCTCATTTCCCTAAATCCTTAAATCCCTAAATCACTAAAACCCTAAATCCCTAATATATATTATAAATTTAAAATTTAAAATTGACATACTAATTTTATATATGTTAAAATATTTCAAATTTATGTAAAAATCTTGGAATTCGTAGGGATTATGGACGATTTCAACAGAGTGTTGGAGGCGGTAGTTCCAGTAGGGGGGGGGGGAGTTCTAGTCAGTCCCAGATCCCCGACCCTTCCTTTTTGGATACACAACAACCGTCTCCTAATCCTACGACCTCAGCTCCCACAGTAATTAGCATCGAGGATTTCGTATCACAACCCGGAAAGGATCGTTTTCCTTTCCTAGATCCGGACTTGCCTCCCAACACGACATGGTAAGTTTTATTTAAAAATGTTTTCGATTTAGTTAACTTAATAAATAAATTTCCTTAATTTTGGTTAGGTTTCCATTTTCGGAAAACGGGATATCGACGTCTATCAACACAATGCTTAATTGTTTGATAACTCGACCGTATCGCACATACTCTTCGATGCCAGTAGCCGACCGTGACAGCTGGTTTCGGCAATTTGCGATAATCCTTAAATTTTGTAATTTAGACAATTCGCGGTTTTATTACATAAAAATTTTATTTACTAACTCGTTAACGGTTTTTTTTTCCAGCAAGATTTTAATTGGGACAAACAGCTGACCGCTAGGGTTCGACGAGAGTTCGACGCCAAGGCTGGTAGAATGTACTCGCGGAAGATGAACGAGTGGATGGACATATGGGGACTTGGTAAGATTCCTCGGGATATGAAAAACAATCCCGAGTTATGGACTCAATTAATTCAGTATTGGGAACTGGAGGCCACTAAGTCGAGCTCTGCAAAACACTCGACGAACCGAAAGAGCGACCGGAAGGGGAAGGGACCAGCGACCCATATCCTCGGAGCGACGAGCAAGGCGACTCGTGCAGAACAACTGGTAAGTTTCTTTATTATTATTTTTTTTTTTTATAATCCCTAACTTATTTGCTTACTTTTCAATGGTAACAGTATCAAAAGAAAGGTACGCGTCCTTCAAATCTGGATTTGATCATAGATACGCATACCAACCGAAAGACGGGCGAAATCCAAGATCCAATTGCTCGTGAAATCGTGGAAAGTGTGGAGAGGCTCGGTCAGGAGTTTATCCAATCTCAACCTCACGTTGAAGGAACTCCACCGCTCACCGAAGTTCCATTCGAGAAGATCAACGAGCTTACGTATGAGGTTAATAACGTTTTCAATTATTAACGAATTTAAAATAACTTATAATAGTTATACGTTATAAAATTTATAGTTTTATTGTATATGGTAGGTTACTCCGAAGAACAAAGGTACCGAAGACAGTTCTACCTCTTCCGTGTCTTCATTCCGATTTCACGGTGATTGCGGTTTGCGGGCCCAAAACGCGGAGCTTCTCGAGCGGATAACCGCGATGGAGGCACAACGCGCAACAAATGCACAGTGGTTTGAGGCAATGGAGGCACAACGCACAGAAGATGCAGAGCGCATTCGTGGGATGGAAGAGAAGATGAACGATTTCTTCTGTAATTATCGTCCACAGTAGACTTTTAAATTTTATGTAAAACTTTAAGTTTTAAATAACTTTTCAAACTATTTTAATTTATTTTCATATTTAAATTTAATTTTATTTAAAATTTAATCTAATTAATTATTATAATTTAAAAAAAAAATTCCAAATACCGTCGGAAATCCGTCGGTAACAGCCGCCGTCGGAAATCCGTCGGCTTCAGCAACCGTCGGAAATCCGTCGGTATCTAGTACCGTCGGACATCCGTCGGTATCATCCACCGTCGGAAATCCATCGATATCATCCACCGTCGGAAATCCGTTGGGCGGTTGAGTTTCCGACGGATTTCCAACGCATTTCCGTTTTACCTATTGCTGTCGAAAATCCGTTAACAGTTTCCGACGAATTTCCGACGGACCTTTAATTTCCGACAAGATAGATCCGGCGGACGAAATCCGTCGAAAATCTGTCGGAAACACACTGATTCTGACGGTTTAGGCCGTCGAAAAAGACCCTATTTTCTTGTAGTGATTGTTCATTCGCAAAAATATTATGAACAAGTAATAACAAACAACAACAACCAAAAAAAAAAAACCAACAAAAAAGACAATATACCGTTCTTCATGATTCATCACCATATAAATAAATAAATAAATAAATAGCAAGCATAGTTTTATGACAATTTAAATATTTATCATTCTGCGTAACATGATCCCATAACTAATAGTATGAGTTTCGCTATCCAAAATCTTTTTTTCTTTTTCTTTTAAAGTATGTGTGGTGACAAAAAAGAAAAGAAAATACGTTTTATGTGTATAATAATTTTTGAACAAAAAAAAAGTGTAATAATTCTGAAATATATGTAGCTATGTACCGAGATTGACCGCATAAGAAGCTTTTCACATAGCTAGTGCACATTACTCTTTATAATTTCAATATTGACCTTCTCTCTCTCTCTCTCTCTCTCTCTCTCTCTCTCTCTCTCTCTCTCTCTCTCTCTCTCTCTCTCTCTCTCTCTCTCTCTCTCTCTCTCTCTCTGCGACAATCTCATTTCCACAAGATTCCAAACAAAGAGAATTGATGAAAGTGAGATTTTGCAGAATTTATCCTCCCCCTCCTATCCTATCATTAAGACACACATACTCTCTCTCTATCTATCTATCTGTCTCTCTCTCTAGATAGCTCCATGACTTCTCCAGTCTCCGACCATGCTTCAACTTCTCGATCTCTTCTCTTCATTTAAAAAACCCTAATAATTTTCCTCTCCTCCGTCTCCCCTTATGTTGAGATCATCAAGAACGATTTGTCTCTCTCCTCTCCACCTTTATTTGGCTTTACCGGTCACCGGATTCCGCCATGGTTCCTTCTTCTGAATCCTCCTCCTCTTCCTCAACGCTTCTTCTTCCTCCATGTGCGTTTTCCAACAGTTTTGCTTATATGAGGTTATTACAAGAAACTCACCATTTCTCTAAGGACAAAAACAAAGACATTAATCACTTAGGATCTGATCAAGTGTGTAGGAGAGATTGTAGTTCCATGGCCGATCAAGAAGAGCCTAGGAGTATTACTTCTAGGTTAAGCTCCAAGGATGACGACGACAACAATAGCAATAACAACAATAATAACAAGAACGAAGCCGATCAAGATCATGAGATGAAACAAGAAGGCTGGCTCCGGTTAAGCATAGGCCATGAGGAGGAAGTCAAACCGGATCTAGACCATCGGCAACAACAACATCATCAAACGGATCCAACGGCAACGAGAGATTCTTTTCTCGAGCTTAACCTTTTCTCTGGTGGTTCAAATAGAGATGAACAAGATCACGTTGGTCTTCCTTTGTCATCTCTCTTTCAACATCATCAATCTGGAGGAGGAATGATGATTAGTCCATTAATGTTTCCTACAAGACCTGAAGAGATGATAGGTTCTTGGGCTTCGTTTAGAACGCCTTTTGTCCCAGAAAACCTAACTCAATCTTCATCATCTCCTTCTTTGATGATGCCGTTGATGGGACCATACTTTGGTCGACCACAGTTTTTAGGGAATAATAATAATCCGGATGTTGTGGCTGCTGGTCCAAGCTCGAGTTTTCGAGTTATTGATCCTCCAAGACGACCTCATTCCGGTATATGGTTCCTCCTTCAAGCTTCTCAAAACCAGTAAGTTATGTATATCTAACTTCTTAGAGACTATGTTATGTAAAGTCCACAATTTCTTGATTACAAAAACAAAAGTGCAAAATTTCAAGATTATTCTTATTCTTGGTTTCAATCATAAGGTGTGCTTCAATTTTAAAGATTTTTATTCTTGATTTTAGGACAGTAGAACCATTCTTGCCTCAGATACCAAAGAGCTACTTGAGAATCAAGTAAGTACTAATAAGATTCTACTATCATTCTTCATTATTTATCCGATTAGCAAGTTGATTAATGAGAACTACACATAAAACCAGGGCGGCTTTGAGATTCAATGGCCATAAGCAAAAAAATTAAAAGTAGGCCGATTTGACCACTAAGCTAAAACAAATTTGGGATTTGAAGACCGATTTATCATAATAAATATAAAAATCGATATGAGGACCGCAAACATGGCTTAATCCGCTTGCCCTCAGGGCTGGCCCTGCATAAAACGACGTTAATTGTTATGAAAAGGTTTATGGCTAATTAATTTTGGTGTTCTTGGATTTGGTAGGGACGGGAAGATGACTGTTCAAGTATTGATGAAATATTTGGTGAATAAGTTGCGATTGGAGCACGAATCCCAGGTTTTTTTAATTATCTCAATCACATCTCTTTTAAATTTACCTTTCTTGAACTTTTCTTTTTCTAGATTTCCATGTACACGTTGCTTGCCGTAACTACAATCTCCTTAGGTCTTCCTTTTAAAAAAATAAAGAAAATGTATAACGTTACATAAAAAAAGCATAAGAAGATGATGAAAATAGTACGATAAAATAAAAACATATTAGTAAAAGAAAAGAAGAAAACGTGGAGAGGTATATTCATGGGGGTTGGTGTACTGAGGAACATTGACAGTTACATAGGAACTAATTGCCACAAAAGTGTCTCCATGTTAATTAGGT
This sequence comes from Draba incana, assembly GCA_963576765.1. Classification (NCBI taxonomy): domain Eukaryota; kingdom Viridiplantae; phylum Streptophyta; class Magnoliopsida; order Brassicales; family Brassicaceae; genus Draba; species Draba incana. Next base: position 9,488,351 of record OY755205.1, read on the forward strand.
CACAAGTAGATGTCTCTGCTAGGTGTAAGCCGTTTTGCTCTTTCTTTGTTTTTATATGCTTATTATCCATTAATTGATTTATAACCTTTTCGACTTTTTGTCTTATTTGTTCCTTTTTATTATTTAGGGGTATTAATTAACGGCCGAGTTATTAATTAGTGTCTAGTGTGATCATATTCTCATTTGAGATGAGTGCACCCTTTGATTTATTTCTTTTTTACATATATTCTAATATATATGGTAATATCCACCAACCAACCTAAATATACAGTCAGATTGATTCATGGAATCCAATTTCTTCAAATGCAATATCTTTGTTTGCGTTTTAAAATGTTATTTACACATTGTGTTTTAATCAGACATTTCTGTAGACTAGCAACGTAACCTCAAAAAATATAATTAAGAAAGAATTTTGGAAAGAAAAATCATGCTTCTCCTTCTTCTATATAAATTAAATTACTATTTTCCGATATACTATCTAGTTTATGAGATTGTAGAACCAAAAATCAATTTTTTTGCAGGCTTTAAGTTTAGTTACATCCCAAAATGGAGAACAACTCACATAACCAAAACAAATAGCTCAACAAAGCAACTAGTTTGGAGAGATAGTACTGATTATGATGCCATACCGCATCCTTAAGAAAACTCAGGTCATTGAAATCAATTGATAATGCATGTCACATAAGTTATATACTTATACGTACATCTCATATAATAATTATATGCATGTATACATATATTTATAGAAATATACGGTTACCGTATTTCGTTGTGCCGTAATCTTATTTCTCGTTGGCGAAAATCGAACCAACTAACCACTTATAAGACTATAGAGAATCTGAAAATGGTTTTAGATAGGCTCCAAAGTGATGACTCGGCATCCCAGGACGACGTGTCGGAAGCGCAAGAGAAACTTCGAATCGCCTTGGCGGACGAAGAAATTTTCTGGCAACAAAAAAGTAGAGTATTGTGGCTGGTAGCCGGTGACCAGAACACCCAATTTTTCCATGCATCCACAAAACAGAGAAGGGCGAGGAACCGGATTATAGGCATCTTAAACTCCAACGGGACATGGACCGGACAAGAAGCAGAAATTGAGCAGATAGCGATCTTATATTTTGAAGATATGTTTTCCACGGAAGGCACCTCGGACCTAGAAACATTCTTGAGACATATACCGTGCACAGTGACGAGGGAGATGAACGATATTCTCACCCGACCAATCACAGAGAAAGAGGTCAAATCAGTTGTATTCTCAATCCACCCCGAAAAAGCCCCAGGGCCTGATGGGATGACAGCTCTCTTCTACCAGAAGTTTTGGCATATTCTGGGAACGCAAGTTGTCACTATGGTTCAAGAGTTCATGGCATCTGGGAACATTGAAACCTCTATGAATGAAGTCAACATCTGCTTATACCCAAAACAGAGCAACCGCGAGAAATGAAGGAGTTCCGGCCTATTAGCCTGTGTAATGTTAGTTATAAGATTATCTCAAAAATCTTAGGTCAACGTCTAAAACGACTTCTTTCAAAGCTGGTGTCAGAGACGCAATCAGCCTTTATTTCAGGAAGGGTGATATCTGATAACATTTTAGTGGCGCAAGGAGCCTTCCATGCTCTGGTCACCAAAGCAAAATGTCGCAAGGAGTTTATGACGGTCAAGACAGACATGAGTAAAGCATACGATCACATTGAGTGGGGCTTCCTAGAATGTCTTCTACGGAAAATGGGTTTCTCGGAGAAATGGATATCATGGATTTTGTCGTGCATGAACTCAGTTACCTACCACCTACTACTTAATGGAGAGCCCCGGGGTTCAATTACCCTTTCAAGGGGGCTCCGGCAGGGAGATCCTCTATCACTGCATCTATTTATACTTTGCACAGAAGTCCTAATCTCCAACCTAAAAGCGGCAGAATCTTTGGGAATTCTCACGAGCCTCAAAGTAGCCTACGCTTGTCCCCCAGTATCCCATCTCCTATTTGCAGGTGATAGTTTGTTCTTTTGTAAAGCAAATGTGGAACAATGCGATAAGATCTTACAGATTCTTACGCATTATGAGAAAGCCTCAGGACAACGAATTAATTTTGATAAGTCGGCTATTACCTTTGGCAAGGATGTCCCTATTCAGGTTAGGTCAACCATACATCACCGCCTAGGGATTATGAACGAGGGAGGCTCCGTCAAGTACTTAGGTATTCTGGAACAATTACAGGGATCGAAGGCCCAAATATTTGCCTATATTCACGACCAGCTTAATAATCGGATCAATGGGTGGTCAGCAAAATTCTTATCAAAGGGCGGTAAAGAGGTTTTGATTAAATCAGTAACCCAAGCCATCCCGACATATGTGATGTCGAGTTTTCTTCTTCCTAAAGGGCTTTGCAGGAAGTTGACCAGTGCGGTCTTCTAGTTTTGGTGGCGATCTAAACCCCAAACAAGAGGCCTACACTGGGTAGCATGGAAAAAACTCTGTTTACCCAAGAAGCAGGGCGGTATTGGATTTAAGTCTTTCGAAGATTTTAATCAGGCCCTCTTGGCAAAACAGATGTGGAGACTACACCAGATCCCAAACTCGCTGGCAGCCAGGGTCCTAAAAGGCCGGTATTTCTGGAATATGCACCCCTTTCAAGCGCCAAAACCATACCGCCCTTCCTTCGGGTGGCGAAGTGTATGGTCATCAAAAAAGTTGGCGCTGCAGGGGACCCGCAAAATAATAGGGAATGGGTATGGTACAAATGTCTGGAAAGATAATTGGATACCAGATACAAACCCACGACCAGCAGTCAGCCGAGGGGATATAATCAACCCTCAACTTCGAGTATCAGACCTCATCTACCAACAAAATCGAAAGTGGAATACTCAGGCAGTACGAGCAAACGTGCACCCCCTTGATGTCTCAAAAGTCCTGAGCATGAGGCTCCCCCCAAGAGGGTCAGAGGACAACTTCAGCTGGCATTATACCAAATTCGGGCTCTACACGGTTCAATCGGGTTATGATCTTGCCAGGGTGGATAAAGACGAGATACTCAGTTCTCCCTCCAACTGCCGTCGGATAACCCGCTTAAGGCCCATGTTTGGAAAGTACCAACTCCAAACAAATTACGTCACTTTATTTGGCAGTGTCTAACGGGAGTGGTGGCAATAAATGAGAGGCTTAAGTTTAGACACATAAGGGAGCATTCGAGCTGCCCAAGATGTTGTGATCCATTTGAATCTATTAATCATGCGGTGTTTACTTGCCCGTCAGCAAAGAAAGTTTGGGTCCTTTCCGCCTTTCCACGGACGCCCAGGTCTTTCCGTCAGAGAGCCTTAGAACTAACTTTGATTTTCTTTTCTGGCAAATCCCCCGGTCGAGGGTCACAGACGAAGCCACGCAGGCCTTTCCCTGGATCATATGGTATATCTGGAAAGCGCGAAATGACAAGGTGTTTAATGCGGTGACCCGAGAAGCAACTATGACGCTAGTGGTGGCATTTAAAGAGGCACGGGAATGGACGGAGGCAAACACCTCGGAAGAGGTACTACCTTTGCAGCCTCCACCCACATCAGACATGCATACAACCACCTTCACATGCTTCGTGGATGGCTCATGGAAGATAGAGGACAGAACAAGCGGGGTGGGTTGGGTGTTGCAACTACAGGATGGGACGACGGACTTGCTGGGCTTCCAAGGACACAGTCGGAGTATCTCCCCCCCTCCATTCAGAAATACATGGGCTTCTGTGGGCCATGCAGTCGTTACTACAAAAAGAACGCTTTTGCTCCTCCTTAGTCACTACAAAAAGAACGCTTTTGCTCCTCCTTCGTCACAGATTCAAGGGATCTTGTGAAGATGGTGGAAGCGCCACAAGAGTGGCCTGGTTTTAAACCAGAATTACATGAATTGGCATACCTTCGGGAGTCCTTCCCCGAATTCGAGCTCATCTACCGTCAAAGGGAGAATAATACGAGAGCGGATTTGTTAGCAAGGAATGCATGCACGCGAAACAAGTTTTTCAGTTTTATCGGCACTTCTACCCCTTATTGGTTTACAGATAATGTATTTTCGTAAGCTAATAAAAAAATGTGTTTTGTGACAAAAAAAAAAAAAAAAAAAGCTTACTGTTCATATAGCTATATCGCACGCTTCTTCTATAGCTAGTTATAATTTCAAATGATGGGTACAATAAAGGAACTTCATATCATATGCATGCTGACTTAATGACTTATATAAAATCTTACGAGTCGAATTCATGAAATAAAAAGTGTCCTTTCCATTTACTTTTCGATGAAAGAAATTGAATTCAATCTGTTAAATTACGTACTATGCTTCTCGTGCAAATTTTAATCATTGAATGTGTGCATTTATGCGCTCGCTTACCCATAATACGCTATAACTTTTATGATCCCTGAATTAATAATTACAATTTTTATTGCCAAAGAAAGAATAATTACAAAAAGAACCGAGACTTCTTTTCTATGGTAAGATCATTCGAGATTTCAGTAATTATAATGTGCATGGAACGTCATTAATGGTGTTTTTTTGATAATTACGAAACGGTGAAATATGGCTTTGATTATTCACGTAAGGCTTTTCTCTCTTTTTTTTTTTTTTTTTTCTTGTAATATTTTCCAACATACTTGAAAGCCACACAAATGAATCTTTTGGACGTCGTAAAATTGCATGAGACTTTTGAATACACTTTAAAAAGAAAGTACGCGTGAAAGGATAATAATACAATTTAAGTGAGATGATATTCTATTTTTTGGAGTATTATAATACGTTTGATTGTAACTCGTAAGCATGTTTTCCTGAATAACATTCTATGCTTAGGCGTCTATTAAACTTAATTAATATGGAACGCAGATAAATTAAATTATACTAATATTTAGGTCATCAACTCAATGTTAAAAATATAATCAATCACTAAGTTTTTTTTTTGTCTTGTTGCATTAAGACATGCCATGAAGTATGACAGATAATGAGAATGAGGCAATCAATACAAAATTATATGTGGCTATGAAAATCTGTGTACTCTAATATCCGTTACATATGTACATATCCGTATTATATAAAGTAATTAATTAAGTCCTCATTGACAAGCTGTTTATTTAGTCCATTTATCTTAAACTATACAAAAGGAAAATAGCATAAAATCAATATATAAGGTACATATTTGATCAAATATTTTAATATTAATCATATAATTCATATAGAATTTAGCTTATATAGCACATGGAAACTGTAATTTGATCGTTTAATAGCATTTTAATTCATTTCAGTGTCAAGACATGCAAATTAGCACACGGACATTAATCAGCATTTCAGTGTGAATATATATCTAGAAACTTTTGTTTGCATATTTTACAAAATTTTAAAGGGTTATAGTTAATCCGTTACCAGATCAGGGTTACGTCCACAAGGTCATCATGGGCTGTAATTCTTTTAAGAGTGATGATCATTTATTCATAAATATATATATATATATATATATATATATATTTATTGTATGAGTAAAATATATATACAAATATAATGATGTGAATGTGTGTGAATAATAGATTTGGGTAGGGCATAGGTATCAAGAGTGAATAATAAATATGAATGCAATGATTAGGCAGCCATAATCTGACTTCGTGGAGGCATTGTTCTTCCATTTTTGTCTTTCTCCCTCTTTTTAAGTTTCCATTGACTTTTTAATTCGATGTAAGAAAACAAAAGCCTTTAAAGCTAAAAGTATAAATTTCGAATTTCTTTTTGCGCCACATGAATTGTTTTGTCAACTCGTTCTTCATTTCCGCAAAATAAATAAATAAATTATCAAATGATGATAATTACTTTCTCATTTTTTTTAATCGTAATTAAGTACTAGAAAATGATATCTAGAAAAGGGATTAAAAATTTTACTACTTTCACAAAATTCGAGCATCTCTTTTATTTCCTGTCTTCCACATATGCAATTAAAACCAGAAGCATATATAATAAACCGAGGCTTAGCGAAGCCGTCATGCTTATGTTAGAAGTGGCTCATCAACACCAACAATTCCTTTTATTAGCTAATTGTTTGTTAGTGTCTCGCGTAGGACCCTTAGTTCACAAAACCCCTAATGAATTTAGTGCTTGAAAAGCCTTTCCCACATCAATCATACTCATATCCTCTCTCAGTGCTGCACTTTTTTTTGTTTCCACATCATAATTTTAGATGGTTTTCCTTTTGTTCCGAATCACTCGTTGTGTCTTTATCAGCAAAACTTTGTTTGATTAGCTTATCCATTATATTTTCTTCAATACTACACTATTATCGAAAACTTTGATTTTGCAAAATTTCTTCAAAATTACATGCACAAAATTAAAAGAGAGTTATTCTCCTTTTTCGCATAATTAGCTAAGCTATTCTTCTTTATTTTTTAAATACGTTTTTTCAGTTGATTTTGCGAATTCGTGCTTTATTCACTTCCATTTGTAGCGAGAACCACTTATAATAAAATACATTTTGGACTTTTCTTGGACCAAACATGACTAACCCTAGCCCGAGTTGATAGACTCCTTTCGCATATTCTTGAGTTGTGGAATTCAACAATGTTTGAAGAATAGTCAACAATATTAGGAAGCTTGCAAGGTATTTTTAATAGTTTTACATTTTTATTTTTGTGTTTTTCCCACTCATTGTGTTTAGAATCTAAACCTTTCAGTCGAATAGGAAAATACACCCAAAAATATCATTTTCATCAAATCAATTCCCTAAACTTTTATAAATTATATTGAGATATATATTCTTTGCTTCTTAGATCTTCATAATATATATAAACACGTCTCTTAACTTAAGTCGCTTAGAAGTTCCAAAATATAGGTACCATATGTTTGTAAGATATATAACGGCCAATATGTTTTAGGCTTTTAGCTAGCTAGTATGTTACGCTATCAAATATTTGGGTTTTAAAACCTTTATAAATGAGCTGGTATGCGACATATATAGTGGCATGTATATCATATATGTCACCTATGTATACATCATCAATAAATAATGTATTTTACGTCGGGAAAAAGCAATGCATGTAATCGCCTTCAACAGCAGAATCATTGCAATTTGCTGAAAGAAAAATGCATTTTCTATAAAGGAACAAAATGGCACTAAAGGGCAGATAAGGGAGCCATGAACATGATACCCTTTTAAGTTAGTGATGCGATGCATTTAAAACATTTTAACATATATGCATATCCGACTACGACTTTTATGGTCCCTATTTTATATTGAATATTACATTAATTTCTTATAAACGTATATGTGGGTCCTTAAATAATTAAAATTAAAATATCTTGATGTTGATATGTGAGATAGAACACCACTTTCATACCGTAATTGTTGTATAATGCTAATAAAAGAATAAGGATAATTTATAGCATCCATAGACGGTAACCATTTGGAATGCTTTTAGGTACATAATAGAACGTCTAACAGCATCAACCATTATATTGAAATTAGTATTCTATGTATATCCCCACTTAAAAAAAAAAATCAAATGCGGGAGTTAAATTAAATGCTTTTTGGGTCGTAAACCTTAGCCAGCAAAACGTAAAGAGAAGACGTGCATGAGATGATGGCGAAGTTTTCATGGGGTAGTGTCTCCGTTGAGTTTCCTCCGTTTAGAAATAAACTTTTATTTTCAACAAACAACATTTCTTTTTCAGCACAATATATTTATATTATATTCTGTTCAATTTATCTACAGCTCCTCTTTTCCTTTTGGAATGTAAAATTTTCATTTTACAACTAGTAAATATAGCAAGAATAAAGATATAATTGGGTAAGAGGAAAATGATAGTAGGAGATTAATTTAGCTTTTCTAATAATTGGTTTTCTTTGTGTGCACTTGATTATTCATTTGAAATACTTGGTTCTTAATATTTTACTGAACTATATACTGAAAATGGTCTTGTGAAATATTCTTTACCACGAGTTGAATATTATATAACGATAAAGACTATTTGGAAGAGTCATTGCAAAATACATTACGGGTAGAAAAAAGGGTGGGTCAGGAAATGATTAAAATTTGGACATCGTGGGTACCATTAAAATTTCTTATCAAGTAAATTGTATATAATATTGTTATGTGAATATGTGTTGCATAGTTTTCTTTAAATTCTCTTTATTATATATGTGTGAAAATTGAAATAGGTGGTGGTGTCATTGTTGGTGTTGCTCGTTCTTTAAAAAGCATTGTGTTAGAAAATTAGGAATCTCTTAGAAGCAATGTTTTTAAAACCGAAACGGATCGGTGGTTAAATCAGATTAAATCAAAAATTAGGTATACATCCGGTTTGGGTTAACATTAAAATCCAAACGGAGTTAGACCGGTTAGAAAATCAGGAATCTCTTAGAAGCAATGTTTTTAAAACCGGAACGGATCGGTGGTTAAATCAGATTAAATCAAAAATTGGGTATACATCCGGTTCGGGTTAACATTAAAATCCAAACGGAGTTAGACCGGTTATCGAACCGAGTCGAACCACCAAAAAATTGGAAACCGGTAAAAAATCGGAACCGCATTAAACCATATTCAATTATTTTGTTAATTAAAAAAAATCATTTTCTTTTTTTTTAGTTCTTATTTTTCAGGAAAAAAATAGTAAAACTAGAGCTTATAAAGTTAATTAATGAGATATTAAAATCCTTTCATATAAAACTTTTAAAAATTAAAAATTGTTTAAAAGTTTAAACTAAAATGTCTAAATGAGCTATTATTATTTTAATATCTAGGATTTAGTTTTAATTTGTTATTGTTGTTGAAGAATTTTTGTTTTCTCAAATACTTGTAATACTTAGAATTTTTTAATTGATATTCAGATGAATATGAAAATATAAATAGAAAACAAAATTTAAATATATATACTAATATTTTTAAAAATTATTAAACTCGGTCTAATTTGATTGAACCATATTATCTCATGATCCAAAAACTTTTCCGGTTCCGTCGCCTGTCGCCGGTCCGGTTTTAAAAATATTGCTTAGAAGTAAAGTAGAGATTACATAATTACGGCATTGCGTAGCCACCGTGACACGTGGCTTTCCATCACTGTCTCTCCGTCACTCATACGAAGCAATGATCTCATTAAAATCCAATTTATTCCACTATTATTACATTTTACACCCAATCAAATATTATATATTCATATATCCACCTAGGTAATAAAATGTAATTTGGGTAGATAACTGTATATTAGGAGACTAATTAGGTAGATAACGATCAACATGTTTAGAGTAAAACATGAAATTGTTAGGAAAACTAGTGTTTGTTTGTGTTTTTTACAAAAAGAAAAAAATCATTTAGTCAAGTGGTTAAATGTTCATGATTTTTCCTACCTGAATTCGATTCTAAATACCTGTGTTATCGTCTATTATAAGGGTTAATTGGCTATGGGTTGAGTATTTCGACACAAATCACGTCAGAAACAAACTCTAGTCTTTTATCTAATTAAGAAGTATACAAGGTCATTAATTTATCTGTGCAATCACCAAAACCAAACCTCATACATTTGGTCTTGTTTTTTTCTTTTCCCTCTATCATTGATCACCTAAGTTAATCATGATTGTGATGTATATGTTAATGGTACTATATATTAAGCATATAGGAGACTAATAGTGTTTTTTGTTGTTGTTGGAAATTTTTAAAAAAAAAATGAAAAGCAGGTAGAGATAAGATGCAGAGGGCAAGAACTGGAGCCAGTGTTGACATTACAACACGTGAGAGATGCGATCTGGAGAGGAACCAGATACTCACAAAACCCTACTTTGCTTCCAAATTCATCTTCCTCTGATCATCTCATGGTCCTCCATTATGGGAGGACTCTTTCTTAATTATTTATATACGAATATATTTTATTTATTTATTAACACCATATTATTCTCAATAAAAATACCAACCCACCTTCTTCAATTGTTTTTTCCTCTCCTCCTTTTTTTTTTTTTTGGGTGGGTGGTTTCTATTATTTATTTTCCCTTAAGGCTTTTTTTTTTCTTGGGTGCGATTGGTCGAATGATCAAGAATGAAAGAGTATCTAATTCGGTAGGAGTATGCATGCCCCGATTGATGTTTTTATTGTTGCATCTTCTGGGCTTGCGAGTAATGTTAACGTATGAGAAATGTATCAACTATATCTACATTATTTTCATGCTATTATCCGTATTATAGGTGACTTTCTTTTTACATAGTTAACATATGTTGTTGATTTATGTTCTTAGTGTTTAATGTTTTTGTCTGAGAAAATATGGGCTTGATTGAGCCTACACCAAAACCAACTCAGTGTCAAATTGAGTTAGATGATTGGGCCTAATGTATATAAGTATATCACAATGTTTTAAAATGAGAAAAATATTAGTACAAAGTACAAACATTTGAGCCATAGTTATGATTTATGAATATATAGAAAGGCCGTAACTTTCTATCAAAGTTTCTGAGACGCCAACCAAAGTCATCAGGCAGTTTAGAAGGGAAAAACTTTTAAAAATACTCCAACTATTTTACATTTGGCAGAAAAATACATGAACTTTTAAGACTTCCTGAATAATACACGACCTATTAAAAATTGTATTAATACATATACATTCAAAATTGAAGAATTTTACACCTAATTTTTAACGACGTTAACTCGTTAAACGGAAACAGTAAAACGGCATTTAATTTGTTAACATTTTGTTAGTTTATTAAATCCAAAAGTATTAACATTTGCTATAAAAATAACCCAACTATATAACATTTGCTATAAAAATACGTATTTGAATTCCCTAAAAAATACATGAACTATTAAAAATTTCTTTTATAATACCCGAACTATTAACTATTCTCTTTTTAATGCTCAAACTACCAAATTTCGTAGACTTTACACATTTTTTAATTTCAAAACTTGTTTTACCCTTAATTTTCTTTCCAAATTCGATTTATTCTTATTACAAAATTCATTTAACATGGACTATGATGTTTCACCACCTTGAATCACGTCCGTTAATATTAATTTTAGAATCGACATTTACATATCCTTCTTCGAAACCTGACGTTTGGCCAATTCACCAATTGCACATCGAATCAATGGATTTTCGAGTCATGTGACATCAAATTTGTATTTGATCAAATCAACAATATCGATTTTGATGTCGGATAAGGAAGATAATGTTTGATGCAAAAATTCATTTCTAAAGGAGTAAGAAGAAACAGAGTGCAACAGTGGAGATATATGATTTTTAATATGAATAAATCGATCTCAAGAATTTTTTAAAGGGTAAAATTAGTTTTTTGAAAGTATAAAACGTGTAAGGTTTATGATATTGAATAGTTTGCGTATTAAAAAGATATTGGTTAATAGTTCGATTAGTAAAGAAGAAGTTATTAATAGTTCATGTATTATTTTAGGAAATCTAAATAGTTTGTGTATTTTTCTAGCAAATTTTATATAGTTGGGGTATTTTTCGGGTTTTTCACTCTGGAGAAACAAAACTCTGTTAACAAATTAAACGCCGTTTTACTGTTTCCGTTTAATGAATTCACGTCGTTAAAAATTAGGTATAAAAATCTTAGTCGTGTATTATTCAGGGAGTCTTAATAGTTCATGTATTTTTCTGCCAAATGTAAAATAATTGGGATATTTTTAAGGGTTTTTCCTTTACTAGAATTCTAGCTTAAATTGGAAAAACTGTCATTTAAATCCTCAACTTTGACATTTTGACCATTTAAATCCCAAATTGTTTGTTGATTTTCGTTGAAAATCTCAAACTTTTGTTGACTAAGCCGATTTAGACATGTCGTTAAATTGATTAACGGAATTAACTAACGGTGTTAATTATCCTTTTAAAATTTTCGTTTACTAAGAACGACAGTCGTTTTGATTTAAAAATGAAAATGAATTTTGCAATGGAGATGATCGAACTCGGGACCTCTTAATGTAAAAATTGGCCTTACACCATTTAGCCATTGTAACTTTTGTTAAAATATGTAAGCTGATTTGTATATAACTTTAATCACTAGACGATTTTTAGAACATAAACCTAAATTTCTGAAATTTTCAATTCACCTTCCTCTTTTTCTCTCATTAGATTTCAGTTTATTTTTCTGGATTTCGGTCTCTTTCTTTTCGATTTAGTTTTGTGATTTGTCTTCTCTCTTAATTCCGTTACGAGCTTGTTGAAAACCATCAACCCATAACAAAATCGAGGAAAAAAAAACTTAAATCTAATGAGAGAAAGACGAAATCAAATTGGGGATTTAGAAAATCAGGGTTAATGTTCTAAAAATCGTTTATACACAAATAATTTTACCTATGTGAATAAAAGTTGCAATTTTTCAATGGTATAAAGGCTTGCTAATTGTACCAAGAGGTCATGAGCTCGATTATCTCCACTACAACTTAAAAAAAAATAAAAAAATTAACGACCGGTAGTTAATTCCGTTAATCAATTTAACGACATGTCTAGATTGACTCAGTCAACAAAAATTTGATATTTTTAACGAAATGATCAAAATATTTATTGATCCATTTTCGACCAAAATCTGATGAAAATTGGATTGGTCGATGATTGATCGAAATTAGGGACTATTAAAAGTGGTCGATAAAAAGTCAAAACATTTTGACCAAATATCGACTAAAACAAATTTTGGTCAAAAACTAGTCGACAATTTTTGACGAACAATAATTGACATAAATTGGTCAAAACATTATCGACCATATATCGACTATATAGGTAGTTCGTTTAAAGTGGTTAAAACATGGTAAAAATGTTTCAACCAATTTTTGACCAATTAGTAATTAAAATTAGTAATTTATTAATTCTTTACTCTATGTTATTTATTATATCCCCCAATTTATTTTGTTAACAATTACGTAGTCTTATAAATAGAAATGCTTAATATATGTAATTATAATATAATTATGGAGTGTTAATTAACTGTATAAAAGTTTGACCATATTTTTAAGTTTTGAAAAGTTTTATAGTTGGGAAAAGATAAACATAGGTCACTACAAAAAACAAGGTGTTTAGTGTCGGTTAAAACGTATCGAAAAAATTACCAACCCAAAAGTGGAATCATTTAAAAACAAGTGATACTAATTATGCAATTTTACATCGATTTTAATAAGCGTTGTTCCTTAGTAACATTTCCTTAGAACCGATGCTAAAAAATAAGCGTTTGTGTCGTTTCATTAGAATTGATGGTAATAAATACACGTTTGTATCACTTTGTAAAATTGACACTAATAAAATGACTTTGCAACACGTAAATAATTGATGCACTTAAATGTACAATTTGCAACGATAAAAATGTGATGCAAAATATCTGATGAAAGTTTTGTCTCTGAGGAGGCGAAAAATCGTGTGGTTAGTACCTTACTTAAACATATATAACTTAAGATTCTTGTTGGTTAGAATAGTGTCTCTGAAATTATGTTTATGATATTGATGGGTATGGTTATATATTTGTTGGTTAAACATTCCAGGGTGAGTTCACACTTTTGATGAGCCAAGATTCTTCAGATGGAAGGTCAAACAACATCACTACAAGTTTGGATGATGAATATTCTAAAGTGTTTGGTCCAGAGCGATCAAAAATATTCCAAAATATTTTACCTGATTACACTTTAAAATTTGATAATCAAAGAAATAATTTATCAAACGATATGTAATTTATACCATTGTTTGATGTTAATTACACTATTATTTACCCACTATATAACTATCAGAAATATTGGTAAAGCACTCAAAAGCACTCGTAAAGTATTTTAAATTATAAAATACAGGTACAAATTTTTTTTAACATTTACTTAATCCCACATCGATTAGTTGTAAGAAAGGTGCTTGAAACTTTGCATATAAATAGAGAACGTGATTGCCACTTTTATCTCTAATGTTAATGTTAATCTTAAATGTTAGTTACCTTATTGCTCTCTGCAGGGCAACATAAAATATTTAAAGTTTTAGTAAATATTCGGTTGCCATATAAAGGATTAGGAGTATATTTCTTCTAAAATAAAATCAGGAAATCACGTTTTTTTCAAATCAAATAATAATATCTTGGTGGTTTTGATCAATAATTATTGACTATTATTTTGGTGAGAAATTCCATGATGTTTTGACCAATTGTTTGGTCAAAAATATTTCCACCATTAATTTTGTCAAAAATTATTGATCGTTTATTTGATCAATAACGTTGTGACCATATTTAGACCAAGCATCTTGGTCAAAAACATTGCGGCCATTTTTAGACCAACCGTCTTTGGTCATAATATTTTGATCCTTTTTTGACGAGAAGTGATTTTCAACGAGCGTTTCTTGAAGAATGCGATTTGGTCAAAAAATCATCAAAAATGGTTGTTATTGACCAAATATAGATCAATTTCATGGTCAAAAACCATCTTGTTTTCTTGTAGTGAGATAAAATTGTTGTTAGATTGATTTCATAAATAGGAAAAAGAAGCTGCTCAAAACGCTGTCTTGGTTATAATTCTCGTAAACATTAATACATGGGCCTTTTTTTTGACACACCTATACATGTTGAAAAAAAATTCTAAACACATGGACTTTTTTTTATACATGTTGGAACAAAGTTGGGATTGGATTAAACTTCTCTTTAGATCCTAAACTTTCGGTTCATAATCTCTCTTTTTTAGTATTTGGAGTCAACATTTAGATATTCCAATTTAAAGAAAAAGATAATCTTTTGCCCGAAAAGATCCAAAATTTAGAAATGGCCATAAGACCTCGCAAAGTATGATGTATACTTTTTAGTCCAATAAAATTTCTGATGCCATGTGTATTAACTAATTGATCAATATTCCGAACAATCTGCAACACACATTAGGGAGTAAAACTCTTAAGCTTTTAGGTTGTAGTCTCGTAGAAAAACATACATTTCATTTAACATTCAGCAAAAGAACTAAGAAAGCATAATGATTGTAAGGAGAATATATTAAGCTCATCTCAACTAAAGTTGTACATTAAACCAAGGGTCGTTGTTAGTTGCTACATGATTAGTTCCTTTTGGTCTATTTATAGTATAGTACTTTAAATATATATTTTTTTTGTAGAAATCAGATTTTTAACTCTATTCGATTCCTCTAAACTCATTTTTCAAATCTGAGTTATTCGACTAATAATCTCTAATTTTGCCTGATTGTCATTTTGTAGTTGAAAAAACACTAAAACGACATAAACTTCTTCAGTCTTAATGAAGAGTTTTGACTTTCTAGTTTCGACAACAACAAAATATATTGGAAATTGAACAATTGACTTGCATTTTTCACATGTAGATGGTAGATTTGCAAAACAATAAAGTTCAAAGATTTTTGTTTTTGCAATTTTCAATTATCCCACTTGCCTTGAACACATTTTGCGTCAAGCAATTAACTTTTCGTTTTTACTCTTCGTAAGTAGACTTACTCAACTCTCTTCTTCCTTCAAACTTTTTTTTTTAAGTAAAAAAAAAAAACCAAACTTGTCTTTTGTCTCACTCCATAATCACCATCTCCAAGAAGATCTACTTCTGCATCTATCTCGCGACTCAGCTCTTGCATACGTCACATTCCGTTAAATGGAGCGAGCACGAACGGAAAGCCCTAGCTACTTCCGTCAATGGAGCGGCGATTCAAACACAAATGCCACCGCCGTCGCTCCATCTTCTCCGTCGCGTCATCACCACGCTCGATCTTCTTCCGTCACCGGAATATCTAACGTCAAACGAGCCCAAAACGTCGCTGCGAAAGCTGCTGCTCAGAGACTAGCTAAAGTCATGGCTTCTCAGACTTCCGCCGATGACGACGACGACGATGACGAAGTCGGTGGTGATGATCTAGGTTTCCGATATGGTGCTCCTCCTCCTCCTCTTTCCTTTACGAGAAATAATGCTAATTCTGCAACTAAACCTAAACCTGCTGCTTCTTCTATTGTTCTTCCTCCTCCCAAAATCGCCAGATCCTCTTCTCCTGCGGTAAATTTAAGACCTTTTTTGCTTGATTAGTAATGAAAATCTGTGATTTGATGACCCAATTTACCAAAATTTGGTCTTGATCTCGTTTAGGAAGTGTTGAGATTTAAGGAATTTTGGTTTTGAAGTTTCCAATTTTGGAATTGAGACTTGGTTATTGAAAAACTGGGAATGTAAGGGAAACTATTATGGATGTTTCTAATCGGATAATTGTTGGTGATTGTGAAGTTTTCCCGGAACACACCAGCCGTGTCTGTTCGTGCATCGCAACCGCCTGTCCCGCCGAGTAAACTGTCTCAAAGGAATCAAGCTATCAATCCATCACCAGTTGGAACTCCTAAGAATCAGCAGACTGAAAAGAGGTGTGAAATAGATACCTAAAAGTTGTACTCATGTTTGAACTAGTTGAGTTTGTATTTGAAGACTGGAAATTGTTTGTCAATGCAGGGTTTTAGCTGATATTGAGCATCTTAATCCAAGAGATTCAAAAGATCAGCACGAAGCATCCGCTCTTCGCGATGAAGTATGCTAGTTCTTTTCTTTTTTTCTTATGCATTGACATTTTACGGAGAAGTTTGTAGATGGAAACTAACATTCCTTTTACATCACAGCTCGATATGCTGCAAGAGGAGAACGAGAGTATTCTTGAAAAGGTAAAGAGTCTTCTTTTATTTGGTTTCCATCTATCTACAGAGTAACATTATTAATGTTTGAGCTTATTAACAGCTTAGGCTTGAGGATGAGAGATGCAAGGAAGCAGAAGCCAGGGTGAGAGAGCTTGAAAAACAGGTAATTGTAATTGGGAGTCATGATATACTTGCCTTGGCCTGTATGCATAATTATTTTTGGTTTCCTTAAAACTGTTCTGACACTTGAAAAAAATACTTTAGGTGACTTCTCTGGGAGAAGGTGTATCCTTGGAAGCTAAACTTCTGAGCCGGTAGTCATTATCAATACAATTTATTTGCCATTTTTTTTTTTTTTATCTTGTTGAATTGAAAGGCTTACATGAATGTACTTTGTTTTGAATGCTGTAGAAAAGAAGCTGCTTTGCGTCAAAGAGAGGTATTCCTAAGTCTGAGCCCCCTCAGGATTTGCTATTGTGGTGGTTTTGTTACCAAGTATAAAAATGTGGTTCTGGCTCTTAGATTCACTAGCACTCACTCTATGACAGGCAGCGCTTAAAGATGCGAGGCAGAATAGAGAAGGGACCGATAGAGAGACTATTGCTCTTCGGTCTCAAGTAGAGGTAGGCACTATTTTTGTCCATGTCTTACAATTACTATGAGTTGGTAGGTGTTAGTTAATGAAAATGTAGAAATCTTATATCTTCTATGTTTCACTTTGATTCAGAATGCAAAACTTGAGACCGCTGCTGTAGTAGCGCAACTTCAAGGAGCAGAGACTGAAGTCAACGCTCTACGAGCGATGACGCATAGAATGATATTGACCCAAAAAGAGATGGTTTGTGTTCATGGTTTTGCACAGCCTAAACATAAGCTTATGGTAGCGTTTAAGTAACTCACCATTGTATAATTTCAGGAGGAAGTTGTTCTCAAGCGGTGCTGGCTAGCTCGGTATTGGGGCTTAGCTGCTAGATATGGTAAGGGGTAACAAACTTATCTGTTTCATGGCATACTGGTAACTTTTATGCCATCATTTATCTTTGCTTCTTGACATCTGTGGATATTTGCATTTCAGGCATATGTTCGGATATTGCTACATCCAAGTACGAATACTGGTCATCTCTGGCACCTCTTCCTTTTGAAATTGTGCTATCAGCTGGGCAGAAGGCTAAGGAAGAAAGTTGGGAAAAAGGCAAGCAATCAATTAGTCATGTTTCTAAGATATCTCTTGTGATAACATTCTATAATTTTGATTGTCACTTCTCAGTACTGTATATTTATGTATTGGCTATGAAAACATCTCACCAGATTCTGACGAGAACGAGAAGAGGAGCCAGCTCATTCAAGATATAAATGATCTAACTGGAGAGGGAAATATTGAAAGTATGCTCTCTGTAGAAATGGGTCTAAAGGAGCTAACGTCTTTAAAGGTTTATCTCATTCACTTTCGTTATGGTTCATGCGCCCCTATTTCATATATCTCATGGAATATGCTTGTTCTTTTGAAGGTCGAAGTTGCCATTACTATCACACTAGCCCAGCTAAGGTTGGCCAATACTGCTCGACTATCATCTGATACCGGTGAGTTTCTTACTATGTTATTTCTTATAATTTTTGTTGCTCACTGCATTAGCTGAAAAGGCTACTTTTTTGCCAGGCTTTTTATTTCACCATTAAACAGATATGTTTGTACATGTCTATGGTTCTTGAATATGCAATTGATGTTTTTTCTGGTTGTTTTCTTCCAGAGTTAAAATCACCAGGTGGGATTAAGCATATGGAGACACTTGGTAAGTTTATTTAGCTAGCCTATATCGAATTTTTACGTCAACATCTTGGTGTTATGAATTTCAACATATGGAGTAAAACATAAGCAGTGAAGTTACAATGACAATCTCTTGATAAAATACATAAATTGAATGTCGGTAATCTATGTTGACATTTCATATACTACTTTCTACAAAGAGTGCAAACAGTTCTTGCTATTCTTGAGGCTAAGTCTGACCTCAACCTGTGGTCCTTTGCAGAGCTGAGTCACGAAGAGTCTGAAGATGTTCTCTTCAAGGAGGTACATAATCACAACCTCTTTCTCTGTTTCTCTCATGGCCTTTTTCTAGTTCTCTGTTCCGGGCTATATGTGTTCCTTTTGTATAGTTTTCTGCCTTCTATGTATCTTTTGGATCTAAACTTTGGTCTTTGTCGATTCTCTATGCTAAAAATCCTTTGGAACTTTTGGCAGGCTTGGCTTACATACTTTTGGAGAAGGGCTTTATCCCTTGGCATAGAAATGGATATTGCAAGAGAACGACTTCGGTTCTGGATCAGTAGAAGTGCACACTCTCCATCTTCACATGACGCCATTGAAGGTACATTCGAACTTACCTGATTCCTTTTAGCCAAAAGACCCAGAAGAGAATAACTAAATTGGTTCGTTTTAATTTTCAGTTGAGCAAGGCCTAACAGAGCTAAGAAAGCTGCGGATAGAACGTAGGTTGTGGGAAGCCTCCAGGTCCAACCAGTAAGTCATGACTTTGGGTCCACGGGATTCCGAAACATCGTATTACCACAGCTTTAACAGTACTGTATATTTTATACGTGCTTTCTTCCCGTATGGTTCGAGTACTTTGCAATCAGGAAAATGTTAATCCAGTTTTGTAAACCAAAGAATTGTATTACACGCACTACTTTTGACATATAATATATCCACGTTTGCTCGCTCTTACCCTCGATATGCAGACTCATTGTTGTTGGATTAGTATCCAGTTTAAAGTAACTACAGCCTAAAGTGTAACTGATACAGACACCAAAATGTTGTTACTCACCAGTAATCGTTGCAAGAGCACTGTCCTTCCTTGAAATGGTGAAACCTTCTTGAATCTCGGATGACAATTTCACGTCCTGTAACCGAAGACACATGCTTGGCAAACTCATGGCAATCTGGACATGCCCGTAGATTCTTGAACACTTTTATAGGTGCACCAGCATTGCCAGTCGCTGATATCAGCCCAAACGCAATGGCAAGTCTCTCGCTATGATCAAGAAGCTGTTCTCTTCTTTCTGTCATACTACACTGAAACACATCACCTTCCATAAAATCATCAAACTCCTTAAGCTTCTCATAGATCTCCTCAGTTTGCGGATGGTGTTTATCACCCACTATAAACCGATGAATCTTACCCTTTTCTCTGATCCAGCTGCAGCTCAGTTCCTTTGTTAACATCCTCTCATTCATTAGTTTCATCATCTCAGCAGCTTCTTCCCATTTTCCAGCTCGGGTATACAGATTAAACGGTAGAACATATCCAGCTGTGTCTTCTGGATCGAGTTTGCGAAGTTCTTCACCTGCAATCTCGCCCAGCTCAAGATTCTTATGGGTCCAACACCCACTTAGAAAGCATTTCCAGCTCATTGCATCAGGTTGAAAAGGCATATTCTTCATAAACTTGAGAGCTTCGTCTAACAGTCCCGCTCGGGAATAAATGTCGATCATACAATCATAATGGTCAATAGTTGGAGTCACATTATACTTTCGAAGCATCATATCCAAATAATGCTTGCCTTGTGCAACAAGCCCTGCGTGGCTGCAGGCGGTCAAAACCGCAATAAATGTAACAGAGTTTGGCTTCATGCCACAACTCACCATTTTCTCAAACAATCTCAGAGCTTCAGAAGCATTTCCATAGTAGGCATGACCTGATATAAAAGATGTCCAAGCAACAATGTCAGGGTTGCCCATTGACTCAAAGACTTCGCGGGCGTCATCTAAGCATCCGCATTTTGAATACATCGTAATGAGAGCACTTTCTCCAAACTGAGATCCAATCAGACTTCTTTTTATAGCATCTGCATGGACTTGGCCACCAATGTTGCAATCTGCAAGTACAGAACACGCTTGGAATATGCTCGTATATGTAAACGAATTTAGAACCGCCGCATTTTTGCTTCTCAAAGACTTGAAGGTTTTAATAGCCACCTCAAATTGACTCATTTGGCAGTATCCGGATATGATCGCGCTCCAGGAAACATCATTTGGTTCAGAGATATTTTGGAATGCACGACAAGCAGACTCAAAGCTGGAACATTTGATGTAAAAATCAACGAGTGGAGTTCCCACTGAGACTTCAGGTTCCAGTCCAAGCTTAGCAACACAAGTATGAATTTGCTTGCCGAGATTAAGCTCTTCAAGAGAAGCACACGCTTTAAGAACAACTGAAAACACAAAACTGTCCCATTCGACACCTTCCGTTAACAAATCCACAAATAGTTTCAAAGCCTCTCTAGCTCTTCCAGCTTGAGTATAACCTACCATCAATCCCGTACAAGCCACTGGCTTCTTCACTGCCATCTGATCGAACACTAGCTTAGCACCCGCTAACCAACCACATTTCACATACATGTTCAATATTCCAGTCTCTATCGTTGCGTTGCTACATAATCCAGCGCGTATAACATGACCATGAATCTGTCTACCAATATCCAAAACACTAGGATTTACCAAAGATTTCAAGAGTGTAGTATACACAGAAGAAGTAGGCTTATCACCTGACTCCAGCATTCTCGAGAACAAACCAACAGCTTTATCCAAAAGACCTTGCTCGGCATAAGCAGAAATCATCGTCACGCGAGAAACAGAGTTTAACTCAGGCATTTCGTCGAACAGCTTATCTGCATCGTCCAAGCTCCCACACTCACAGTACATCTGAAGCACACAATTCTGAAGAGTCACAGAAGGATTTTCGAAAGCCATTCGCATACGATCATGGAGGACTCTCCCATGAGATAAAGACCTCATTTCTCTACAAGCTTCAAAGAGACATTGGTAAGTATACGGACTGATGGAGACTCCAGCCTTATCCATTTCTTGAAAAAACTTGAATGCTTCGTTGAGCTTCCCATGCTTCGACAACGAAACCAAATGAAGATTCTCCACTTGCCCTTGCTTATAATCGATTTTAACAGACGAAGAGGTCGATTTCAGAGAAACCCATGACGGAATTTGATCGAAATTCGCGTGCTTTATAACCGGAATTTGATCGAAATTCGCGTTCTTTATAACCGGAATTCGAGAAGGGCTATAGGAGGACTGTAGAGTGAGTATCGTCATTGTTGAAAAATTCAAACTTTTTGAGAAGACATGAAAGAGAAACTGAGAAACACTCAATTTTAGAGCTTTTTAATGGCAACAACTACCAATGAGTCAAATCAAATCGTTGGGTACCAAAACGACGACGTTTTATACACAAAAGGGTTTCAAAGTTTCCATCTTTGGCGTCTCTCAACATTGAGTGGCCGTACCATTTCTCTCTTCTTCTTCTTTTGAAAACCTATCAATAATATGAAATAATTACACCTAGGGACACTTTTTGTTAAAATAATTTTTGTGTGGACACTTGTGTAATATGACACACTTTCTCCTTTTTTCGGTCATATAATAAGACCAAAATATCCGGGAAAAAAGCTGAGTCTGTCTGATTTTTAATGTTATTTTATTTCTAATCTCAACCGTTCGTTTACATTTACGTTTAATGAAATCGTGCGGCCAGGATCTGCTCATTTATGACAACGCGTGTATGAGACCAAAAGCACGTGTATGAGACTAAAAGAACTTTCATTGTTGGTTGTTAGATGCAGTCGTACCTATTTTAGATGTGTAGTTGATGATTGTTTTTTTTTTGAAAGAACGGCTTGGATTGTTTTGTAAAGTATAGTACATAGTACACTTACAGCTATGAGCTACTAGTGAATGGTGACCATGTTAAGTGTATATGATACACGATTCAGTAAAGGTATCGTGTACATGCTTCATTGTGTTTGATAAGTTCAAATTAACCCTAAGCTACTCTCTCAAATTAAGAGATCAATCGCAATATTTTGGGATCGAATCCACAAGGAATCAGATTGCACAATAGATTTAAAGGTTCTGATTATGCTAAGCGAAATAATAAGAATGCAAGTAAATAAAGCAGTAGATGAAACGGTTGTGAAAAACAATTAAAAAGGAGCTCGGCACAGGGAAATCGCAGGTGAATCAGATATGCACACAAATCAATAGTTAGGAATATAAAGCACAATTCTTGAACATGAACACGAATATAAAATCAATCAGATGTCGCTGCAAAGATTATCTATGTCTAAATCCTAGAAAGCCAACTGTCGTTGCGAATTCTAACAACCTAAACAAACATTAACTTCAAGTTCAATTGTTGACAAAACCCTAAACCAAATTTCTTTGCGAAAAAGAATTTTGCTCATCAAAGACTAGTTCAAGCAATTAATAAAACTGTCGTTTCTATTAATTAACCAAAGATCATATTTCAGTTCGCGAGGCTAAAATCAGCAATAAACACAAGTCAAGATGAAGAACATTCTAAAGATATTATCCTAACAAGAAATCAGATCTAGCAACTCATCAAACACCTTTGAAAATCCCTAAACCTAACAAGAGAACTACTCAGACATGATCATAGAAGAAAACATGGTTTTATTAAAAGATATGTCTAAGAAATCAGTAAAAGAAAGCATAAGCCTAAACAATGGCTGTAAAAACGTATATATATAAGTACAAAACCGACTGGAAACCTAAAAGTAAACATCTGGAACTTTCGGGCTTCGAACAGACTTCTTCTGATTAAGATTTGGGCTTTATCGAGCAGGGTGTCGATCGACACCCCTAGTGGTATCGATCGACACCAACTTCAAAATCGGATTTCTTCACTTCTTAAGTCTTCGTGTTGAGCGACACACTCATCCCCGTTGCTCGACACAGCTTCTAAATATTGACTCCGAACTTGCATCTTTGCCACTTCATTCCGCAATGCTCCAAAACTTCCAGTAAACATCTTTTAAGATCCAATCGTCCAAGTATTTATAAAGACTCTAAAAGACTAGAAAAACACTAAAAGACTCTAGATAAAAGGACTTATATCATGGTCTAAAATGGGTAAAAACCATGATATATCAGTGTTCAAGAAATCTCATTGGCTTTTGTGTTCGTTCTACGGTGGTGATTTGTGGACAATCGGTTGTCGGTGGTCAGTAATTATGGGTTCTGAGGAGACGTTGCCGGAACACTATTTAGTGATTCATAATTACAATTGTGAGCTACTAGCCAAAGTGTGAGTGACTGACCACCAAATACTGTCCACATTTCGACAAGAGAAAACCTGAGTGGCTGACCACGCATCCATGTCTGAGCTTTGTCAGGATTTTGTGCTCAAGATATCCCATTCTCTATTGTGTTCGTTTGACGGTGGTCAGCATCGAAGTGGCTAACGATTCTCTATTGTGTTCGTTCCCAGAGTGACTGACCACCAAAGACTGTCCACATTTTCCATAGTGGCTGACCATCAAAGATTGTCGACCAATCACACTTCTTCTTCTTCCCTTTGGAGTTTTTCTCAGAAAACACACAAATACAAGAATCAAAGAACAAATACAAATCAAGAATCAAATTCATAAGCAGAGATTGAATCAGAGTACAGAAATTTCAATGCACAAAACTAATCAAGATTACCAAAATCAAAACCATTATTCGTAAATTTCATCGAACAAAATATCATAATCCTGCACGATCTAAAGCAAATTTCACAATTGAATAAGTATCAATATTCAGAATCAGAAACCCAGAAAACTCGAATCGATCGATGATGGCGGAAACTATACGCAGCTAGAAATTGATCTCGCAAATAAAGAAATTGTAACAAACCGAGAGGATTAGAAAGCTTGAAGGAACTTTTGGCTTGAAGGATTAGAAACCGAGTGTATGCGGCTAGGGTTGCAAACACAATTAAAAAGTTATTTCTTAATGTAATAATAATTAAAAATTATTCCTTATTGTAATAATAAAAAAGTTAAAGAAAAGTGGGAAATAAGTTAAAAGTGAAATCAAGTAAAAAATTATTTACTTTGTTAAAGTTAATTCTCGCTGGAAAGTTAGTAAGGTTATGAATATCTTTTTAACATTAATAAGTGTGTCACATTCCATATGGGTAAATTTTTCAACTTAAAGTGTGTAATCAACTCCCATAATATTCGTAGCCTCCTTCTTCGTCTTCTCCAATGGCGGCTACTAGGGTTCGGTGTCAAAGCAATGCGCCTTTCACCAGATTGCCGCATACCCACCAACGAAACTCGTCGACGTTACCGATTTCTCCGAATCGTGTCGATTTCTCTGCAATAAAAGGTCAAAGGAAGTTCTTGTTACCGCCAATTGGAGATGGATCATCCATTAGAAGAAGGTTTTTAAGTACAGGATGTGTAAAAACTGTAAAAGCTGTATTGGAAGAGAAGAAGACAGATGCGATCAAGGAGAATGAGGTAGATGAGAAGAGATTCACGTGTGTGATGAAGTTTGGTGGATCTTCGGTTGCGTCTGCTGAGAGAATGAGGGAAATTGCGGATTTGATTTTGACATTTCCGGAAGAAAGTCCTGTCATTGTTCTTTCGGCAATGGGGAAAACTACCAACAATCTCTTGCTTGTAATTGCTTAAATCTATCTCCTTTCTTCTCTCTGTTATTATGCAAAACTTTGAATATATCATTTTTGAAGTTCTGATTTGGTGCTTGTGAAGGCGGGAGAGAAGGCTGTGAGTTGTGGTTTTCCTAATGCTTCTGAGATTAATGAGTTGAGCATTATCAAGGAATTGCATCTCAGGTTTTGGTTTCCTTAGAGATATTATTGATTTGGTACCTTTGAGAATCGATTTTCATGGTTGATGTTGGTTTTAAGAATATATTTTTTTGTTGTTTCAGGACAGTGAAGGAACTTGATATCGATCCGTCTATTGTTTCGTGTAAGCATCGTTTGGTTTGTTCGAGTAATTTGTAGACTTTGTAACATTTAGTGCTTAGTTCTTGCTATTTTGAATAGCTTCATAGATGTTCATTTGTGTTGAGTTTGGTAATATTCAGGAGTCTTTATGCATTGCTGTTTTTGATTTTGGATACATTTTGTAGCGTGTTTAGAAGAACTGGAGCAACTCCTGAAAGGCATTGCTACGACGAAGGAGTTGACTCTTCGAACCAGAGATTACTTGGTCTCTTTTGGAGAGTGCTTGTCCACGAGGATTTTCGCGGCTTATCTTAATAAACTCGGTGTCAAAGCACGCCAGGTATGTACATCATCATGTTTTAGTATTAGTTTAACTTTCTTTAAAATATATATATTTTGTTTGGTTGGCTAAATAGTAGAATTGACATCTTGGTAGATTAGGCTAGAAATGTTCAACTTAGATTCTGGTTGTTATGGTTTTTCAGATTAGCAAAAGATGAGAACCAATTTGAAAATGTAAATTCTTTGAATTAGTCAGTAAACTTTTATATGAGTTTAGCTTTGGTTGTCAAAGAACTCAAACTCATAAGCTCTATGGCTTGCTAAATTTGCCTTGGTTTGAGCTTTCGTTTTTAGCTTTCTTGCACGTAATCATGCATTTCTACGACTCTAGTTGACATACTGTCGAGATGTTGACTTTTGTTCCAGCTTGCAAACAAAGCTAAGTAGATTATCGTCTTTGCAGTACGATGCATTTGAAATTGGTTTCATCACAACGGATGATTTCACAAATGGGGATATCTTGGAAGCAACTTATCCAGCCGTTGCCAAGAGGTTATATGATGATTGGACGCATGATCCTGCTGTTCCTATTGTAACTGGTTTCCTTGGAAAGGTATTGTTAACAGTTTGCAATCTACAGATAACCGAGATTTCATTAGTGATTTGCCTAATTAGTCCATTCAATTTATAGGGTTGGAAAACTGGTGCGGTTACTACCTTGGGTAGGGGTGGCAGTGATTTGACGGCAACCACAATTGGTAAAGCATTGGGTTTGAAAGAGATTCAGGTTCTTCTACAGCCTCAAAGTTTAATTATCTCTTTTAAAACATTGCATACATCTTTGTTTAGTTTGGATGTTTGTTTTTTCATTGAGTAGGTGTGGAAAGATGTTGATGGTGTTCTAACATGTGACCCAACTATTTATAAACAAGCTACACCAGTGCCATATCTTACATTCGATGAAGCAGCCGAGTTAGCTTATTTTGGTGCACAGGTGCCACTCTACTTGTATGCTTTAATACTCAAGTAGCATTATTACATGGAAATTTGTACAATGGCGATGCTCGAGTGGTTGAGTAAAGAAATAAAATTGTGGCTGCAGGTATTGCATCCACAGTCAATGAGACCAGCAAGAGAAGGTGGGATTCCTGTTAGGGTGAAAAATTCATATAACCCTAAAGCTCCTGGAACTATTATCACTAAAACAAGAGACATGACTAAGGTATAGAGACTCCAAATTTGTGTTTCCTTTTATGCAGCTCATGTGAGAACCTGCATAGAAAATAAAAAATTTACGCTTTTTTCATGTTTACAGTCAGTTTTAACGAGCATTGTTCTGAAACGCAATGTGACCATGCTGGATATAGCGAGCACCCGAATGCTTGGTCAAGTTGGCTTTCTTGCGAAGGTAAGAATGTACATTTTCAGCACCTTTATGTGGTTAAAGTTTTAGAAGTTCATTCCTAATATCTCATTTTATTGGTGTAACGTACTGTTAATAATCAAATTGGTTCGCCTCACTCTTTTGGCCAGGTATTTTCGATATTTGAGGATCTTGAAATTTCCGTTGATGTTGTTGCTACTAGTGAAGTCAGTATATCGCTGACACTAGACCCGTCAAAACTTTGGAGCAGGGAACTGATTCAACAGGCAAGTTCTTATATAGTGCCCAACACTTTATTTTCCAATCCATATATGTGTGTTATTTAAGGGCCCTTTTCTTCTTTTTTCCGCTGTAACAGGAGCTTGATCATGTAGTTGAAGAACTAGAGAAAATTGCAGTTGTGAATCTTGCAAAAGGAAGAGCAATAATCTCTCTCATTGGGAATGTTCAACATTCCTCCCTGATTTTAGAGAGGGTTAGATCTTACCTCCTTGAAGGATCTATCACTGAGAAAGATATTTCTTTTGCGCTTCTTACCTAATTTTCTTTTTAATTTTGGGCAGGCGTTTCACGTTCTTTGGACCAAAGGTATCAATGTCCAGATGATATCACAAGGAGCTTCCAAGGTAAACAACACTGCTTACCACAAAAATCTCTTTCCGTATGCACCTTACAAATTCGTAAAATCTTGCAGGTAAACATTTCTCTTATAGTAAATGATGCTGAAGCTGAAGGATGTGTTGAGGCTCTTCACAAATCCTTCTTTGAGAACGGTGACCTCTCAGAGTTATTGATACAATCCAGATTTGGCAACGGGTCAGCTGTTAGGACTATTCAAGTAGAAAACTGACTCAACTAGCTCATTGCTTGATCTGCGTTTTTCATTGTTTTGTTTCTGAGTATTCGTTAGTTCAACGGGAACAGTTTGTTGTCTACTGGTTGTTACGTTTAGGCAATGATCTTGCCATCTTTACATTTAGGCAATGATCTTGCCATCTTTACATTTGGTGTAAACCGATTTCTCGGACCATTTTGCGTGATGAAAGCTCAACGAGTAAGGGAAAACGAAATATATTAATTTAACTACAGATGTTTGGTTTTAAGGATTAGGTACAAGAACATTTGGGCTAAAAGCTGTGTAGTTGTGTAAGCATGTGGACAAGCTCATCACTCGAAGGCCGGTCTGCTGGAAAATCAGAAAGGCAGATAATGGTGATTCTCAAAGCCATTAACATCTCGTCTTCCTCCACTTCCTCCCCAAGAATACTCTTATCTAACGCTTCTCGTGC
Organism: Draba incana; assembly: GCA_963576765.1. Lineage (NCBI taxonomy): Eukaryota > Viridiplantae > Streptophyta > Magnoliopsida > Brassicales > Brassicaceae > Draba > Draba incana. The sequence continues at coordinate 9,516,650 of OY755205.1, forward strand.
TTCCCCGGATTGCTGCAAAGTCTTCAGCCACTGTCCTAAGCTGGCTTCTCCACCGAAAGGGTGAGTCGGGTCTCTTCCACTTAAAAGAACACCCAATATCATCCCAAAGCTGAAAATGTCGCTCTTGTCGGTATATCTGTCACAAGGAATTCACATAACTTGTTAGTAAAAGAGAAGAACTAAACTCAAAAAGCGATGGCGTTGAATTTGAATGCACCTGTTTCTTTGCGAAGACTCAGGTGCAGAGTAGCAAGATACCGCTGTATGCGAACTCGGCATAATCTTAGCCAATCCGCAATCAGCTAGCCTCGGTTCAAACTCGGAATCCAACATTACATTTGTCGGTTTCAAGTTATAATGAAGAATCTGTGTCTCGCAACTAAAATGTAGATATTGAAGCCCTTTCACAATTCCAACTGCAACTCTAAGCCGAATCTCCCATCCGAGCTCGACCTCCTTCGCTCTAACCTTACACATCACATCCTCAAGACTACCATTCGGCATGTAATCATAAACGAGAGAGAACTCATCAGATTCTCGAACATAAGCTCTTAAACTCATAAGATTCCTATGCCTTAAACCAGCAAGAAGCTCAAGTTCCTTCTGCAACCTTCTCTTAACCAACTTACTACTAGTTTCCGTTGTGCCATTCCCTTCAAGTGAACCTAATCTCTTAACCGCAACGACTAAACCGTTATCAAGTACCATTTTGTAGTATTTACCATTAGGGTCAGAGCCAAGTAACTGGATTCCGTTACTTAAAGCTGAGTGAAGAGATTTAGGTGTAATCTTTGGGGAAAACACTACAGGGCCTTTGAGAATTGGTGTTTGTTTCATGTATTGAACAATGCAACGAACCAAGAAAGCTAACACTAAGGCTGAAACTAAACCGGTTAAAATCCCTGAGATAATGCTGATAATGATAACCTTGGAAGTGATTCTTGATTCGAGCGGTGTTGATGAAGATGGAGTTGTGGATAAGTGTTTCACTGTTCTTCTGCGACAATTTGCACTTATTGTTCTTGAAGTGAAGAGTAAGAAGAAGAAGAAGAGGAGATAGATAGTGTTGATTCTTCTTCTTCTTCTTCTTCTTCTTCTTCTTCTTCTAATTAGCTCCATTGCTGCGTCTATGAGCATAGTGAAATCGAATTCATCAAATTGAAAAAGCATTTGTTTTTTTTTTTTTCCTAACGAATCTGAGAAAAGCTAAAAGAAGCAAGAAAAGTTTGTCTTTTTATTGCTACAGTGAAGTTTCTTCCTATCTTCTTCTTCTTCTCATAAACCACAAATATTCTCGAGAAAACCAATGAGAAAGAAAAAAAAAAACCACTTAAAGAAAGAGAAAATGGGATTCTAACTTAAAATCTTCACAAAGAAGATGGAGAGAATCACTGGCTAATAGATTCTTATCTGAAATTCTCTATCTTTTTTCCTACAAAATAATTAAAAATCGAAAATTTGAAGAAGCTAAAAGACCCATAATTCAAGAGGGGACTGAAAAAATAAAGTATCAAACTTTGTATGTTTAAAAACTCAAACGAGAACCAGAAAAACAGAGAAGAACAAAACTTCGATTTTTTTTCTTCGTTTCCATGACTTTTACTAAATCAGTGGTTGAAACATGAAACAAACAGACAAAACTATCAGTTCATTAATCAAGTAACCAAACACACACTCTCTTTCTCTCTCACACTCACAAGACTCTCTTTCCAAGACACAGTATCTTCAAGACTGACTCTCTCTCTCTCCTCACAAAAAGCATGACCGAATCCGTTACTACGGCCAAAAACACGACAAGGAAAGATAACCGGGTTCCCGCCATATAGTGGGGTCCACATGTCAGGTGGTCATGGTAATATGGGTCCTACAGCCACGTAGAGGGATAAAAGGGAAGCTCTTGTTGCTGTCATGAGTGGCCGAAAGCTAAAGACATAGAGTACCGTGAAAAGGAGATTTTAACCGTTGGTTTAGATAAGCTTTGTGAGATATAGATCGTTGGATTGGAGAGGCTCGAGAATTTGTGCACTTTTTGTCATAGCGTGTGAGATTTTTACTACACAAAAGTGGTTCCCTTTGTTTGTCTGAGAATAATTTGCTTTTCTCCAATTCTCTCCTCTCTTTTCTTGCAAAAAAATATATTATAATATTTCTTAGTGCTTTTATTTGAGGTGTTCATATTTGAACAAACATTGTTTAAGAAAAATATCTTTGGTCCGACTTCTCCGTGAAAAAGATCATTAGGGTTAGTTAGCCTAAAAGAATGGATCACATTTAAAATTTAGATGAATGGTAAGTGGTAGCAACTATCAGAAGACTCAAAACTATGAAAATAATTGCGTTTAAGTGGACCAAAATGTAGTCCCATGGCAGAATTCACAATCAACTTTCAAAGTATCCGAAATAAAAAAGATTATACTGTTACTATGCTCAAATATTATCTTGGCTTTGTACATATATACTACTAATATGGGCAAAGATTTAAAACCAAAACCAAATCACAAATTAATTAGCTAATGAACAATTTATGGTTAAACAACTCTGCAGAAATGAACAAACCTTAAGTTGCTTACAAACTCAGGATGCTATATATTCCCACTTCAAATACACACAACACAGACACAACACAATACACTATATATTTTCCCAATACGCAGCCTATATCCATCACAAGAAAAACATCAAGACATATAACTAAATTGCGGGCTAAGCTTGCTCGAGACCATTCGAGGTCGTTCTTTACTGTTGGTTGGCTCTTAAAACATAACTCCGAAAGCTCTATGCCCGTGAGCTTTACTTATCTATCAGCACTGTCTGAGATTGTACCCGTTTGTGTCTGAAAGGATAGCGAGAACGTCTGCATCAGTAAAATTTGACTCTGTAGCGATGTCAAGAGCGGTTTTACCTTCTCCATTCATAGCTTCTGGGTCTGCCCCCCTGTGAAATTCACCCAAATTTTGTGTTAAAAGATAAAACCATTCGAAAGGATTTAATGGATAAGCGGCTCAAAGAAGAATCAAGTTACCTCGTTAGTAGTAGTCTTGCTAATACCGCTTTGCCTCTGAGAATACAATAATGCAGCGGCGTTTGACCACTTGAATCTGTGGCGTTTACATTTGCACCATATTGCAACAAAAGCTCTACCATCCCAATGTCTGCCTTCTCACAAGCACAGTGAAGCAGAGAGCAGCCTCTGGTTTCCTCAGGAGGAATAATCGAAGAACTACCTGAAGACGTTCTATCGAGTAACTCATTTCTTAATCTGAGTAGGACATCTTCACGCTTTGGCCTCTCTGGTACTAATATTATTCTGGAAAGTGTTAACGAAGAGCTTGAAGATGATTGGTCATACACAGAATTCACATCCGCTTCACCATTGACAATAAGCCGGTAAACAGCTTTTTTATCATTGCCACACACTGCATCCCACATTTGTTGTGCAACTGATTGTGGGAAATCGCAGTCTCTCGATCTTCTAACAAATAGCTTCTCCGCATACTGCGAAACAGAATAACATACTGTGAAATATGCACTTACTCGAGAAGAAAAATAGCTGCAGTTATCTCCGAAATAAGGAATCAAATAAAGGGTAGAAGCTTAAAAACCTTGGCTTGTATATACTTCTCCTTGATAGATATCATGTCCGCATAGCTCGGTTTTCCAGTGACCAGCACCCTTGATTTATCAGACCTGCACCTAAAAATGTTTTAACTTATTATGTAGGTATTATTAAATTTCCTATAGCTTTGGATAAGAAGGTAAACATTTTAGTCATAAATGGAGTTTTTACCCTGTTAAGCCTGGGTCAACATGGAAGGCGGTCCTTGAGTGAAGCAATTCCTCCCAGACTGTGTTTGCGAAAGTATTTCCAAGAGCTTGGAATAACGTTATAACAGATGGTTCCCATATTTTTACGTCGAGAGTGAGTGACCTAACCTGTAGCAATGGCCAAGTTCAGATTCTAATCATTCTCTAACAATCTAAAATGTCACTTCAAGATTCGGACGGACTTCTTCCTTTCCTTCTTTGAGTAAGTTATTATAGCACCTACATATATTTTTCGAACAGTTAAGAGTTTACGCGATTTACCTTAGAAACATGCACACCAAGATTTCGGTGAACACCAGAACACTCGATACAGACAAGAACCCCCAGATTTAACGAAGCCCAGTCTGGTTCTGGAGCTCCACAATCTGCACATTTGTCATTCCCGCAGACTTTTCGCAGAGCATCAATGGGCTTCTCACCCTTTCTAATGGACCGTTGCGGCTGAAAATTTCTTGATGGCCTTTCATGGTATCCCAAAAAGCTCCTCTCACATACAAATTCTTCTGTAGTAGGATGATCATATTCAGAACTTTCATATGAGCTACTTTCACTAGCTGACCGATGGTGACCACTTCCCATGGGACTACCAGGAAGACACTGAAATGCACCCAAAAGACAATCACCAAAATTACATTGATAATTAACATGTACCAAGTAAATGCAACTGAAAATGATAACACTTACCCGTTCAGGGACCTGAGAACTAAGTAGAGATGCAATAACCCCCGTGATTTTTTCTATCCAATCCATTTGATCGAGAGCACTCTCGGCCTGCACTGACAAACATAAGTACACACTGAGTGAAAACTATAAAAAGTTAGCCAAGTTGCAAAAATTAAAGGTCTAAGGCAGTAACAAACACTCTGAATCAAACCTGCAGTGTGTAGTTTTTTGTAGGTGAAATGATCCTAAAGCAAAACCTCAGATCTGATTGATCAGCGTCAACTTTAATTGTCGAGGTAAGCAAGTTCACTGTATGACGGGCTACAGACTTCTCATCATGTACTCCACCATGACTATTTGAAGAAGAAAGCCACCTACTAAGAAGTCCAGACCCAAGCTCGGAGCTATTTCTCTGTCCAGAATGCTGGCTACCAGATCCCTTAACATTTAAATTGACTAATTCAGTGTGTGCAAAGAATAGGTCACCAATACCATTTGCATTATTCAACTTTTTTGACAAATCAAAGATAAAATATAAATGTAAAACTCACAGATGGTTTGCTACACTGTTTACGGTAATAATACAGCATTCCACGGCTGTCAAGAACAAAAAACCGTCTTTTCCAGTCTCCTCTCAGATTTGAAGACCGTTTAGAGAGATAGCCTTGCCGTATTGTTTGCACCTGAAGAACCAAGAAATGTTAATAGCACTCTCTGGAAGATGTGTCATTAATATGTAAAAGGATGTCGGTCAACCTTTCCCTTTGCGGCAGATTGCATTACGGCGTCTATCATTTTGTGAGAGCTTCTACCAATTGCTTGTATGCCGTCTCCATTTGGGGATCCATTAGAACCATTCGAACCAAACCTGCTTTCTCGATCAACCTGTCTTTTGTACTCTTGCATCTTTTCATTAAGTGCTGCTTGTTCATAATTTGATCTTTCTCTGGATTGTTGTGCATAGGTCAAGACCTGGAAATACAGAGTTGAGGTATAAATCGAAGAGTTCTCAACATATCGAATGGCTTTCTAAGACTCGTATATGTCTTAGAAAAGAGTTACAAAAACTCTCAAATGTTTAGGAAACTATTACTTGAACAAAAGAAATATAAAATTAAACCGACCTGATTGATATATGGTTCCATCTGATGCAGTAATTCGTAACCCTGAAAGCAGCCACATTCAGATTTGACACAAACCTTTCAGACTATTTTAAATTTTTGAAGAAGCCTAACAAACTTACCTGTTTGAAGTAACGAAGATGAGCATCCATTGTTCCGCTAACTGCTTCCAAAAATTCAAACCTTTTCTTAGCTTCAACATTTGAAAGAGCAGTTACCTGAGCATAAATAAGGGGGTAAACAAAAGAAAACAAAAGATTAGTCAAACAATAGCATATATGTGACAGAAGGTATATAGATTTGAAATTCATAATCAAGATCAAATAAAAGAAAATTACAAGATTGAACCGAGCTTGCTCAAACATAGACCTCGAAGTGTGAAGTTCCTGACAGTGTCAATATATGTTAGTTATAAACATAGGGAAATAAAATACACATGGTATCAAAAATTAGAAACAACGAGCTTTACTAAAATCATGCACAGTACCTGTTCTAAAGCAGCAGCAACATCACTTTTTGTACCTTTCCTCAAAGATAAAAACTTCTCACGGGCCTAAAACACGATAAGAAGTTAGTTAGCTAATGAGTCCAGATAAAAGTGTGCCCAATTGTTACAAAATATATCATATATCTTCCAGGCTACAAATTTGATTCCTAGTAAACGTTGGAGTTTAGAAAAGTAAAACGAACAGGAACTAGATAGGTTTGTAGATTTATACACAGCCTGCACATAAATTGGCTAAACATCTCATACTTCTTAAAAGAAGAACCCTAGCCTTCCTCCAATAACAAAAACAACCCTGAACAAAGGGCTACCTGATCGTAGGTAAGGCTAGCCTTGTCAAAGCGCTTCCGAGCTTCCTGTGGCAAAAATGATTTCTCAGGACTTCATATCCATATATAATCTTGTAATGCTAGCACACCATGAGAAAATGGAAGAAAGAAATATCTGGACTAGCCACAATGTATAGGCAGGCCTAAGACCATATCTTTTGCATTAATCGACCTATTCTACATCAATGACCTCAGAAAATCTTTCTAAATGTTTTTTTGGTTGGGGAAGGCTGACTACTGGAGTGATAGTTATTCAGGTTTTTTAGATTTCTAGTGCTGCAATCGCAAAATCAAACTATAATAATAAAACCTAATCCATATTACAGGCCCTCGTATGTTTTCCACTCATAAATTGTAGAGTGTGTGTCCTCCATTCTTTCATAGATATTCTAGCCAGTACTAATACCCCAGTGATGCACTTGGATGTATGGCCAACATAACTTTTAACTAAAAACTTGAATAATCAACCAAGAAGAAAGCAGGCAGCTTTTACCTTAACTTCATGTAAGTCCATATTGGCAAATTGAAGTAATCTGTCATTCAGTATATGTTCCACCTGACAATGAGAATTCATCAAAATGAGTACCTGAACTGATCTGGAAATCTATAAAATGTCTTATGGAGAAGCAATCTAAATTGAGGCCACTATGCTGAAGGAAAACAAAACTATACTACATTGATACCGCAGAGGGGTTATCAGAGAGAAGGCTAGAGGTGGGAAAAAAATAGAGAGAATGATAACAGCAAGAAACTAGCATACCTGTGACCGTAGAACTTCCTTATAAGTCCCAATTTCCCTCAACGCAATTGTAAATTTTGTCATTACAGGTCCTGGAACAGTAAGTTATAGTCTATCAGCACTCTGATGAAACTAGTTTTATTTTCCAATTTTAACCAAGATATTTCCACCAACAACAGTGAATCTAACAACCCTAGCAAAAGCAAGAGCGGAGATCAAGAGCAGGAAAAGCAACTTCACTTTGTACAATTCAAGGCCATAAATTAGTGCTTATAAAGAAACAATATCGTTCATGAACTTTGAAATGGAAACAGCTTCAAACCTCAGATGATAAGTAGCTGCAAAGAGTATGGAGATAAACAGACTATATGCTACTGAGAGTTTCCTTAAGCTATGTGAAGTCAGTCGTACCTCCAAAAGCCACACTTATTGGATCATTATGGCCACCACCAAATGTTTCAAGTGCACTTGCGAAAGCAATGTCCCCATCATATGCCTCGCCTAGCCCTTCACTGAAAAAGAAGGACAGTAAGATCTGTTCTCATGTATCTTTGAGCCAGAAGAAAACTCTGAATGCACAACTACAACCCTAAAAGCTTGTGAAAATGTTAGAGCATACGTGTATTTCCGACATCCTTTGTAAAACTTGAGACTTCTTTCCCTCAATATTTCTGCATTCTCCTCCATGCTTTGTAACTGTTTCAGAAAAAGATAACAATATAAGTACCAGTCGGTGGAGACCCCGTGCAACACAGTACGATAAACACACGACTAGAAGGCAAAGCGCATAACGCAAAGAAGATAGTATCAACAACCCAACAAATCAAGTGATTTAGGCACTCCATATAGCTATACGGTTAAGTAATCCTGAACTACGGGGTTTTGGACATAATTTGAGCTACATTAGGAACTTCCTTTACATTTAAGTTACAACCTTTCCTGCTCCACTCATGCTTAAAACCAGTGACCAGTGAGAATACTAGCTAAGTGGACACACAAGTGTATCTTAAAACACAGAGCAGCTTCGTCAGTCACAGACCCAAAAATATGAACTGGATCATAAGTTATTTCGTCCAAGAAACAAAAAATTCAACCAATTTCTCAGTGACACATAAATTCGAAACCTTCCAGTGAATCCACTCTAGCAAGATGCAAACGCAAGCGGTAACGAATGTCGGTGAACGCTAAAAATTCCAGACATTACCAAGTCCTAATAGCTCCAAATTTGCAATCTTTTGACAAACTTTAAGAATAAAAATCTTGCCTAATATCGACACACAAAATCTCAACCTACCTACACTAAAAAACTCGACACATCAAGACAAAAAAAAACATTAGACGGAGGAGAAAAACAAACCTGTTTGCGGAACATGGGAGAGTCATCAAGCTTAGTGAAATGCATTTTTTAACAAATGATTACACTTCTTCCTTTTCTTCTTCCAACCAAACACCAATTAACATCACACGACAACAACAACAACAACAAAAACCTAAGTAGCTAAGAAAAAGACCACACTTTTTTTCTCACACCGACTCCATAAAAACGAAAAGCACAAGAAACAAAATCCTCTTCACCAAAAATATCAAACAAAACCCAGAACCCAATGATCTTCCCAAGTCTCGAGCTTATAGCGTAATTCGAGCTGGTTTTGTTCTTCTCAGAGAAATCGAGAGAGAAACAAGAAAAACAGTGAGGAGGTATTTTAGATGAAGTGTCTCGGGAAAAGGAAAGAGACAAAAGGAAACTAAAAGCAACCAAAAAAAAAAAAATTTCACCGTCTTCGTGAAATTATTAACCAAAAACTACGCCGTTTTAGTTACCGCCGGAGATCGAAAAGGTTGGTAAGATACGTCGTCGTTTCAAGAAGTAAGTACTGACTGTTTTTTTTGGTCATCTGAGAAAACAAGAACTAGGCTATAATGTTATATCTCCACGCGCTTTAAGGTGCGTGTGTGTAAAAATCAGGATGCGCGTGGTGTTGACGCGATTTTTGTCGAGTGATTGATACGGAGGTGTGTGGGTGGGACCCGTGCTCTGGTTGCTTCTCCATTACCTTTTGTTCCGGAGAGACAGAGAGGTCAGTGGGGTATAAATGATTAAAGATTTTTTATAACAAATTAAAATTTAAACTCACAAGGGTGGAAAAAAATTGTAAAAGCAAAAAGAAAAGTGGGAAATTTTTGAGAAAATGGACACCAAAGATGGATCTTACTTTTTTTTTTGCAGACTTTACAGTCGCATATGAGGATATAACCAAATTAAATGTTTCAGAATCCGATTTGTTTAATTGAATGTCTGATCTTTTGTCGAGCTGCTAGATAATTTATTTAATCATAAACCAATCTAACCGTCCAGTCACTAATTCGATTGTGATTCCAATGTGTATACAATCAAAGTATTAGTATAAAATCGAATAGGCGAATAGTATCCAAGTTAATATGCGGATAAAAATATATTATGAACATTATGTTATCGGAATATAATTTTTCAGTACTGATGGTACCTTTTGGAACCTGAATAGTGAGATGGATAAACATACCATTGGTCTTGGTAATGAAATATAATCTGTTTTAAAAAAAAAATACGTTATCAAATTCCAATTAAACCAACATGTTAATATTTTCTACTTTGTCATAATTTACTCTTCTATTTGGTCTTTTTTAATATGATTCTTTCATCATTTTAATCCTATGTTTCTTTTTTCATATGATTTCAAACATATTGCTACTAATCTAATACGACTTAGATATCTCTTTTTCTTTCTAGCTGTCTCCTCTTTCATTTCCTTAGACCTAAAAAGGCCTACGATCGTCAAATCTAAATTTATCATTTTTAGTGTAGGTACATTAGCATTTATAATACATATTGCACCAATAATTAAATATATAACATAACCTAAATTATAATTGGGTAAATAACATGTAGCATATCTAAAATAACCATTTTAGCCTTATTTTCAGTTACAACATAAATAGTCAACTATATTTTGATCTCTGATAGTTGGCTATTCGCAAATAAATATTTAAAAAAAATTGGATAGCTGACTATGCATGCATAAGTAACTAACTATAATCGTATTAAATTAATCACAAAGTGAACTATACTATAATTAGAATAGCAAACACTATTTTACATAATCAATGTTTTACATAGTCATCTATGTTTTGAAATGATAGTTGACTATTTGTAGATAAATGTTAAAAAGAACCGAATAGCTGACTATACATGCATAAATAGTCAACTATAAAACATAATGAATTAATTACAAAGTGAACTATATTATAATTAAAATAGCAAACACTATTTCACATAAACAATGTTTTACATGGTCATCTATGTTTTGAAATGATAGTTGACTATTTGTAGATAAATATTAAAAAGAACCGAATAGCTGACTATACATGCATAAATAGTCAACTATAAACATAGTGAATTAATCACAAAGTGAACTATATTATAATTAAAATAGTAAACACACATTTACTTAGACAATATTTTACATAGTCAACTATTTTAATTAACATATAGTCAACTATTTTAAACAACATAATAGCCAACTATTTATAACTAATTAGATCATTAAGGGTATTTTAGTCAATTTTATTTAAGTGGGTGTTAATTATCTAAATTCTATTTAGGTCATGTTATACACCTAATTATGATCTCTAAAACTATTATACACCTAATTAACCATTTATTGTATTACACAGTAGACAGTACAGTGACAGTACACACAAAATAGTAGCCGATTAAAATCTGAATGAGGCTTAAAATGGGCCCAAGAGTAGGAATTTCCATTATTTCAGGCCCAACTCATAAACTACCCATTTTAAAAAAGTTTTAAATTTCCTTTTATTTCTTAAATAAATCAATCAAAGAGATCACGCACAAGGCGGTTTTACTTTCTTCTTCGTTGCTTCCTCTCTCGCTCGCCGATTCTCTAACCCTCGATTTGTGTGTTGATTCCGATGGCGTCGTCTGGATCAGCCGACGAAGATTTCCAATCTCGCGTTGCGAGAATCTTCGGATCTCTCGCCTTCTCTCGTTCCTCTTCTTCTACCGTCTCCACATCTTCTACTCCGGCGCCGCGGCAGCAATCGGGCTCCGTTTGGTCTCTCTCCGATTCAGAATTGGAGAAGCGGGAATGGAAGCGAGATTCGTACGATAGGGACGAGATGCCTTGTGCGTCATCGTTCGACGAATTGTTGAGACAACAGAGGAAACCGAGCACTGATCGGAAATCGTTCGACGGTGATCTCGAAGATCTAGATTGCGGCGAGGATGATCGAGTGGAAGGTGATAACGAGGTTTTTGATGATGATTGGAGTATGAGAGCATCAATGGGTCTTGATCGAACTCTCGACAATGAGGTAAATCGAAGTTTTTTGGTTTGTTAACGATTGATTGTCATTGAGGAATCAAGGAAATGCTAGTTGCATTTCATAAGGTGTAAGAATTGGAAGAGAATTGAATTCGATTATGCAAATATATTGGAGTTGAATTAGAAGGGAGCTTTGTATGTAAATCGTCAACATTATTGAATTTGATTGTTATTTGCTTACAATGTTAGGCTCATTTGGAGCACATAACGTAATAGTTAATTTTTTTTTTCTTTTAGGCATTTTCTCTGATCATGAATCCATTGAAAATTTGTCATAAGGCTTAAATTCTTTTGTTTCTTAATGTAGGAAGAGGAAGATGAGTTTGATAAAGTTGCACTAGGGGAAGAGAATGGCGGTGAGGGCATGTCTATATTGAACGATGCTCTTTCCAAATCGTCTTGTGGGCGGATTCGGGATCCTCGTGCTAATTATGTCGCTGCTAAAATTAGACTGAAGGAAGACGAAATCGAGGCCCAAAAACTAAGAGCTGCTGGCGATCATTCCTCGAAAAGCAAAGATCCACCACAGTCAGAAGAATCATCGAAAGCTGTGCCTCCGAAACCTATACTCAAAAGGAAGGAGAACAGTTCAGATTCAGAAGCAAGGACGAGTAAGCGAGTCAGGTTTGATTTTGTATCTGAAGAAACATCAAAGAAGCCTGAAGATATTTGTTCAGACTCCTTAAAAAGCGGATCTCTTCAGGGTAAAATTGATCCTCGGGTACCAGATTACTTGCAAAATCCTTCAAAGTACACTTGTTACAGCTTTGATCCATCTTGTGAATTGAATGAGAAGTCTTCAACACCAGAGGACATGGACATTCTCAAGGCTGTTGAAGGAATGACAACTTCGGAGTCAGAATCACTCAAGAAAGTCGCCTTTATTCCGAAGAAGAAGATCAAGGACCCAAAAGAAGACAGTAGTCACTGTAGTGAAACGAAGCCTATAGTAGCTGCAGAAATGGCAGAAGAAGAGAGACCAAGTGCAACAGAAGATGGGGATACTGAAATAGAAGAATCAGAGAGCTGCACTAGTTTCCAAAGGAACGGTCGTCAATACCGTGCCAAGCAAAGTTTAGATGAAACTGATGTCTGATCTTTCGGTTTTGGTTAGAATTCATCCGATAAATGTATTACAGCTCGGAAAAACTCATATGATAACAATGAGATGGAGCTATTTACTAGCTGGTTAAAAACGCTATATGAGATGTCGATGAGAAGCCAACATGTAGCATCTTTTAGCAGCATATGTAAGATATATTTCTAAGTCCTGGACTTCTTTTTTTTACCCAATTTAGAGTGTATATACAAAAAGAGCAACCTAGTAAGAAAACGTCTCGAAATAGTTTGGCTTTGAGACTGGTTGTTATAATATGTTTTTGCCTTTGAGACTGGTTGATAGAATACACATACCAAAACTACCTCAAGTGTTCCCCTTGATACCTTGGTCTACTTGTGGATGAGAGACTGCTTGATCGCGAATGACACAGGGAAAATAACGATTTGTGAATGTTAGAAAGTCCATTGAGGCTGAGAAAGAAGGTACCATCTTCTTGTTTTCTTTCGATTCATTTTAAACAAGTTTGAATTCTTTTTGAATGTTGATAAAAACCAAATCATGGGTTCCCTTTTTAAAGATTATGCTTCAAAATAAACAGAGATCTTGTCCAGCTTTAAAAGGCTTTCACAAGCTTTGTCTCATTTCAGTACATACGTGAACATAACTTGTAACTTGCTAAAAAAATATTTGGAAATTTGGATTATGATTTAGGTAACTTTTCGATGGGGTCTAATGTGCCTAGTTGGTTAAAGAGTATCGTGCAGATCAATAAGTCGATTTTGTTGATTTTTTTAATGGATAGTTCTCGCAAATCCAATATTCTAGTTCTGTTAGCTCAGTTTGTTTAGTTTAGTCTGGTGCGTTGGTCGGATTTCTCACATTATTAAACTAAAATCAAGTTGACGATGAAGACGACTTCAAGTTGATAAAAAATTTGTTGCTAATTAAGAAATGACTTTCAACGATGATATTACTTGGAAAATCCTTTTCTTTTTCCATACTATTTCTAGGCAATAACCCTCATAGGTCCCCACTTCACAGTCTTAATTTATAGTTTTAGTTGGAAGGTCAAAAAAGTTTTGGAAAATTTATGTCTATAAAATGTTGACAAAAACTGTTACTAAATATTTTGATTTTTGACAAACATTTAGTTCAAACATTTAGTAATTCTACTTTAATATATTTTCCAAAAACTCATGAATGGAATTATGATATAACAAATACAGTTTAGTTCTGTAATTTATACAATATAAATTATTAAGATACGAAAATTATAATTTTAATCTATCATTATATATTATCGTTGAGAGTAATTTCACAACGTTTAAATGAATGTGCCATGTCAGAGTTTTGGGACGGATTGTAGTTATCTTATTAGGTTTTCGCAGTTGACGGAAGACTGGCCAGCGTTTGCCATCCTCACCAGCAGATTTGACGCCTTACGGATTCACTTCAATCTCTACTCGCTATCTTTGATTCCCCGTACATCAAATTCAAAAGATGATTCTAGTTCGGTCGGTTCCGTCTAGGACGTTTTCTTTTTCTTATGTAAACAACTTACCTCCATTTTGGACAACCAATCGTGAGAGTTTTATTTAATTAATGTTCGTTTGAAAAAAAAAAGTTGAAATGAAGCATAAACTTAGTTAATACAAATGACGTCGTATATTATAAGAAAAATAGAGTAGGGTTGACATAATAAAACAAAAAATATTATGATTATGGAGAATAGTGAAGACAAAGAAATGCTGAAAAGACAAGAATTGAATTTGTTTATCTTAGGCTAAAAACGCATTTGTATTTTTTTTTTTGAAAAAAAAAAAAAGAAAACAAAAAACGCATTTGTATTAATATGAGGTAATTTAACATTTGGCCATGTTTGAGTTTAGGCACAATGTTTGGTGGAAGGTCGAAAACATATAGTACAGTTCGGGTTGGATAAGACCACGATGGGAGCTTACGGGAGAAGGAGAACCATATACTAATAAATATCACTGATTACATATTTGTCGTGCCATGATTTTTGGTTTAACTTTATATCGTACTATGATGCTATTATTGTCTTCTTAAGTTTTATTTTTATTTTGTTTTAATATGCATTTTCACAGAATCTCCAAAAAGAAGAGGAATCCATTGTAATTGAGTGGATCAATCTGGAGAAGAGAAGAGAGTCTGCTTCTGCAAGTGAGTTTAAAGTTTCTCTCGTTCAATTTCGTCTTCTTTTCCTACCAAAAACTATATGTTTTTTGAGGATATAATAAATATATTGAAACTTCGTTTGTAATTTCTAGTCTTAATAATTTTTTCGTCATGACTCTCAAGACTCCACAGTCAGAAATCAATAGCTTTTATATTGGTTGACTAAACAAAAAAAAAAGTTTTATATTGAACTCTCATAGTAGTCTTTGTGGTCGTTGTGTACGAATGTCTGTTTTCTTGCGCAAAATTATTAACTTAATTTGGAAAAGCAATTCATTGCAGAAATTTCTTATGAATTACCCTTTAATTTTCCACGTTTTCATGGGACTCTCTTCATTCTCATGAAACAAATACCAACAAAATAACCGATAGTTGCAACTTGCAACCAAATATCAACTTCTGAGAATCCAATGCCTTAAAAACCCAAGGGTTCCTCCGCAATAACCATAAATTAGTTAAACCACATTTTTCATGAATTTAGTTAAACAACGTGTTGCATGAATTGTTAGATCCCTAATCCATATCATTCACATTAATTCTCCCACAACTTAGTAAATTATTATCAAGCATTGGAACCCCACGAATTTGTTAAAAATATATATTCACATGAATTATTAAACTATATTTTCTTTTTCTTTTTGATAAAAACATTATATTCTCATATACTAAATATTGCTATATGTTTTTTTCTTTTTTGATAACCGACGATCCAAAACTAAAGTATGTAGTCTCCGAAAATAGTACAATCACTACAAGAAAACAACCACTTTTTCGACGGCCTAAACCGTCGGAAATCCGTCGGAATAAGGGTGTTTCCGAAAGATTTCCGACGGATTTCTACCATCGGATCTATCTTGTCGGAAATTACAGATCCGTTGGAAATCCGTCGGATACTGTTGACGGATTTCCGACAAAAAGCGGTTAAACGGAAATGCGTCGGAAAGCCGTGGGGACTCCTATTTCCCACGGATTTCCGACGGCGGCTTATACCGACGGATTTCCGACGTTTCTAGATACCGACGGGTTTCCGACGGCGGCTTATACCGACAGATTTCCGACAGTACTAGATACCGACGGATTTCCGACGGTAATAGATACCGGCGGATTTCCGACGGCCACTGTTCCCGACGGATTTTGGAATTTTTATTTCTAAAAAATTAATTATAATTAAGTAAATTAAATTCGAAAAAATTAATTAAAAATTAAAATTAAATTAAATATTAATATAAAAATAAATTTAAAATGTTTTAAAAGTTATTTAAAATTTAAAGGTTCACAAAAAGCTTAAAAGTCTACGGACGAGGATAACTACGGAAGAACTCGTTCATCCTCTCTTCCATCGCACGAAGGTGTTCTGCATTTTCTGCGTGTCGTGCCTCAAACCGCCTTGCATCTTCTTCGCGTTGTGCCTCAAACCGCCTTGCATCTTCTGCGCGTTGTGCCTCCAATGCGTTCATCCGCTCGAGAAGCTCCGTGTTTTGTGCCCGCAAACCGCCATCACTGTGAAATCGGAATGAAGACACGGAAGAGGTGGAACTGTCTTCCGAAAGACCGAAGACACGACCTTTGTTCTTCGGAGTAACCTACCATATACAATAAACTATCAATGTTATAACTTATAAGTATTATAAGTTATTTTAAATTCGTTAATAATTGAAAACGTTACTAACCTCATAGGTGAACTCGTTGATCTTCTCGAGTGGAATTTTGGTGGCCGGCGGTGTTCCTTCGACGATCGGTTGGGATTGGAGGTAATCCTCACCGAGCCTCTCCACGCTTTCCAGGATTTCACGAGCAAGTTCATCTTGAATTTCACCAGTCTTTCGGTTGGTATGCGCATCTCTGATCAAATCCAGATTTGAAGGACGCCTACCTTGCTTTTGATACTGTTAGCATTGAAAAGTAAGCAAATAAGTTACCGATTATAAAAATAAAATCATAATAAAGAAACTTACCAGTTGTTCTGCACGAGTCGCCTTGCTCGTCGCTCCGAGGTTATGGGTCGCTGGTCCCTTCCCCTTCCGGTCGCTCTTTCTGTTCGTAGAGTGGGTTGCAGAGCTCGACTGCGTTTCCTCCCGTTCCCAATACGCAATTAGTTGAGCCCATAACTCGGGAATATTTTTCATATCCCGAGGGATCGTATGATGTCTCCACAGGTCCTTGTACTTGTTCATCTTCCGCGAATACATTATACCAGCCTTGGCGTCGAACTCCCGTCGAACCCTACCAATCATTTGTCTGTCCCAATTAAAATCTTGCTGAAAATAAAAAAACCTTTAACGATTTAGTAAATAAAATTTTAATGCAATAAACCGTGAATTGTCTAAATTACAAAATTTAGGGATTACTGCAAATTACCGAAACCAGCTGTCACGGTCGCCTACCGGCATCGAAGAGTATGTGGGATACGGTCGAGTTATCAAACAATTAAGCATTGTGTTGATAGACCTCGATATCCCGTTTCCCAAAAATTGAAACCTAACCAAAATTAAGGAAATCCTCGATGCTAATTGATGTGGGAGCTGAGGTCGTAGGATTAGGAGACCGTTGTTGTGAATCCAAAAAGGGAGTGTCGCGGATCAGGGACTGACTAGAACTCCGACCCCCCTACTGGAACTACCGCCTCCAAAACTCTGCTGAAATCGTTCATAATCCCTACGAATTCCAAGATTCGTAATTTGTATATAAAATTAGTAGTTAAAATATTAATTTAATGAATATATATATTTGAATACTTTTCCAAATCTAGTTCATATAAACCAATTCATATATTATTAATTACATGATTCTAATTTAGTATTTTTTACTTTTTGACAATTATATAGATATTTACAAATTAGTAATATTTATTACAATTTCATAACACGTATAACAATTTTTGGAATTTTTAAAATCATGCTTTTAATTCCTACAATTTTTAAAATTATGTTTTGTATTCATTAGAATCCCTAAGTCTATAAAATTCTTCTAAAAATTACGAAAATTTTGAAACATCTTTATTTCATAAAATATTTTAATCCTTAAAACAACAAATATTTCTTATAATCGAAATTACTTTCCTAAACATGAAAAATAAATAAATTACTAAATTCCTAAAAATCACTAAATCCTTAAATCCCTAAAATTCTCATAATCCCTAAATCCATAAATTCCTAAATTCATAAAATTATCATAATCAATCACCAAATCCCATCTTCAAACAAATAATTCGACTATGAGTATCCAAAATCCGAATTTAGAAAACCAAAATCATTAGAATCCGAAATCTATAAAAAAAATTTCCGAACACAAATTTTGAAACACAAACTTACATTGGTTTGTTGAAATCTGGATGGAGTGTGAGAATTGGTGTTATTGCGTCGGTATTCCGCCGTTTTCCGGCTTGATTTCCGGCGATTTTTTCTAAAAAACTTTCGTGTTCCGTTTTCTCGACGGAGAAGACGAAGTGTCTGGTTATATTTAAGAATTCTGACGGAAACCGCCGCCCAATTCCGACGGATCTCCGACGGTTTATGCCGCCTTTTCGATAATAACTATGCGTTTTGGCGTTATAAAATTTAGGGTATTCCGTCGGATTTCCAACGGAAATTGTTATTTATATATTTTATTTTATTTACTGATTTGCGGATTTAGAGCTTATGAAAATTTTACGGATTTAGGGATTATGAAAATTTTAGGGATTTAGGGTTTTAGGGATTAATGAATTTAGGATTTAGAGACTTTTAGGAATTTAGGGATTTAGGGATTATAAGAATTTTTGGGAATTTTGGGATTTAGGAATTAAGGGGTTTAGGGATTATGAGAATCTTATGATTTCGAGTGTGACTGGAAGATGAGAATTTTAGGAATTCAGGGATTTAGGGATGATGGGAATTTTTGGGAATTTGAGATTTAGGGATTATGAAAATCTTATGAAGTTAGAGATTTAGGAATTTAGCGATTTATGAATTTATGGATTTAGGGATTATAAAATTTTTGGGCGATTTAGGGATTTTGGGATTATGAGAATATTTAGAATTCGGGGATTTATGGATTACGGGATTTAGGATTTGGAAACTTAGTGAAGATGAGAATTTTGTGAAAATAAACTATAAAAATAATATAATCCGTCGGAAATCCGTCAATATATTCCGACAGACATCCGACGGATTATGTTAATTTTTTATAATATTTCCGCAAATGTGAAATAAAATCCAAAAATAACACAATCCGTCGGAAATCCGTCACTATATTCCGACAGAAACCCGACGGATTGTGTTATTTTTGGATTTATTTCACATTTTTAATGAAATCCGTCAATATATTCCGACGTCATGTGTTATTTTTATGTTTTATTTTCTTATTTTTGTAATGATTTTCGTATAAATTTATGTAAACAAATATTCCGAAACTTATTACACATATAAAACGGATTTCTGTAATGATTTTAGAAATAATATTGGACGGATTTCTGACGGATTATTAATTTTATATTTTTCTATTCGGAGGTAGAAAAAATTAATAAAAAACCAAAATCCGTCAAATTTATGACGGATTTCTTACGGTTTCGTAATTTTGTTTCAATTTTTTCCTATCTCAGAATAGAAAAGAAATGAATTTAAGGATCCGTCAGAAATCCGTCAAATATTATTTCTAAGCGGGAATATTACATTAACACAAAATCAGTCAAAAATCCGTAATATGACATATAAAATCATCGATGGTAGATACAAAAATCATGGATGGTAAAATATTACACATAACAACATTATCCGGATAAACTCGTACAATGGACAGTCTGAAAATATTAAAATCATGGACGGCTCGGATGTTTATTCATCATCTGAGTCTCGACTTGTTTCATATTCGTACCCAGTAGTTCCTTCATCTTCCTCATCGATGGTAGATACTTCCGTTGGTTGGTATTCGGCAATCATCGAATTAGCACCGATTATCTGTTTGAAAAATGAATTTAGTTAAGCCTTCCTAGAAATATTTAGAAACATATGATATACATCTACCTTAACAATGTTCCACTCTGTGATGTTCAGGTACTTTGAGTTCCTGTTAAAACGGCAAACGGTAACATTCTTTAGGATGACCACCGCACCTACACCAGTGGTGAGTCTGTACTCGTCCTTCTTGAAGATGTTATGGTGCATGGTTCCCTCGATTTTTCCTGAATGATCTTTTAAGGTTACTAGCAGATCTCCCTGGTCATTGGAGGTCAAACTAGAGAGCATAGCCACAATCTGATAATGAAATAGAATATACTTGTCAGATAAATTGTATGTCTAAATGTTAATAAAATAGGTCGAAAACGTAAACTTTTTTGACTTTCACAAATTGTGAATGCGGGGAATGAATTTCTGCAACATGGGTCCATAATGGTGTGCTCCTATTTTTATAAGAACCTACATGTATGAATGATAGATTTAGTATTTTTCACCTACAATCATTATTGTAAAAGTAAAAGCGGTAATTATATATATATACCTTCACGGATTATGTAATCGATAGTAGAAGTCCACCGAGGACTACTAAAATCATGGTCGGCCTGTGGTGGCTCATGCATGACCTCACGAATAAAATCTTGAGTTGGGCGAGTCTGAGGACTTTCACCTCGCAGCACCTTTGCATCATGAGACCTCTTGCGAAATAGTCCTCGCCGTACGACTTGGCCAGGTCCCGGTATTACGGGCGTTTGGTTCTGGGATTGTTGAGTTGGATGGAGTGAAATTGTCGGTTGAGCATCAGTAACATTTAAGTTATCGTAAGGAGGGCTTGAAGGAACAAGAGTTGTGTTTCGAGGGTTTTGACCGAGGGCTCGGTTTTGCATATAGTAATTCCATAGATCTCTGTTAGCCATTACGCGATTGAATATTTTTGTGTTATGATTTTTTGTTGAAATTTTTTTATGAAGAAATTCGAAAATGTGGAAACATATGTACATCGGATTTCCGTCGGAAAACCGTCAAAACACTCCGACATAACACCCCACCAATCCCTTTGGCCACTGCAGACGATTTATTAACCACTCAAACTTTGCCGACATCGGAAACCGTCGGAAATCCGTTACATAATTCTGACGACATAGTTTCGTCGGAAATCCGTCAGTACAGCTGACAAACCAAACTTTGCCGACATCGTGTAATCTGAATTCTGTCGGTAATACGGACGGAATACCGACGGTTTATACATATAACTTACTCGTGGGAATTTGATACGTGCTCACCAATCCATAAAGAAGATTCCACATCAACAATAGTGCCTGACAGCCAGTGCTCGCCAAACATCAACCACATTCCAAAATTGTCGTCGGAATCAGCATCTCAGTGCGACAAATACACTAAAGAATTACCCACATACTCTTGGGAAGATGATTCATGCACTCCAAAAAATGAAGATGGGTTCGGTTTTCCTAATCACAAATACGATAACCAGACAAAATGTCCTGACCAGAAGCGGGTTGTCGAAGCCGTCCAACCATATCAATTCACTGAACCGTCATATACTTACGGTGGAAGTACTTCAAATGAATGTATGGATCAGTACTATGATTTTCAATTCTCCCAAAGCCCAGAAAAGCCAAACCTAAATATAGATGTTGATGCAATCAAAAGTGAATTGTGCGACGGATTTTTAGATTCTCCACCAAATAAAAAAAGGGGGAAAAAATCACTAAATGGTTCTAACCAATGGTAAGTTTGGAGTGGATACAGACATATGGTGTGTAAATAAATATTGTCTATTATGTACTTGTACCATAACCGTTGTGTGTTTAATTTTTGCAAGTCTTTACTCTACTTGTGTATTAAGCTGTTTTAAATTTTATGTTTCATTAAATGTAATGTTTTATTGGAGTTGCATAATCAAAATATATCGTTAATTAGTAACCGGAATTGCTTATATACTATTAAATGTCAATGATATAATAGATTCGTCCCCATATTCCTTTAAAGCTATATCAAACCCGAGTTCGAATCCGTGGTGGTCAACAATTTTATTGTTTTCTTATTTGTCTGTCGAAATACTCAGATTGTCTTCCACAATCGGGTTTGTTAATGAGCAAAGCCAAAATATTGTAAATGTTTTTGCCTGAATCACACATTTATTCATAAATTATTAATCTGAATCTCCTGATCCACTTTCACTAGGGATGGAGTCTCAATCACACATTTATTCACACAACATTCATAAGCACACATTTTTTCATAAATTATTAATCTGAATCTTCTGATCCACTTTCACTAGGGATGGAGTCTGAATCGTCGTCAAATTCTTCACGTGTTTCCTCTTCGTCTGAATGCACTAGATCATCCCCGATATGTGTGACATCAACGACAAGGTCAATGTTATCCATCTCCTCAACAAGTGACATTTGTATACTTCTCGATGGTTGTAGAGCATCATGTTCTGGAACTCCATATATTTTTCCTCTCGGGTTAATTGGAGTTACTGTGATCCAAGGATCTGTACGATAGGCAACTCGAGGATATGGAATATTGCAAACCTGTTAATAAAGATTGGATATTGTTAATATACGTGAACAACAAACTTTAAGTATGAGTACGTAGGTAAACATATTATTGTACTGATACCTGGTCTGCTTGAGATGCAAGGATAAATGAATCGTAATACTGATGTTTCCGGCTTGAATTTATCGAAATAAGACCAAGAGGGTCAACTCGAACCCCTCGACCATTGGATGGATCATACCAATCACACATAAACACAATGCACCTCAAGTCCAACATTCCTGGATAGTGGATTTTCAAGATTTCTTTTAAAATCCCATAGTACATGGTATCACCTGATTGCGAAGAAATACCATAGTCCGAAGTTGACCTTTGACGTCCTTCCTCACAGATCCTGAATGAATATTCCCTAGTGCAAAAGTTGAGATATGAAGTCGTAGTGCTGCGTAAGCCATGAACAAGCTCCACTAACCATGTCGGGATTGATTGACCACTTGCTAAACTTTCGGAAACCTAAAAATGATATAAGTAATATATCAGTAACATATGAATGTGAGAACCTGGAAAAGTCAGAGTAAGTAATTATATTAAACTTACATAACATTTCAGCCACCCCGGAAATTCTTCATCTTTCAAGACAGCAAGTTCGGCATCTGTCTTATCAGAATGGTAATCATGTGCTAGAGACATGTAGATCCTGTAACATAACAGTTGTTAGTAGATAAAGGCAAAT
The DNA here is from genome assembly GCA_963576765.1 of Draba incana. Taxonomy (NCBI): domain Eukaryota; kingdom Viridiplantae; phylum Streptophyta; class Magnoliopsida; order Brassicales; family Brassicaceae; genus Draba; species Draba incana. Next base: position 9,539,663 of record OY755205.1, read on the forward strand.
AATTCCATAAATTTAGTATAATAACTGATATACCTTTCGTACTCCAAAATTTCATCACAATTTCTAAGGATATACGTATGCAAATGTGTGACCTCTTGTGCTGATAGTTTGCGTGTCTTTCATTTTCCACTTGCTCGACCAACTTGGGCAAACAACTCAGGAACAACCACAGGATAGACTGCTTTCTCACCTCTATCATCATGTCGGGCAGGACGTCTCGCCTTAGTATGAACTTCTGATGGAAAGTAGTATTCGGCAAAGTGTGAGACTTCCTCATTTAGGCTCTGTGCAATAATAGATCCCTCAACCTTGCTCAAATTTTTAACCTTTTTCTTCAGGTGGAACATGTAACGCTCGAACGGATACATCCATCAGTATTGAACAGGGCCTCCTAAGGCTGCTTCTCGTGGGAGGTGAATAAGAAGATGTTCCATAACGTCAAAAAAAGATGGTGAAAATATCTTCTCAAGATTACAAAGGAGAACCGGGATATTAGCCTCTAAGTTACGTATCCCGTGGACTGTAAGTGTTCGTGAACATAAATCTCGGAAGAATGCACCAACTTCTATAAACGAAAAGTAAACAATTTAGTAAATATATAGTAATATTATGGTAGTAATAAATTAATAGGAGTACGAAATATACCTCCAATTGCTTAGTGGATTGGTTCTGGAAAAAGATATGCAAATACAAAGGGAAGAAGACGCTGCATCACGACATGACAATCATGACTCTTCATTCCTATAAACTTCCCTTCCGTCGAATCCACGCAATTACGTAGATTAGATGCGTAGCCGTCTGGAAATTTTATAAATTTTTTGAACCACTAAAAAAAAACTTTTTTCTAACCAGCGTCTAACCGGTACGCAGGCATCGGCAATCTACCATTAGGCAAAACATGAAGAGATGGACTTGAACAAATCAATGGCAAGTCTAATCTAGACTTCCAGTTGTCTTTTGTCTTTCCTGGTACGTTTAAAATGGTGTTCATGATGTTGTCAAAGAAATTCTTTTCAACATGCATGACATCTAGATTATGCCGCAATAGATGATCTTTCCAATAAGGCAAATCCCAGAAAATACTTTTCTTGTGCCAATTGTGATATTCCCCACAACCGTCAACGGGCCGATGGCCATTACTCCCACATTCAGGAGTCCGCTCTGCACCAAAATCTCGTAACTGTTCCAATATGCTTCGACCATCTATCTCAGGAGGTGGACCATGTAACACTTGTAAATTCTTCCTGAAATGTCTTCTAGACCGACGATATGGATGATTTGCCGGTAAAAAACACCTATGGCAATCAAACCATGAAGTCTTGCTTCCGTGTTGCAATTGGAATGCTGTAGTATTGTCTTGGCAAGAAGGACATGCCAATCTTCCATGCGTTGTCCATCCAGATAACATACCGTATGCCGGAAAATCGCTTATGGTCCACATAAGAGCCGCACGCATGTTGAAATTCTGCTGGATTGAAACATCAAATGCCTCAACACCATGCTCCCACAATATCTGCAACTCATAGATCAATGGTTGGAGGAATATATCGAGTGACCGTCTTGGATGATCTGGCCCCGGAACTAGAATTGAGAGAAACAAGAACTCTCGCCGCATGCACATAGAATGAGGCAAATTGTAAGGTGTTATGATGACCGGCCACAATGAATATTTCCTTCCATGCTTTCCAAATGGGTTGAAACCATCAGTGCATAATCCGATGTATACATTCCGTCGTTCATATGCAAAATCTGGATATACGGATTGAAAGTGTTTCCACGCTTCCGCGTCAGAAGGATGCGTAATCTCTCCATCTTGACTATGCTCTGCATGCCATCTCATAGGCTTAGATGTGCGTTCTGATTGATACAGCCTCTTCAACCTCTCTGTTAATGGTAAATACAACATCCGTTTGAATGGAATCTTCACTCTGCCACTTGTGTCATAGAATCGTGGTTTACGGCAAAATTTACATTTTTTTATGTTCTCATCTTCTCTCCAGTAAAGCATACAGTTGTCGATGCACACATCTATTATCTGGTGGGGCAAACCAAGACCGGCAACAAGTTTTTGGACCTCGTAGTATGATGCTGGACAAAGATTATCCTCAGGCAAAACATCTTTCACAAACTCGGCGAATGCATCAACACATTCTTCGGACAAATTGTAATCAGTTTTCATGTTCATCATCCTACTAGCAGAAGATAACGGTGTATGCCCTTCCCTACAACCGCTGTATAGTGGTTGGTTTGATGCGTCTAACATATCAAAAAACTTTCGAGATTCTAAATTAGGTTCTTCAACCCTATCACCCTCATAACCACCCGACTGCAAATTCTCTCTAAACGCATTGTTAACCATCGCAACCGTACTTACCCCAACATCTACTTTCGTTGTACGTTCTCCTACGCTATCCGGAAAATAAGGTGCATTACTACTAATACTACCATATTCATAATTGCTTTCTCCATGTAAAACTCAAACCTTATATCTCGGCCTAAATCCATATCAATATAAGTGATTCCATACAGTATGAACCGCAACACTAATTCTATTACAGCAATTAGAACATGGACATTTGATATCCTGACCTTTTTTGGCTGCATCTTGATTTCTGGGTAAATTCATGAACTCGCATATACCTTGAGCGTATTCGGTACGCAATAAGTTCGAGCCCATATCCATCGTTGCCTCGTCCATCCAAGACCGAAAATATGAACTCATCTCTTATAATTTTTTTGATATTGTGAATTGTGTTACGATGAAATGAAGAAATGTGGAAACTTATATAGAACGGATTCCATCGAATTTCCGTCGGAAATCCGTCACAAACCTCCGACATATCACCCCACCAACTCCCATCAGCCACCACCGACGATAGGGTAACCACTCGAACTTTGCCGACATCGGTTACCGACGGATTTCTGACGGACTAATGGAATTCGGCCTTCCGTCGGAAATCCGTCGGAAATTTCTGACGGATTTCTGACGGAATGTGGTATTTATATATATTATATGGCCGAAAATATTATAAAATATATAAATAACAAATTCCGTCGGAAATCCGGCGGTTTGTGTTATTTATATATTTTACTTTATTCTGGTATAAATATTATATAGAAATACCACATCCCGTCATAATGTGGTCCACAAATAGAACATTTGCCGTTCATATTACAAAAACAAAAGACTGTTTATATTAATAATTTATAAAACACCAACACACATGAATTTATTTTTCCTTCCTAAAGATTCCAAAACTACTACTTCTCGTCCCACTTCTCGATGGTGTATCCTTTAGACTACCGTATGCAGTATAACTCTCGTAAGAGTCAGTATCCTCGACATACGAGTCTCCGTTAATATTAGAAGTATCTTCATCGCTGTTATTTGGAGGAATACAATTTTCTTTCGTCCAGATAGCATCTATGTTTTCAAGCTTGATGTTGAGGTAAGTGTACCCAGTTCCGACTAGAACTTGAACCTACAAAATAGGCAAATATAATGTAATCTATACTTCATTTACTTAAATAAACATATTTCAAACTTACATTACTCAATACAACGACTGAGCCAACTCGTATATCAGAGCCAAAAGAAGCGTCTACACGCGCTTCTTTGTGAATATATCCGCCAATTGTCCCACGTGGATCCTACATCAATACATATTAATTTAATGTTTCAAGTAACAAAATATCAATTGAATCATATTCTAAATTATGATTACCAATTACCTTTAAGACAACCATAGCGTCTCCCTGATCAGTATAATCGTACTCAGCAATAATTACAATTACCTACTTAATTTAACAGAACCGATTATACATATAACTTTCATATAAAACCTCTTCTACAATAAAGGTCAATCTCACCTTCCGAACAATGTCCAAATGATTTAAACAGTTAAGAATAACGTCCAATTCAACGGACAATACCCAATTCCTGGGAGTCTGCATTAACCTTGCTGGAAAAGTATAAACATTCTTGTAAAAATGAAAGCTAACCAAAATCAGACTGAATTCGTTTCATGCTATTCAACAAACCTAATATTATACATGTGTCACGTAGGTGTTCAACTGCAGAAATCCAAGGATGGTCGCTAAATGCGAGATCTTCCGACATGCTGAAAAAAATCTGTTGCTTATTTTTTGGAATGTATTTTTTTGTTCTGATGAAATGCAGAAGTTTCCACCCATATATATAATACCGGAGTCCGTCGGAACTCCGTCGCTATTCGTCGGTACAAAGTGACCAATCAAACATTGCCGACATCGGAATCCGTCAGCAATCCGTCGAAATTACGTTACAAAATTACTACGACTTAGTTCCGTCGGTACAAGGTGATGGAGTTCCGAAAGTTTTCGTGGCCGTCTGAAATCCGTCGGTACAAGGCGACGGATTTTCGGCGGATCGATGGAAATCAGACGTCTGTCGGAAATCCGTCTGAAATTTCCGATAGATATTCTGTCCGTTGGAAAAGTGACTGTTTTCTTGTAGTGAATGCTATGTATTCTTGCTATTTTGAGATATCTACAATGATCAACTGGTCAATCATAATTAATTTGACAGTGAAAATACTTGAAGCATTGGAACCCCACGAATTATTATCAAGCATTGGAACCCACGAATTAGTTAAAAATTATTAAACTATATTTTCTTTTTCTTTTTGATAAAAATGTTTTATTCTCATATACTAAATATTGTTACATGTTCTTTTCTTTTCTGATAACCGACGTTCTAAAACTGAATTATGTAGTCTCCGAAATCAGTCTTGCTATTTGTGACATCTACAATGATCAACTGGTCAATGATGAATAATTTGACAGTGAAAATACTTGAAAACATTGGTACCCCACGAATTAGTTAAAAATATATATTCACCTGAATTATTAAACTAAATTTTCTTTTCTTTTTGATAAAAACGTTTTATTCTCATATACTAAATATTGCTATATGTTCTTTTCTTTTTTGATAACCGACGATCCAAAACTAAAGTATGTAGTCTCTGAAATCAGTAGAACGCCATGTATTCTTGCTATCTGAGACATCTACAATGATCAACTGGTCAATCGTGAATAATTTAACAGTAAAAATACTTGAATCGTGGTCCCTAATATTCATATATCATTACTCCTCTCATATATATATATATATATATATATATATATATATATATATATATATATATGTTATATTTTATTTTTGCTAAAAGATCAATATTTCATTGAAAATGAATAAGTTTTAGATTTACAAAACAAATTCACAAACCAATAATGATAAATTTTATGGCAAAAAAATAAAAACATGGAATCATAGTTCATTACTGTCCATCATCTCATATATTCCTTATTTCATCGTATATTAATAATTGTTGAAATACAAAAGAAAATAGTAGAAGCATTTTCACCGTTCACACTTTTAGGTCTAAGTCGTATAATTAAACACACCAAATAGTGTTCCTTGCTCGAGACTTTTCTACAGTTATAAAATCATCTAAGCATTGACCCAGACTTCACCAACTGCCAAAACCGATTTAGTTTTTTAGTATTATTTTTCTTGCTATATATAGAACCAAGTCTTCACTCTCTGTTTTCATGTAAATCAAACATAAACTCATAAAACCAAATACTTTCCTTTGATAAAAAAAACAGATAACCAAACATGAAGCTAATCTCCGATATCAACCAAGGTTTCGAGGAGAAGCTCGAGGATTTAACTTTGAATGTGAAGCAAATACAAGACGATTTGTTGGATGAGATACTCACACGTAACTCGAAAACAGAGTACCTCCAACGTTTTCTCACCAAGAGCTTTGACAAAGAGCACTTCAAGAAAAACGTACCGATTGTAACCTATGAAGATATTAAGCCTTATATCGACCGTGTCGTTAATGGAGAATCCTCCGATGTTTAATCCGCTCGACCTATTACTGGTTTCTTGCTAAGGTACATAAAAATTAAGAGAGCTCCTACTGATTAGTTTCTTAATTGTTATGAAACTAAACGTTTTTTTTTTTATTGTTTTTTTGTAGTTCGGGTACTTCGGGAGGAGCACAAAAGATGATGCCATGGAACAACAAGTACTTGGACAATTTAACTTTCATGTACGATCTTCGTCTGCACGTTGTAACCAAGTAAGTGCAATAATTTCTTTTTCCGCTATATTTTTCTCTATATGTTTGGAACATTCTGTTATTTATATTTGGACTAAACTCATGATGAAAACAAATATCTTCTTTGTTCTGTTTAGGCATGTGAGTGGCTTGGGGGAAGGAAAAGGAATGATGTTTCTCTTCACTAAACAAGAACTCATTACTCCTTCTGGTTTACCTGCTCGAGTCGCAACTAGCAGCTATACCAAGAGCGAATATTTCAAGAACCGACCATCGAACTGGTATTACTCGTATACGAGCCCCGATGAAGTCGTATTATGTCCTAACAACACAGAAAGTATATACTGCCATTTGCTTTGTGGCTTGGTCCAAAGAGACGAGGTTGTGAGAATTGGTTCCATTTTCGCTTCGGTCACGGTCCGAGCAATCAAGATTCTTGAGAATTCTTGGGAAGAATTGTGTTCAAACATCCGAACAGGACAACTAAGCAAGTGGGTCACGGACCTCAGTTGTCGAAACTCGGTGTCTTTGGTCCTTGGAGGGCCACGTCCTGAATTAGCAAACACAATTGAAGCGATATGCAACCAAAAGTCATGGAAAGGTATAGTCAATAGATTCTGGCCAAACACAAAATATATTGAAACTGTTGTTACTGGTTCAATGGGACAATACGTTCCCACGTTGAACTCCTATTGCAACGACTTGCCACTTGTTTCAACAACTTACGGTTCTTCGGAGACTACATTTGGGATCAATCTTGATCCTTTGTGCAAACCTGAAGATGTTTCTTACGCTTTCATGCCTAACATGGCTTACTTTGAGTTCATAACAATGGATGGAGACGAGCGCGATGTTGTTGACCTTGAAGATGTCAAACTTGGTTGTACTTATGAACCTGTGGTCACAAATTTCGCCGGTGAGCTTACAAAAACATTCAATAAAATTGCAATCATGTTTCTAAATGGTTTTAACTAATGTTTTGTGAATATGTTTTTTCAGGTTTGTATAGAATAAGAGTGGGAGATATTCTACTGGTGACTGGTTTCTACAACAACGCACCCGAGTTTAAGTTTGTAAGAAGAGAGAACGTGGTTTTAAGCATCGATTCCGATAAAACCAACGAAGTGTTAGAGATAATGATATTCAGTTACGCATATTTAGATATTATGTTCATATTGTTTGTATCGTGCCTAAATATGTGGAACGCACTTCCTGATTCTTTGTAACCAACTAGACTATATAAGCCATGTACATGTATTGTGATTAATCGGGGGAAAATACAAAGCTTTCATGGTATCAGAGCATCCAGGCTTCTAATCCTCTTTTCTCTTCTCCTTCGTCCTCTTCTCTCTCTCTTCTCTCCTCTTCAAATTCCTTGCCATTAAAATGGCTGCAGAAAACAACAACCAACCTGAACGTTGTTTTGGCGTCACTAACATCAAAAGCCACATTCCGGTCATCCTTGATCTCAACGATCACAATTATGATGCCTGGAGAGAGCTCATTCAAACCCACTGTATGACGTTTGACGTATCCGGCCATCTCGATGGCTCCGTTCAGCCCACCGGTGCTAACGATAATGCTTGGCTCAAGTGTGACGGTCTTGTCAAGCTGTGGTTGTATGGTACCATGGCTGAGCCTCTCTTCCTCTCCTCCTTCAAACCCGACGGCACCGCACGCGATATCTGGCTTCGCGTTGAAAACCAGTTCAGAAACAACAAGGAGGAAAGGGCGATCAAGCTTGACCATGAGCTGCGTACGATGGAAATCGGTGACCTTTCCATCCATGAATACTGCCAGAGAATGAGATCCATTGCTAATTTGCTTAATAATCTCGACGCTCCCGTCACCGATCGCACTCTCGTCATGTATATCATCAATGGCCTCAACGACAAATTTGATAACATCATCAATGTTATCAAACACAAAGAGCCATTCCCCAGTTTCGACTCCGCCAAATCTATGCTCGAATGGGAAGAGTCTCGTCTCAAGAAATCCACTCGCTCCACTGCAAGCCATTCCGACACCGCCTCGTCTTCTACAGCTCTCACTGCCTCTACCAATCCACAACAACGAAACTATCAAGGCCGCAATCAATGATCAAATAACAGTCGCGGAAATCGTAGATTTCCAAACCGAAACAGAGGATATTAGAGTTAACCGGTTTCCGGTTAAGTGGTTATTGCTGGTTATTATCATGCTAACCAGATTAGTATAAATAGTTTGTAAGTTAGAGTTAGTTGGTCAACGGATTGTATTGACTTGTAAATGTAACAAACTTTACCTTTCACTCTCTCTTTAATCAGAAGCTTTTCTAAACCATTTTAATGGTGATTTCAAGTTCTAATATGGTATCAGAGCTCGAGATCTTTCTTTCCCGCTGCTAGATTTGAGTTCATCGTCTTCTTCTGCGTCGATTCATCGGTAAAATTTCTGAAATCAGTGTATTTTTCGTCTTCTTCTGAGGATTCTTCTCGTGCGATATCGAGAAATCTTCGTTTTTTTTAGCTCCGTTTTGTTCAAATTCATTGATTCATCTTCAATCTAAGCTTCGACAATGGCGAATACAAGTTCTAATCAACAATCTGAGTCGATTCCAGAAATCTGAGCTTCGCTCATGGATCCAAACTCAAATCCTCTTTACGTTCATAGCGCAGATCATGCTTGAATAGCTTTGGTGTCAGAAAAACTCACTGGTTTAGGTAATTTCAACACCTGGAGACGTTCTATGCTTATGGCTTTAGGTGCTAGAAACAAGGTTGTATTCGTTAATGGAACATTTGTGGAATTAGATATTAATCACCCGGATTATGGTTCTTGGACTCGTTGCAACAATATTGTTTGCACTTGGATTGTGAATTCTGTGGATAAGTCTATAGCGAAGAGTATTATGTATCTTGATACTGCTCGTCAGATGTGGTTTGATATTCATGACCAATTCAAACAGAGTGATGGTCCAAGGACAACTGAAATCAAGCAACAAATCTTTACTGAGATACAAGGTTCTCAAAGTGTAAGTGATTACTATACTAAGCTGAAGCAACTCTGGGAAGAGTTAAAGAATCATGAAACTGCGTATAGTTGTTGTTGTGGGAAGCAGGATTGTGTAAATTTGAAGAGGTTAGAAGCAAGAGATGAACAAGATAAAGTTTTGAAGTTCTTGATGGGTCTGAATGATTCTTTCACAGTTACAAGGGGGCAAATCCTTATGATGGATCCTAAACCATCTATCTCTAAGGTTTTTAACTTGATTTCTCAAGAAGAGAGGCAGAGGTCAATGAAGAATGGTTCTTCTGCTAGTCCAGTAGTGTTTCAGACTTCTCAAACTCAAAATTGACCTGAAACAGTAGCTGCTTATGCTGGAGGATATAACAAGCAGAAAACTAGGCCTATATGCTCTTATTGTGGTCTTTCAGGACACACTGTGACAAGATGTTATAAGCTCCATGGATATCCCCAAGGATATAAACCCCCAAATACGTCTTCAAAACCTGTTCATCAACCTTCACAGAATTATTCATCTAATAAGTCTGGAGGTGTTCAATCTTGGCCGCAGAAGAAAGAAAACTTGGCTAATCTGGTGGTTCAAGATGATGGTGGTATATCCATGCATGACCAAAGAGGTGCTCATTTGGGGAATGTCATAGTTGATCAAATCCAGCATCTTTTAAGTGTTCTTGGAAAATCTTCATTACCTCAAAACAGTATATCTCAAGTCTCTGGAAGCACTTTTTTATTGGCAGATGGTACCACTTCCACATCTAAACCACAACCTCACCTAATTCCTCAAACACCATTCACTTCAGGTACCACTAATATCATTGCCTCTGCTGGAATTCATACTTGCCTTAATTTTCTAAAACAAACCTAGATAATAGATATTGGTGCTAGTTGCCATGTTTGTTCTGATATAACCTTGTTTACCCACACTCAACCAATTAGTGATACCTTTGTTACTCTCCCTGATGGAACTCATATCTTAGTAACCATCTCAGGCTCTATTTCTATTTAGGAACATCTTATCCTTCATTCAGTTCTATTTGTTCCACAATTCAAATTCAATCTTATGAGCATCTCTGCTCTTACAAGAAATAGCACTATCTCAGTACTATTTTCTTCTAATTCTTGTTATATCTTTCCTCATAATCCTTTTCTTCTTCAGGAGCATACTCCGGACTTGATGATTGGGAGGGGTAACCTCCAAAACAATCTGTATGTCCCGGAAACTCCAAATTCAAATTTCATTTCTTCTCTTTCGGATGTTCCTGTTCTCCAAGCTTCCTCTGAAGTGTGGCATCAAAGATTAGGACATCCCTCACATCAAAAGATTTAACTTCTTTCCAAACTTTTAAATTTCTCCATAAAGAAAACAGATTCTAGTGATTTCTGTCATGTCTGTCCTTTAGCCAAACAAAAACGGCTTTCATTTTCTTCTTCAAATAACATTTGTAAACATCCTTTTGATTTAGTACATTTGGATGTATGGGGTCCTTTTCAAACACCTACAGTAGAGGGTTATAGGTATTTCTTAACCTTTGTTGATGACTGTTCAAGGGTTACTTGGGTTTACCTTTTAAAGAATAAAAGTGATGTTCTTTCCGTTTTCCCTGATTTTTTACAACTCATTGAGACCCAATATAAAATTCCTGTTAAAGCCATTAGAACTGACAATGCTCCAGAGCTTTCTTTCACTTCTTTACTCAAATCTAAGGGCATTGTTCATTATTTTTCTTGTGTCTATACACCACAACAAAATTCTGTGGTTGAAAGAAAACACCAACACATTCTTAATGTGGCTCGAGCCCTTTTGTTTCAATCTCATCTTCCTTTACCTTATTGGGGGGATTGTATTATCACAACCATCTACCTTATCAATAGGACACCTTCACCCATTCTTCAAAATAAATCTCCTTATGAAGTTCTTACTTCTAAGCAACCTAGCTATGAACACCTTCGTGTTTTTTGATGTCTTTGTTTTGCATCTACTTTACTAAAGGATAGACATAAGTTTTCCCCTAGGGCAATTCCTTGTGCTTTCATAGGATACCCTCCAGGATATAAAGGATACAAATTACTTGATCTGGAAACTAAGAAAGTTTTCATTTCTCGCAATGTTATTTTTCAAGAATCTGTTTTCCCCTTTTCTAAAGAAGCTTCTCACAATGATTTCTTTCATCAGGATTATCTTCCTAATCCTATTCCTGATGATATTTTTCCAGCTTCTTTTGACCTTGATTTCTATTCTGATCTCATACCTGATATTAATAATCAGAATGTTTTTTATGATCCTCATTTTGAGGCGTCCCTTGACCATGATTCATCTGTGAATCATGGTTCTTCGGCTAATCATTCAGAATCTTCTATTTCCCCTTCTCCTTCTGTTCATAAACCTGATCTTTCAAGTCCTGAGGTTAATCATCAAGTTCCATCAGGGGGTCCAGACCCTATTCAGAGGAATAAAAGACAAGTAAGACCTCCAACTTACCTCAATGAGTATCATTGTTATCTTTTACAAGATGATACTGATTACCCTGCCCATCCTACCCATACTACCTCTTACCCTATTCAATCTTTTTTATCCTATGATAACCTTTCTCCTCCTCACAAAAACTTTATTCTTTCTATTTCCACCCACATATTACCTAAAACCATCCAAGAAGCCTTGAAATCTGACCAATGGACTGGTGCTTCTAGCCTTGAGATGACATCCTTAGAAGATACTGGAACTTGGTCAATTTGTGAACTTCCTCCAGGTAAGCATCCCATTGGTTGTAAATGGGTTTTTACATTGAAGTTTTTACCTGATGGGAGTATTGAAAGGCATAAAGCCCGTTTAGTAGCAAAAGGATACACACAGCTTGAAGGTCTGGATTATTTAGACACTTTTTCTCCTGTTGCTAAGATGGGTACATTGAGAATGATTCTTGGTTTAGCTGCTATCAATAACGGGTCTATCACACAGTTGGATATTAGTAATGCATTTCTGAATGGAGATCTTGATAAAGAAATTTACATGATGATTCCTCCTGGTTATGCTGAACTGGCTGGAAAATCTTACCCAAAGAACTTAGTGTGTAGACTATACAAGTCATTGTATGGCTTGAAACAAGCTTCACGTCAATGGAATCAGAAGTTACAGTGATTCTGGCTGAAGGATTTGTTCAAGCTCCTGCAGATTATTCTCTTTTTGTGAAACATACTTCCCATCTGTTCTTGGCTGTCTTGGTTTATGTAGATGATATTCTTGTTGTGGGAAATGATGATGTGGCTGTAGAAGAATTCAAATCTAAGCTTAGCAGTGCATTCAAACTCAGAGATCTTGGTCCTGCTAAGTATTTCCTTGGTTTTGAAATTACCAAAAGCAAGAAGGGTATTTCTATTAATCATCGAAAGTATGCACTAGAGTTGATTGAGGATTCAGGGTTACTTGGATGCAAGCCTCTCTCTGTACCTATGGAACCTAACAAGAAAATGTCTGCTACAGATGGAGAATTGTTGCCTGATGCTTCAGTCTATAGAAGATTGGTGGGACGTATATTATATTTGACTCATACTCGACCAGATATCACATATGCAGTTCATAAGCTAAGTCAATATATGTCTGCTCCTACCACAACTCATCTTCAGGCTGCTAATAGAGTGTTGAGATATCTGAAAAATGATCCAGGACAAGGTCTTTTTTACTCTGCAGCTTCTGAAGTCAAACTCACAGCTTTCTCTGATGCAGACTGGGCTGCTTGCCCTGATTCTAGACGTTCTGTAACAGGCTATTGCATGTTCTTAGGCGATTCTCTTATTTCATGGCGATCAAAGAAACAACCAACTGTTTCTAGAAGTAGCTCTGAGGCTGAATACAAAACAATGGCAGATGCAACTTGTGAATTGATTTGGTTACATTCTTTGCTTCAGGATTTACATCAGACACCAAATACTCCTGCAACATTGTTTTGTGACAACCAATCTGCTCTGCATATTGCTTCAAATCCGGTGTTCCATGAGCGAACAAAACATATCAAAAATGATTGCCATATAGTAAGAGAACGGCTACAAAGTGGATTCTTGAAGACATTACATGTGAAATCTGATGGACAGCTTGGTGATATCTTTACTAAGGCTGTGCAACCTGGATTGTTCAAGAGTTTACTGGTCAAGATGGGCATTCATACTCTATTCCTTCCATCTTGAGGGGAGGGTATTAGAGTTAACCGGTTTCCGGTTAAGTGATTATTGCTGGTTATTATCATGCTAACCAGATTAGTATAAATAGTTTGTAAGTTAGAGTTAGTTGGTCAACGGATTGTATTGACTTGTAAATGTAGCAAACTTTACCTTTCACTCTCTCTTTGATCAGAAGCTTTTCTAAACCATTTTAATGGTGATTTCAAGTTCTAATAGAGGAGGTCGGGGACGTTTTAACCACCAGCGCAACCCATGGGGCACGCAGTCGTATTGGCCATTACCGCAGCCGTTCTGGACTCCACAGTACCCATGGCGCCAGCCTCCATACAGTTCTGCTCCTCCGCAACAACGGGCGAATCTCATCGAATTCCCTTCACTACCACAAGCTTACACTTCCGAAACTCTAGGAGATCCTTCGGCGTCGGATTGGTACATGGATTTGGGAGCTACTGCTCATCTCGCTGCCAATGCAGGTACTCTCAATCCTCCTCTTAATCACAATATCAATCAATCGGTCATAGTAGGCAATGGTTCTCTCATCCCTGTTTCAGCCTCTGGCTCCACCTCCATCCTTACTCATACTCGTCCCCTGTCCTTAAACAATGTCCTTGTCACACCACAAATAGTCAAAAATCTCATATCAGTTCGTAAATTTACAACGGATAATTGGTGTTTTGTGGAATTTGACCCTCTTGGTTTTTCTTTGAAGGACCTTCAAACTCGGAAACCTCTAATCCGATGTGAAAGCTCCGGTAATCTCTACTCCCTTCCAGCTTCTTTCATGAATAAACCGGTCGCTTCAACCGCTCTTTTAGCTTCAACCCCCGCTCTATGGCATAAGAGACTTGGCCACACCAACTCAGCTTCCCTTCAATCTATTTTAATTTCCAATCCATCATTATGTAATAAGGGCCATTTTGATATCTCTTGTGAACCTTGTCGTTTGGGCAAATCACTAAAACTTCCTTTTGCTAATTCTCAAACACTTGTTTCCAAACCTTTTGAAATTGTCCACTCCGATTTATGGACATCTCCCGTTCCAAGCATGAGCGGAATTCGTTATTACGTTTTATTTCTCGATCACTTTTCTCACTTTCTTTGGGTTTATCCTCTAAGACGCAAAAGCAATGTCTTTTCCAAGTTCTTTCATTTCACAGCTTATGTCGAGACTCAATTCCAAACAAAGATCAAACAATTCCAATGTGATAATGGTGGAGAGTTTAACAATTCAGACTTTCATCAATATTTTTCAACAAATGGGATCATTGTTCGTTTTTCATGTCCCCATACTTCACAACAAAATGGGAAATCCGAGCGAATGATCCGGATCAACAACTCCGTACGAACTCTATTGTTTCAAGCTCGTCTTCCACCATCTTATTGGGTAGAAGCACTTCATGTTGCCCCTCATGTTCTCAACATCACCCCTTCCAAAGCCATCCAAAATCAAATCCCATACACTCTTCTCTTTAACAAGCGACCAACATACGATCACTTGCGCGTTTTTGGCTGCCTCTGCTACCCAAATTTAAACCATTCGAACTTGAACAAACTTTCTCCACGGACAACACCGTGCCTTTTCCTCGGTTATCCATCCCAACATCGCAGTTACCGCTGTATGGATTTGAAACCAACAAAATTATCATCTCTCGACATGTTCACTTTGATGAGGACAAATTTCCTGCTGCTGTATCTTCTCATCGCTCCGATCATTACCAATTTCTCGATACAGCAGATGACACTTCTCCACTCTTCCAATCGATTCTCCAAGCTCCTTTTGCCTCTCAAAATCAAGCCTCTAATCTACCCAGGCCCACATCTAAGCCCAAATCTCGGCCCACTAGGCCTGACCCATTGTTTAAAGCTCCTTCTTCTTCAACGATCAAAACATGTTCTCAATCGGGTATATCTAAACCCAAAAAAGATAGTTTCTCTTTTAGCTAAAACCAAGTCACCGATTCCAAAAAGCCATATCAAAGCTTTAGCCGACCCTAACTGGAACCCTGCTATGACTGATGAGTATGGTGCTATGATTAAGACAAGGACTTGGGATTTGGTACCTCGTCCGCCTATACTAATATTGTGCGTTCGATGTGGTTGTTTAAGCACAAATATGATGAAGATGGCGTTTTATCTCGTCACAAAGCCAGATTAGTTGCTAATGGCAAATCACAGGTGGAGGGAGCTGATTTTACTGAAACATTCAGCCCAGTTGTAAAACCGGCAACGATACGTACGGTTCTTAATGTTGCTGTCTCTTTAGAATGGTCAATCAATCAGCTTGACGTCAAAAACGCGTTTCTTCAGGGCGACCTTGAAGAAACAGTGTATATGCACCAGCCTCCGGGGTTTCTCGATTCATCTTATCCTCATCACGTCTGCAAACTCAACAAGGCAATTTACGGATTGAAACAAGCACCTCGCGCTTGGAACTCGAGATTTTCCAAGTTCCTGAAACTGATGGGTTTTGTCACAAGCAAAGCCGACTCTTCTTTGTTTATTTTCAGGAAAGGCAGGGACTGTGCGTATCTCCTTCTTTATGTCGATGATATCCTCTTGACGGCATCTTCCAACATTTTGCTTCAACGAATCATCACCAAGCTCAAGACTGAATTTCCCATGACTGATTTGGGCAAGCTTCGTCATTTCCTTGGGATAAAAGCTGAATTCAACACCGAAGGTCTCTTCTTGAATCAAGCGGTATACGCACAGGACATTATTGCTCGGGCTGGCATGACCGACTGCAAACCAATTGCTACACCCGTCGATCTGAAATCAAAGTTCTCAATTCATGACGGTGATCCAATTGACACCCCAAATTTCTATCGAAGTCTCGCTGGAGCTCTCCAATACTTGACATTCACGAGACCTGATATTTCATACGCTGTCCACCAAATATGCCTTTACATGCATACTCCTTGCCAACCTCATCTCCATGCTCTCAAACGGATTATACGGTACTTGCAGGGGACGCTACACTATGGTCTTCAGTTGTTCAAAGGCAAAATCGATTCTCTAACAGCCTACTCTGACGCGGACTGGGCTGGGTGCCCGGACACACGCCGTTCCACTTCCGGGTATTGCATATTCCTTGGTCCAAACCTTGTTTCTTGGTCCGCAAAACGGCAGCCCACCCCTTCTCGCTCGAGCTGTGAAGCTGAATACAAAGGTGTGGCAAATACGGTTGCTGAGTTGACATGGATACGCAATCTACTCTTCGAACTTCACCTCCCTATCACAAATGCATCGGTTGTTTACTGCGACAATATAAGCTCAGTGTATCTCTCCACAAATCCGGTCAAACATCAACGGACTAAACACATTGAGCTTGATATTCACTTTGTGCGCGACAAAGTTGCTATTGGTGAGGTGAAGGTTCTACATGTCCCTACTTCTCTTCAATATGCAGACATTTTTATAAAGGGACTTCCATCTTCGCTTCACAAGGAGTTCCGTACCAGTCTCACCGTCTGCAAACCGACGATGTGACTGCGGGAGGGTGTTAGAGATAATGATATTCAGTTACGCATATTTAGATATTATGTTCATATTGTTTGTATCGTGCCTAAATATGTGGAACGCACTTCCTGATTCTTTGTAACCAACTAGACTATATATATAAGCCATGTACATGTATTATGATTAATCGGGGGAAAATACAAAGCTTTCACGAAGAAGACCTGTTTAAGGCGGTGAATCAAGCGAAGCTTGTTCTCGATTCATCGGATCTTGTTCTCAACGACTTCACTAGCTATGTTGACACCTCAACGTTTCCGGGTCATTACGTGGTTTATTTGGAAGTAAAGGCCAAAGAAGGAGAGAAGAAGAAGTACTTGGAACTCAATGAAGATGCATTTTCCAAGTGTTGTGTAGTGATGGAGGATTCACTTGACAATGTTTACAAGAGATGTAGGTTCAAAGACGGATCGGTCGGGCCTCTAGAGATAAGAGTTGTGCGTCAAGGAACGTTTGATTCTCTAATGGACTTCTTCACCACACAAGGTGCTTCTATAGGTCAATACAAGACTCCAAGATGCATTAAATCAGGAAAGGCCTTAGACGTAATGGAGGCATGTGTTATAGCCAGATTCTTCAGTACTTGAAAATGTTCATTTCTTGGATTATAAGTCCTAGAGATGTGTTGGTTTGATATTTGGTGTGGAATCCAAAGATTTGGGTGGGAATAAAATTATGTATGTGTCTATGATGTGTATTTGTTTGTCTGAATGTGGATATATTTCTAATATAATATGAGCAAAGACCTTGTGTTGTTTATTCTCATTTGTAAATGGAACACAACATTGACAATTTCGAAGTCTTTTAACTCACGGAAACAGAGCAAATTAGTTGATTAATTTTAGGAAAAGTGGAAAACTGAATCCAACTTGGAGTAGGCTTTTAAATAGAGTAATGGGCTTAGAATTAGAGGAAGGGCTTTGAAATGAAACTAAAACCGTCATGCTTTTTCAAATAAGTAAAGGTTTAATGGAATACATATTGTAGGACAGAAAAGGAAATGGAATTATGTGCATGGTGGTTGATCTTGTTTACGGCTTTGGTTTTGGTCCGGTTTTTGAGTTTGAGACTGAGTCCAAAACAAAACATTTCTAGTTCGGTTTGGTTTTGGATTGTTTTGAAGTAATTCTAGTTTAGCTCAAATTTATCTATGTTGGTTAAGTTAAATTTGGTTCGGTTATACTATGAAATGTTTGGTTTCGTTTTTTCTTGCTTTTCTATATGTTAAACTTATTACTTTATAACTAGGGTAGTACCCACGTTATGCGCTGAATAAAATGAATGTGCATAAAAATAATTATGACTCCGTATATTCAAATTTGTAATTATTTTGGATAGGAATGTGTTCCACCTAAAAAAACGCATAAACCAATCAAAACTATAATTCATCTATTCGAACCCGAACCAAAACATATAATCCAAATAGATAAAAAAAATTGATACTAAATTACCTAAACGAACTCTAATTATCAAAATTTGAACCGAAGTAACCAAAAATAACCAAAACTTATTATTTTGTTTCTATATTTTGAATTAATTAGCTAATTTTTATTTCATATTAATCTAGTATTGCTCACATAGTTTTAGTTTTAGTATCTTCTATGTATGTTCAAATTTTTTAATTGTGAACCCGTATATTTTCAAACATAATCGATTTTGTTTTTAGTTTATTTTATTTTAAATGTGTCTAGTTATATAGTAATTATTGTTAAAATATATGTTGAATTTTTTTTTTTCATGTTCATAGATTTCAAACAACAATGAAAATTTATTTATTTTATTTTTGCTAGATTATATATTCATTTATGGCAAGTTTATAAATTTATTATATCATGTATTAAATTTCGAAAGAATTATTTTTTGGCAAGTATATATATATTCAAATGTGTTTTGCAATTGGATTTAGAGTATATTTGGAAATAATTGTGTTTTGCAATGAATATAGTATAATTAAACAAATGAAAAAGGGAAATGTTGAATTTTTTTGTGGTGGTGACATTTAAGCAAAATTAGCCCAAAATATATCTCTTTTAATATATAGAGATGTGATTTGAGTTAGAACCATGATAGATCCTTGAGTTCAAGCAGACTAATTTTTTTTAATAACATTGCACTTTTATTATGATTCTATTACAAATTATGAGAATTGTTACATCGACGATTCTACAATAGTCAAGTCTTCTATCTTGATCTACGCCAGACGATTATATTTTGCTCCACCTTTAAAATCTCCTACTAATTTATTTCCATTAATCTACAATAAATTATAATAATACACATATTTTGGGATTTGAATTCCAGATCTCCTTAGGTAGAAGCATTGGCTTTCAATTTGCAGTAATATGTTTCTTTCGTCTTAAATTTAACATTTTTAAATAATTTTAAACGTTATTTTCCAAAAAATGTATTTGAAAATAGCTTTTTTGTCTTGTTAACTTACGATATTCCATAATTCCGTGCCGTTCTGATAGAAACACTTTGGTTTGATTCGATACGATTTGAGTAACGAATTTTGTGGCTATCCTAATTGTGAAGAAAGGAGAAGCGGATTTTGTGATTTCGACCAAGACTGGATTGGGTCCCATTTATATACATTTATATATATTATTTTCTCATCTTTGGCCTTTTTTGGATTTACGAATCATGCCACTTTTGTTCTTTTTTTTTTTTTTTTCCTCTAAATATTTCATTAGAATTAGAAGTCATAGTTACAACAAACTTGTTTCAGATACAAACAAGAGCTGAAACTAAAAGGTTCTACCCAAAACAAAACCCCAGAAGAGAATATCCTAGGCTTTCTCACTCTCAAAAACCTCTCTCATCCATGAAGGAAATCCCAAAGCAACATAGGACTGAGATCGATTATCCTGCGTAACACTCTGAGCAATAAGAAAAGCCCCACGATTCTGAGCACGGGTTTCAAAAACCAAACTCCAATTCAAGAGATTATCCAAAACTCTATGAATTTCCGAAGCTTGATACCAAAAAGAAGGCCATTGAGAAGGCTTGTTAACTTCCTTAATCAAATCAGAGCTTTCACAACCGAACACAATATTATTCATCCGGTGTGAACTCATACTTTCAATGACCCATAAAAGACATATCAGGTGAGCCTCCTCCATGCTACTGATATTCGAAAAGGCTCTTCTACTATGCATAACCACTTCCCCTTTGAAATCTCTTAACACCCAAGAGGCTCCAACTAAGCTGTTTCTTTTCGACCATGACACCCCGACATTGCACTTAAGCCAAGGGTCAGGTGGTCTCTTCCATTTCTGCATAACCTTAGGAGTGAATGATTCTGCAATATCTTTATCAGCTCTCTCAACTGCCTGGGCCAAAAACCAATGAATCATGCCACTTTTGTTCTTTTCCAACTTTTTTTTTTGGATAAATTCTTTTCTTTTAAAAATATGATGACTATTCATCATTAGACAAGTGTTTCCATATAAATCATAAACTAATGCTTGGCTAATTAGTGAACAAGTATTACCATGAAAAATTAAACACTTGTATTGTATTTATTATATTTAGGTGTTTCATTAGTGTCCATGTATTTATGTTAGATGTGTAATCACTTCTACAATATATATGTGTAAGAGTAAGAAGTTGAAAAGAAGGTGAATAATAAGAGTCTCCCTTACTTACTCTCACGTCTCTTATTTATACATATATTATATACCTAAACACTACATCTCTCACATAATCAATCGGTTGTTTAATGCTTGTGTTGGTTTAGATTAATTAAATCATAATCTTTCTTTGGGTCATTATTCACAACACGTTATCAGCACGGTCGTCTCTATCCGTTGAGCCGTCGAAATATCGTAAGCACGATCGTCTCTTAATCCGAGTCTTTTTTTTATCCGTTGCGATTATACGTAAGGGAGGTAACATCTAAACTTGTCTTTGTTTTAGATTTTAATATATGTTAATTTTATTTAAAATCATATAATATATATGGAGTGGTAGGTTATGCCTCCTCCTTAATCTAATTAATCTAATGGTAGGCTTTGCCTTCTTGTATATATGCATGCATCTAAATTATTATATTTAATTATGCTATTATTATGCTTGCATAGTTATTTAAAAAAGAAACTACAATTGATGATCAATTAATTTTGAAAAATTAGTAGTTTGAATTTATTAAAGATATGGTGATCATATAAAAAAAACATTTTGAAACCATCGATCGATCAAAAAAAGACATCGAATGAATTAATAATTAATATCATGATATATTTCCGTCATCACCTATAAAATGGTTTAAGAGATGTTTAACCATTAATCCGTCCATATTGATTAGCTTCATTTCTAGAAGTGAATGTGGTAGCATATAATAATAATAATAATTGGACAAGGATCCGGACACGGTAAAGACCGTAGTCGCGGTTATAAATAAGATGATGGACGAAGACGTGGAAAGAGAATATCAGTTTAATTTCAACGAAAAGAAAACCAATGAAGTTGGTTGCGTTGTGAAAATGAAAAATGAGATCACTTGTTACTAATTTGGCATGAAAGGAAAATGGATACGTAGATGTCGTACGCTAAAATTTCAGCCCATAGTATCAAGAACCACGTAAGAAAGAAAAAAGAAAGGATGTTGAATTTGGTTCATCTCGGATGAATATGAAATTTGTTGCCTAAGTGATAAAACTCATTTCGATGTCGTAATCCTTGTTGATCTGGTAGAATCAAAAGGAAATAAAATGACCATGATCGATTGGAGATTATAAGTAATAAGAATTTTGAAAATGCATTGAATGTTTAATATTATATGGATGGCTATGCCTCCTAAATTGTTTTGTTTAATTTATGTTATTTTGAATTTAGAATTTAAAAGAAAATAAATTCTCATAAGAATTTATTAAGCACGTGTCTATATAATATTGGACAGTGTAAATGCTCAAGAAGAGCACATAGCTAAGACATGCATGTATGTAATTATACATATAGAGAATATAGATGACAAGGTTAATAAACCTGAAATTTACTAGCTTGTTTAAAATATTTTGGTAGTAAATAAGAAATTTTACTACTTGATCAAATAATTTACGACCATCATGCCATCCGGTTAAACAATGATATTAAGGATCATTGAAAATTTATGTGAAAACCAGAAGTTTTTCACATAGCATGTCTTAAGCAAAAATAAGGTCATCATATGAGATAAATGGATGAGTCGCCGTTTCTGGTAAATAAAACTCATTTAAAATAATGGTTGAGTTCTATAATCTCCAAAATTGGACCCTGAGTATAACGAGTCTAAAAGGAGATTCAGTTTAGATAAATGGGCCAAGAAGATCCATTATCTTAAGAGGGTGTATTATGAATCCCGAAATAAATGTTCAAATGATCTGGAATAAAATGCATGATCAAAGATGGATATGTCGATCCTAAAATGGGATTCAATGCGAGATGGATGGACAAAGAATATCATCATCTCGAGGGGGAGAATTAAAGAATCCCACATCGACAAGTAAGTTGGTAATTTTGGTGAGTTTACATCCCAAGTATGATAATCTTGGTAAATTAACATCCTAAAGTTTATCACTTACTATATGTCGAGGTAAAGTAGAACATAAATGAGGTTGTGTTCATACTGAAAATGAAAAAAACGGATGACCATTAATGGTGAAATTTAATCTCTATGATTTGGCATAGAACATGCAGTAATGCATGTAGTATATTAAGCCATCAAGAAGGATGTGTTTATTGTATGATTTGCACTCATTTTGATGAGAATTTTCCATGGGAAAATATTGATTAGTTGGTATCCTTGAACAAGTTAATGTGAACCTGAAGTTCAAAAGTTCAAAGGATCGCTACCATATTGCAAATCATAAGCTGATGAATGAGATTTCAAAAAAAGAATTATCATAGATCCTCATAAATATAAACTTAAAAGTTTAAAGGATAATTTTAATAGAAAAGAGGAAATCTCATATTCCAGCTGATATGCTCCAAGAAGAATAGATGTCTCGGAAGGAGAATCTATTAAGTCTATAGCACGTAAAAGACGTAATATACTACTTTGGTTCCAAAATAAAGAAAATCCTCAAAAAGAAATTGGAGCAAATAAAAAAAAGAGGATTAAACTCTTAAAGAGAGTAAAGAGACGTGGTTAATGATGAAATCAGGTACCTGAAGAAATCACTGAGAATAATTTAGAGATCTCGATTAACCATGTAAAAAGAGGGAACCAAAGAGAAAATATATGTCGACAAAATAAATAATAAAGCACGCGAAATAATTAATGAGGATCATGACTCCGCTCTGAGGATGAGCGTAGAGAGAAAAATATTGGCCAATAGAGGCAATCAAGTCTTTGTTACTCGTTTGAAGAGCGAGAGATGTTTGGACCAGTAGTCCGAACATCAAGAAGATTTGTCCATGAAGAAGAATGGACAAAATGACTTGGATTGCGCTCAATATTTATAATCCTAGAAGGATTATGTTCCCGAGAACTCAACGCGATTGAAACTCCTAAAGAGGTATCGCAATTAGTATAATGAATATAATTTGGAATTGAAAACCTTGGAAGGAAAACAATCTCCTCAGGTATTCCAAAATTGAACATGTACTGAGAAATGTCTAGAGGACATAAGTGAAAAGGGTCTAGATGAACCCAAAACAGAGAAACGTCCAGAAGACGTCAAATATTTTGAGATCTCCATCACCTACGCCCATAGTGAAAAATTATGGGGTAGAAATGATAATGATATGCGTGGTTGTACTCTTTTTCTCCTATCATGGTTTTTGACCCATTGGGTTTTTCCATGAAAAGGTTTTTAACGAGGCAGGATAGAACACGCAAAAACCCTCAAAAGAATGGTATATATTAACGGAATGCATCTCATAAGGATGATGTTTCCAGGGGGAGAAATATGATGATGAGTGTGGTTGTACTCTTTTTCCCTTATCATGGTTTTAGTCTCATTGAGTTTTCCATGACGAGATTTTTAACGAGACAACCAAGAACACACCAAAGATAGACATCTAAGAGGAATGTTATAATCTCAATAAGAAAGGTCTATCAATTTTCCAAACGTTTTGTCATATATTGATGAAGCCAAGACGAGTGAAGAGAATGATCAAAGTGAATCGCTTTATGGAGTCTATGAAGAGACAAGACTTATATGAGGGGGAGATTGCACCTACGAGAACTATGAAGAGAAGATCATCTCAATCAATTCCAGGGGGAGAGACTGTACTCTTTTCCTTGCCATGATTTTTTCCTACTGGGTTTTTCATGGAAGGTTTTTAACGAGGCAGTCTAAGATAGGATACATCGAAAATAATAAATACTCAAGGGAGAGTGTTAAAAATATGATGATTATTCATCATTAGACAAGTGTTTCCATATAAATCATAAACTAATGCTTGGCTAATTAGTGAACAAGTATTACCATGGAAAATTAAGCACTTGTATTGTATTTATTATATTTAGGTGTTTCATTAGTGTCCATGTATTTATGTTAGATGTGTAATCACTTCTACTATATATATGTGTAAGAGTAAGAAGTTGAAAAGAAGGTGAATAATCAGAGTCTCCCTTACTTACTCTTTCGTCTCTTATTTATACATATATTATATACCTAAACACTACATCTCTCTCATATAATCAATCGGTTGTTTAATGCTTGTGTTGGTTTAGATTAATTAAATCATAATCTTTCTTTGGGTCATTATTCACAACATTTTCAACTTTTCTTCCATCGTCTCTTTTACTTCGCTCATAATCCCCTCCTAAGCATGCGTCAACCTTGTATTTATTTAAAGTGCAGTCTTTAAATCCACTAGGGAAAACTAAAAAAAGATGTACTGTATATGAAAAGATCGATAAATTCAAAAAAATGTTCTATTTTAAATGATTTTTTTTTTTAATAAGTGATGTCATTATCTTCTGACTCTTCTCTTATAGGCAAGTTCGTCAAATCCATCATTTTTTTTGTGGCTGCAGATCATGCACCGGATATAAAATTAAGACCGATCAATTTTGTAGCTAAACTATTCTATTTGCACTATCTACGTCTTCAGACACCTTTCCGACTAGTTCTTCTTCTTTTGTTTTATTATATTTTTCCGACTAATCGTGGAATTAGATGTGATACACTAATGTGCTCAGTGTGGTTTGGAGGAAACGATCAATCATGTCCTTTTTGAATGCCTTTCAGCGTTTTAAACTTGGGCATTGTCGATTATCCCGACAGGACCAAGTGTATTTCCGGTATCATATCTTTTGACAAATATGAATTTCTTTTCTTGGAGGATGCCTTCTGGATATAGGAATAATATTTTTTTCTAGACTCTATAGTATATTTGGAGAGCCCGTAATGATAAGATCTTCAGAGGTATAGATGTGGATCCCCGCGTTGTTGCCCGAAATGCAGCAGCCGAAGCTCAGGCTTGGGAAAAGGCTTTCTTGGAGGACACTCTTTTGAATACTATGGACAGGGGACTCAACTGGGATATCTAGAAGGATACCGATTTTGCGTCTAGTATTGCTCGGTTTGCTTTTCACAGCGATGATACGGTGGACCTGATGTTGGCTCGTAACACGAGACGCAGTTTATCCCCTCTACATTAGAAATACAAGCACTCGTATGGGCTATGTAATGCATGCTCCATAATTAAAAAACGGAGGTAGCTTTCGCAATAGACTGTTCTGATCTAGTGAAGATGGTGTCTACACCAATGGAGTGACCAGCGTTTGCGGTAGAGTTAGAAGAATTTCCGAAGTTGAAGACGATGTTTCACTAATTCACGGTGTACCTTATTCCGCACACGTAATTCACGAGCAGACAAGCTGACAAATTGTGCATGCATTGTTAATCATAATATTTCTTTTGTAAGCTCTCAACCATCGGCTTGGATAAACGATTGGTGGTAAAAAAAGTGTTATGCTGTTGAAAAAAAAAATTATATTTTTACGACTAGTTCTATTTTTAAGTATGGGTTTTTCGGTTGGAGAACCAAAAACTTGGTCAAAATTGATAGATTTACAAATATGATTTTTTCCATAAAATTTATGATATATGTGAAAGGCGAGAAATAAAAAAATGTTCAATAGATTGAAGTATTTTGTAGAGACATACTCCCTCCGTTTCATAATACTTGTCGTTCTAGAGGTAAATTTTTGTTTTATATTAGTTGTCATTTTGTATTTTCAATGCATATTTACTGTTAATTTTTACACTTTTATTTTACCTTTTGATCCTATTAATTACTTATTTCAAACAAAACAATACATTAAGTAAGGGTAAAACAAAAAATGTAATAAATTTTCTTAATTTGTGTGGAAACTGACAACTAATTTGAAATGGAGGGAGTATATTACAACCATTCTTACATGATGAGAAATATTGGAGGAATGAGTGCTTAATTAGTTAAATTTTCGCTTCTATATAAATTAAAATATCAAATATTCAGCCCGCACTCATTCCTAATATGTGCATATAACACTGCTGCCAAAACATGCGCAGCTAAACTCCCAAAACAAAGATTGAGGTAAAGAAAAAGAGAACTATGAACTCAGGAAACGTAAAAAAAAAAGAGAACTATTCAGGAAGCGGTCCCACCCCGCACCATTCCAAACTTATATTGATATTTAAATATACTGTATATCATTTTCTTGTAGATCCTTCTCTTTATATCAATGTTTTTAAAATTGGACAGGCAACCCAACCGGGAAAATATTTGGGTCATGTGTTAAATTTGATGATATTTTAAAATTATTAGAATATTTATCTTATACTTTTCTAATATCAATAAAATACTTGAATAAATTTAAAAGTTTAAAAATCTAAATAGAGAATACACACATACACATTATAAACTAGGTGATTTACCCGCACCGTGTGCGGGTGTGAACAATACTTTATCACGTGGTTAATTTTAATATTGAAAATATTATTAATTATAAATTATGAAAATCTAATATATATCGTATCATAAAAATTTAGATTGAAAATGCTGCATAACGCTTACACAATGATTATGATTTTATTAGTCCTAAATTTTACCGTTGATAAGGCAACCTATAGTTGTTCATGAGAGAATACATGTCTAGATAGAAACGAATCAATACTTTGTAGGATTAATGTTACGAAGATACATGATAGGAACACAACCCTTTAATGTCATACAATGCTTAGGTAGCAATTTTTTATTTTTAAGGAAAACCATCAAACTTGAAATAAGATTGATCACAAAATCCTGAAATCTCGTAGAAATTTTAAATCCATGTTCTTAGAAAAATAAAACCTACGAAAACGCGCCTAAACTGATTCACCCAATACAAAAATGAATATTTTTGTGTACGTATAAAGTTATGTTCTCTTTGCATACTTAAAATATCCAAAAGATTAATGCTGTTTTTCCAACTCATACATTTGTAAATTTTTCAAATTTTACTAAAACGACTTCTCATATAATCTATATGATGATTTTCTTAGATTTATGATGATATAAAAAAATTGAAGAATATAGATGGTTGCCTAAAATGAGAATGCAAAAATAGTACTTAGCTTATTCATTATTTTCTTAAACATAAATATGTAACTATCGTGGTAGAATGTATGGAATTTATTTTTCCACAAACGTAGAAGGTATCATTTTCATAAAAGATTTTTTCTATCATCAAAATCAAGAAAATTAATATATTTGGTATTTGTTCAACGCATTAAAGATAAAACTAAATTATTTGTTCGAAGTAAAATATAGTAGTGTTCTACAATTTAAGACACATATTTATCTAAATGTAAAATATTAATAGAAAATAAAAGAGACTATTTTTCCTACACAATTTAATATACCATAAGACATTACAATACAAAATATTAGAAACTCATAGTATAGGTTATGTATATGATTTTTATTTTAGACCATTTTTTGAATTGTTAATAAATCACAAAAGATTTTTCTTTTTTAAAAATTGTTATTGTTGAGATTGAGTAAAGATTGATGTCAAGTCATATTTTTTCAAAGACATGTCATCATTCCGTGTCATAGTTTTTTTTTACATAAACCAATAAAATTAAAACAACTAAGCCTTTTTAATAAATGGACTTTGCTCTTTTAATAGTAGGAGGATATTAAAAACAAAACGATTTTAGTATTTATTTTGGTGATTTAATCGAATAGTTAAGAGAACAAATTTATAATTCTCTAATACGTATCTTATCACGTGATCTTATAGTCTTGATTGCTGAATTTCAAAACTAAAAACTCAAAGAGAATTAGTAAAATAAATGTAACTGGAAGTAACGTAAATGTCACTATTCATTGATAAACCCTATCTTAATTTTTTAAGTTAACATAATAATAAATAAAATAAAAATTATTTTAAGTAACAAAATAGTAAATTTGGTTTAAATTCGGTTTGATTGGGTCGCAGGTTTCCGGGTTTTTGGCGTTTTAACCGGGTTCAATAACCGGGTTAACTAAATTTGGGTTTTAGTGTTGATCCAACCCGGATCGATACCCGGTTCGCGATTTAATCCCGTTCGACTGCCGGTTCGGTCCGGTTTTCAAAACATTGCTTTATATAAACCCTTTTCCACATCTTCTTTCCTCATAACATCAAATAGCCCAAAGTAAAGAAAACCCTTATTTCCTCCTAACTTGTGTTCATCCCCCAAAGCTCCATGTTCCAGTCAAAATTTACACTTAATTCTTTCAAACTCAATTCTTCCAAAGTCTTTAACACGTACACGTCTTGTTCTTTTTGGTGTGCGCGTGTTACATACATATTCTTGTTAATTATTACATAGTTTCTTGTAAAAGTGGATCGGAGGTATGGAAAGGGATCGGTTCCACCGGAAACATCGGCGGCGGCGGACCCGGCTTGGAACGAGTCTGATGTCACGGCCATGGTCTCCGCTCTAAGCCAGGTCATCGAGAATCCGGTGACCGACGGACATGAAAGATCAAACCCTCCGGTCAAACAAGAGCTTGGTCAATCTGATCAACTACAACAAGACCAAGGTATATTAATACAATTATTTAAATAATTTGATATTATATGTCTCTAATAACAGCTTAATCGTTTTAGATATCTGATGTTATAATAAGTTAACAAACGAAAGACTTGCTATGAATAAACCTTTCGATTTTTTCGCATGTAATAATTAAATTTAGGTGGAAAAAGGAATTTGCATAGGTTAGGTTTAAGTTCAATGCTTCTGACGCATTTCATTTACTTTCCGTAAAGAACTTTCCTTCTGTCTTTGAATTGAACCACCGTTCAGATTACTACGTGTCTAACCTTTTTTTTAATACATCTAGATTTGTTTGGGTTTTTTTTCTTCTGAAAGTAGAAATTTAGATAATGTTTTATACGCACAGTTTTAAATCGTCATACATATAACCTACATATGGATTCTTAGTTTCTTTACCTAACTAAAATACGATTGATTTTGACCACGCACGTTCCTTTGTTTCATTTGAAATTAGTTGTCTTTGATCATTCTTTATCAATTTTATATGTGTGTGTCGGTTTATCAATATTTTGAAGTGTTTTAAGAAGATTAACATCATTTTTTTAATCATGTTATACGACTCATATTCATGCTTAAGTCTTAGTTTATACTTTTATTCAGTGAGAGTCACAACATCACATTTTTATTCTTTGAATGCTAAATTATATTTATATACGTCATCCCTTTATACACAAGATAAAATACAAGCGAGGTTATATAGAAGCAAAATTCTAATTTGATTAGTTTCTTTTTGTGAATGTTGAATGTCAATATGTATAGCTGTTTCACTCTTTCAATATATTAATTGCTGGTGTGTAACAAGATTAAAAAAAAAAAATGCTGGTAATAAAAAGAGTATATATATATAGTAGCTACATTAGTACTCTTTTTATTACCAGCATTTTTTTTATCTATATATATATTCAGCTGGATATATTTCTTCTATATGTTCAAATTGGCGTTTAGTCCTAAAATTGAAGTATATATCAGAAACCAAAAAAATCTTGAAACATCCTAATTTTATACTCTAGCTGTATACTTCAATTTTAGGACTAAACGCCAATTTCATTGCCTATATATTCCGTCTAAATTAAAAGGAAATAATATAATTTTATTAGAGGAATTGTGTATATATATAGAGCATAGTTGTTTTTTTTCTCTGGTACCCACAGAGTTAATTTACATACACCTTTTGGTTAAACCGTCCATATATTGTTTGTTTCTTTTAACTCATAAATATATTAAATTAATCTTCTCTTAAATGATTCCCTTGCTATAACTAATAATTATAATCCCACGTAGCATAGATATTCTCATGCATGTAGAATTGCACATGGAACATGTAATTATTTTCTTTCTTTTTTACATGCTCTAAGATCAACCAAGAAGAAGACACTATAGAGGTGTAAGGCAGCGACCGTGGGGAAAATGGGCGGCCGAGATCCGCGACCCGAAGAAAGCGGCCCGTGTCTGGCTTGGGACATTCGAAACAGCAGAAGAAGCCGCTTTAGCTTATGACCGAGCCGCACTCAAATTCAAAGGCACCAAGGCTAAACTCAATTTCCCTGAACGAGTTCAAGGTTCCTCGACCACAAGCTATGTCACATCTCAATCCGGTATTGCTCATGCTCCATTAATGAGCTCACCTCCTCCTAGGCTTGGTCCATCTTCTACTACTACTACAACTACTACTTCGTGGCCAACTACATATAACCAGGACATACTTCAATATGCTCAATTGCTTACGAGTAACAATGATGTTGATTTATCGTACTACACGTCGAGTCTCTTTAATCAGCCTTTCTCAACGCCCTCTTCATCTTCTTCTTCTTCGTTAGCTTCGCAACAGACACAGCAGCAGCAACAACAACAACAACAGAGTGAGGAAGAGAAGAGTTATGGTTATCCTTATTATAACTATCCAAGAGAATAATATCTAATTGTTGTTGTTTGGTCAAATCAGCTTTATAAATAGCTTCCGATTTCGTTTCATTTTTGATGTCCGTAACCTTTGTTTCTAATTTAGGCTAGGTAGTTGCACCGAATATATGAATGAACGAGAGACATGTGTAACAGTTTATTTCTTTTTCTTATTTGTTAGTAAAGTTTGGATTGGATTTACCATCGGTTGTATTAATTGGATGAATGGAATTTAAATTCGTATAAGGGTTACTATTTAAGATATTTTCACTTTGTCAATATGAAGGAATTCCTCTTAAACGTGAAATTATCTAACCATTTCGGAATAGCTATTGTATTAGTCTAAACTAAAGTGTGAAATTATTTCTCTACTCTCATGTAGTCATTTGAAATGGTGTCATGTTTTAGATACATTAACAAATTTTATGAGTGAATTATTTAACGGGTATACACTCATTCCGAAAGATTAGTCAGCTGATAAAAAATGTGAATCACAAAAAAAAAAACATAGGCATATTCATATGATCAGTTAATTGTTTTTTAAAATTCAAAGAATATATTATTCTTTGTTCACTATATCGCTGTTATTGAACATAATTTTTATAAAACGATCGTTTCTGAACATTTCGCTAAGATATTTCGTTTTAACGAGGAAAAAAAAGATTTATTTTTGTTTAGTGTGTATGTTTTGTTGTTGTTGTCAGGTTGTCCTTTTCTGTACTCGCGCACTCATGGTCATCACCAAAATGAAACAAATATTCATTTTTCATATTTGGTCCCCCTTAAATTAAATATACACAAGCAAGACACACAAATTTTAATGGTAAAATCACCAAAATGAAATAAAATGTACCAGACAAAACAATAAATAAGCAGTTGAAGAAAGACAAATTTTATAGCTAAAGAACCAAAATAAATAAGAAAAGAAAAAGAAATAAACCTACACGAAGAAAGACGAATCAAAAAACTATCGATGTTTGAAAAAACAAAATTCATAGGGGTTGTGGCAGGATCTGCCCTAAAATGTATGAGGTCATAGACGGTTTAATAGAAATTGTATATGATAAATTTGGAGGCCAACAAATGTATATGATTTTGGGGATAAATATGTTTTTTATAGATTCATTAAAATTTGGAGGCCAAAAGTTTATGCTTCATTTAGCTCCCTTCATGGCGAATCCTGGGTTATGGATTACTGAAATAAAAGTGATCAGTTTTCCTTAGCATCTACAAATGATGATAATAATATGACACAAATACCTCGAGGCTCAAACCTATAATCATAGACGAAAATTCGATCAATAAAACTAAGATAATTTCAAAGAATATCCAATGCAAGCATTTTAAATTCCTACTTTCCCATTATTTTTATGAAAATTTGCCTATATAAGAAACGAATCTATATGGTTTATCTGATTTGGATAATAGGGTATCGTCTTGCATACTCTTATATTTGACTACTCCATGAAAGTTTTACATTCAGTTTCTCAAAAAGGCATTTTTTTCCTTCTTAATTTAACTATTTGGTTATAAGAAAAGATAGATAAGGATTGAGTAAACGTGGCCAAACAATTTTTCTTTTTAGTTTTAAGTGTGCTCAAACAATCACAGATGATCACTACGAATATCGCAATCACTAATCATTTAAAGAACAAAAAAAGGTGCTCAGCTGTAAATATAATTCCCAAAACCAAATGTGTTTTTTAGTGAGTCTTATCTTTCCACATATTCATGTGTCTATTTAAAAAGAACCATTTGTGTTGTGTACATGCATCTATACATGAATCGTTCGACTGTATTTATTTGAGGTTTATGTCTTTTCATTATTATTTTTATTGATACATGTGAGAGTAGGACAAGCAAACTTGATCTCGAGATTTAGATCGAGCTTGGCCCACCAAAGATAGTACTTTAAAGACCGATGAGTTTGATTGGCCTTCCTCGTGATCGTCTCAGAATATTTTCTGCATACATTCCACATTACTTACACTATTCATTTAATAAAAAATAATTATAAAACAACATCTATATGACTATATACAAAATAATATATGAGGAGCATATATAATCTAGCTGAATTGTGTGATTATCGGATTATTATTGTGACACAACCAAACTCAAATATACGTAAAATAGATGTTGTTGACAAACAAAAAATACATGCATTTTATCAAAAAAGTAAATAACTACATGCATATTTATTTTGCAACTTAATGCCTCTTTCTTAAAAATAAAATAAAATAATAATACATAACATATATAAACAATATTGAAACTTTGAGAAATTAAATACGTTCATATACACATTTGGGAAATCGAAATTCAAATTTCAATGATACTTGAAAATATAATAATTTGATGATCATTACAAAAATGTTCTCAAACATATTTTTAGAGGTATTCTCTATTGTAGAGATCTTGATTAGCTACTTTTGTTAAACCTAAATAATCGCCTTTTGTTGTTTAAAAAATAATTAGCTTGGAACTTATTTGGCGACTAATGGATATTCGTTCCTCGTTATGGGTTAATTGGGTACATT
Source organism: Draba incana (assembly GCA_963576765.1). Taxonomy (NCBI): domain Eukaryota; kingdom Viridiplantae; phylum Streptophyta; class Magnoliopsida; order Brassicales; family Brassicaceae; genus Draba; species Draba incana. The sequence goes on from OY755205.1 coordinate 9,572,912, forward strand.
GCTATCTAATTTGCAAGGGACCTTTTTGGAGCATCAACTATTCTACGTTTTTTGGGTCTTGGATGTGGAGAAAGTTAATAAGATACCGAGAGATGGCCCGTACGTTCTTAAAAACGGAGGTAGAAAAGGAGACATTACTTCATTTTGGTATGATGTATGAACATATAAAGGTCGGTTACTGGACGTTACATGACCAAGTATAGATTTGGGTATTCCTATACATACAACAGTGGAGTTATCATTGAAAACCCATCGTCGACGAAACCATAGACTAGGGCGTACAATGTTATCGAACTAGTCATTGAAGAACAACGTAGAAAGGGTGATGGAGTTGGTGAAGATGTGATATTATGCAAAAAACGAGAAGATTTCATTCCTGGTTTGATTCTCGGAGGAATTTTGGGGGAATTTGTGTAACGCCCCGACCGCCGTCGAGCTATCGGTATGTAGGGGAAATCCTCATCCCCTCGAGAGAAATCCTCATCTCTCAATAACATATAGGGGAAATCCTCATCCCCTCAAGAGAAATCCTCATCTCCTAATGGGCCCCACATCCACTCTCGGCCCATGGGCCCACCCATGTCTGACGGTCGATGCGTTAGTCCGGGAGGCTCGGAAGTCATGTTTACCCCCACTAACAGATCGCAACATCCTCGTTGTGCATACCAAGATCATTATCCCAACAAACTGACTCACACAGTTGTCAGAGTTTGCTCTAATACCACTTGTAACGCCCCGACTGCCGTCGAGCTATCGGTATGTAGGGAAAATCCTCATCCCCTTGAAAGAAATCCTCATCTCTCAATAACATACAGGGGAAATCCTCATCCCCTCAGGTGAAATCATCATCTCCTAATGGGCCCCACGTCCACTCTCGGGTCATAGGCCCACCCATGTCTGATGGTCGGTGCGTTAGTCCGGGAGGCTCGGAAGTCATGTTTATTGACCCTGCAAATCACCACGCGATCTTTTCTCGTGTTTTGACCTCACTCACACGATACTCCAGCTCAAGCACGCTTAATTCTGGAGTTCTCTCAAGACCTGTGACCGAAAAGATAAGTGCACTTTGGTGACATAGGTAGCCAAATCAATTCTTTTAAGTCTCTCCACATATACCTTATATACCATATATGCTCTGAAATCGGGGTGTCACAATTTGACTCGGAATCTTCTCGGAAGTAGGTACACAACTATTTGGGACCATCTTTTGGAGCTACTAGTTGATGATACTCAAGACGAAACCGTTCAATTTTTTATTCGGCTCGTGTATTAAATTACGTTTCATATTACATGGCGGGAATGAAGCAATAGGCGACATGGGGAGTCCTCTCTCACGACAACACACTTAATCAAGTTCATTGATAAGCAAGTTCATATATAATAGATTATCAACAATACGAGATATGGGAGATCGTCCGTTCGAAAGCGGGATGAAAGCATGGTTTGCTTCAAGATGATATTTTTTCTATTGTAAAAGTTGTTTTTTTTAATCTCAAATCATTAGCCTAATGATGCACTAGTTGTAAAAACGTTTTTTTAAGGTTGAATAAATTTGACATTTAATTCAAATATATATATATCAAAAGGAATAGTTGGCAATTCCAAGAAGTAAGTTTTCAAGTTGCCTTAGATTACGAGTTTCTAACTCAAAATCATTTGATAATAAGTGGAGTGAATGTATTATACATATTAGCTATGAATTGTTTTCATTTTCGATATTGAAAATTCTAATAAGTTCGAGCACCGATGACAGAAAAAGAGAGGCTTATTTGGTTACGATCCGAAAAAATTATGGGTCTAGGCTTGAAACTTATCAAGTAATCATAATATTTTGATTTTGTTGGGTTGGTCTATTTTAAAATGCTGGTGGGTTGATCATTGATATATGAAATTTGATGAGATGATGTAGAAAGAACACAAACTAAAGAGCTTACTGAGAGTTACGCATGCGCAAAGGCAAAGGGAAATAGGTCCCATCCCACTTGGTTACGTCAAGTGTGTTATATATTCTAAGGGCCATCTTCGAGATCCGAGGACCCAGGCTAATCAACTGTCAATCCCAATACAAAGTCTGTCATTTTTTCTTTTCGAAACCAAAGTTTCACTACACGACACAAATATTAGACATTTCTTAAGCCTACTATGATACTACAGTTTCACACACATTCTTTGCATTACAATATCATTTAGTATATGGAGCACATTTGCATTGAAGTCTAGTTTGGTGTTGTATTATGTGATCAAATCTTATCCTAAAGTGATAGTTTGAATTTCTGTCAAGCAATTAAATAATTAGGAAGTATACATACCTCAAAGCATTGCAAGAAAAATCATGTTGGCTTATGAAAAGCTATGCAAACGTTTTTTTTAATATGATATTGTGCGCGTTAAACTTTATATATTTAGAAAAGAAAATATATAACAAAGAGAACTCGCAAAGACATGCTCAAGTTCCGAATCTATCTTAGCTATTTTCAAGTAATGAACCTTTTGATTTTGACTTGGATGTACTTGAAGCATGCTTTCGGCTTAAAAAATTCAATTTTTGCGGCTGCTTTGCGTTAATTCCGTTGACAGTGGAACTTGGCCAGATATAAGAATGATGATGTACGCATGCACATGAAGATTGCAACTCTTATGTGGATATAATTTATTTATTGATAAAGTTCAGTATTATATTACTCATATGTACGTGCATCTTTATCTCAGTGTTCATATTTAGCCATGGGATTTCGGTTTTCGGTTCGGTTTTCGGTTTTTTCGGTTAATTCGGTTTTTGGAAAACTTACCGAAAATAACCGAACTACTATTCGGTTCGGTTCGGTTCGGTTTTCGGTTTTTCGGTTTTTTTTTAAAAACCGAATAAACCGAATAATTCGGTTTTTTGTAAAATTTTCGGTTTATTCGGTTAATTTTTGGTAAATTCGGTTCGGTTCGGTTAATTTCAAAATTTTGGTATAATCCGGTTAAAATCCGGTTAAAATCCGGTTAAATCCGGTTAAAATTCTAGAAAATTTTTTTTAAAAAAAAAAATAAAATTATTCGGTTAACCGATCGGTTATCGGGTTCGGTTAACCGAAATTTTTAAAAAATCATACCGATCGGTTAGTGTACAGTGAATCGGTTCGGTTCGGTTCCAGTTCGGCAGTTCGGTTCGGTTATTTATCCCAGCCCTATTCATATTAATTATTTCTCTCCTCAAAGACTAGTCACTCGAGTTTCTTTTTCTTTTTGAATTCATGAACGACATGTAAGCAAACTTTATGGTTCTACAAAGAGAAAACCAACTAAGCAAATTCTTGATTACTAAAATTTACTCATCCTATATGTAACCAAAAAAAAAAAAAAATCAAAAATCAAAATCAAAATATACCACTTTCACAAAGTAGCGCTAGCTTATTTACAAATGTTTTTGTACGTTCTTCTATTTCGGATACGAGTTTCTAACCAAATTTTCTAGTTTAATATAGATATATGGTTGATAAAAAAGGATCACATGCTAGCAAATCATAAGTTAAGTTAATTTGATTTTTTTTTGGGTCTCAAATTTCATTCGTTCATTTAAGGAATAAACCAATAAATAAGAGTTTGCATTTAATATTTATCAAAGAGGAAAGAGTTACATAGCCAAAGATTGATATAGCTAAAACATTAACAAAAAGATTGCTAGAATGACAAATATAGATAAAGGCAACAGAATCAAACTAACCACTGATACTTCTAACGTCTTGTAGAAAACCCTTGAGCTCCAAATGTGAGCTTCCTACCGAGAGGTGCAAACAAAACACCTTGCAGTCAATGAAGACATAATCTTCTGATATAGCAGTCTTGGTTCCATAGTCCAAGTTAGCACTATGAAGTCTTGCTTCCATAGTCCAAGTTAGCACTATGAAGTCTTGAATTGCTGAAGAAAGAGAACAACCCTTCGAACATCTAGTGAAACATGCTCCATGGAACAATGCCATTCAACACAAGAAGGCATATTGGGAGGGAAGAATGCTCCAAGAAGGAGTAATTAGGGTTGTTAATGCTAACAAAAGTGCTAACATCAGAATCAAATGAACTCTACAATATTATACAGATGACTAGTTGAAATCATACACTTGACAAAAATTGTTTTAGTGATGCAAATAACCCCCAAATATAATGTTTGTAAAATCAAAGACGAATTTTGATTTCATTAACCTTTTCAATGGGGTGAGTATGTTCACAAGCTTCGTAGCAATCAAAACACCAGAGAAATGTAATGACTGATGAGTGAGTTTATATATGGTCCCAACTCACCAAAATTAACGAATTTCAAAAATAGTAGTACTTTTTGGACTTAGAATTGCACAATGTACCTCTCTGCAAAAAGATAACGAAATGATCTCTATCCTTTTTTTTTAAGTGTTATGGTTTTTTTATTTCTTGATACCTGAATGATCTGCACTACTACTACTACCAATATTCACAAAAGAACACAAATATGACCAAATTACACAAGATTTCCAATGAAAAGACAATAGCTTCTTTTACCATTAGCTGAACAATCTCAAGAAACATAAACAAAAAAAAATATCAGTTAGATTCTTCTTCGGTTATCCACTCAGGTTCTCTTGATGTCAGGTTCAGTTTGTACTTGCTGGCTGCTTGGTTGTAACCTCTTTTGGTTACCACTTTCTTGAATCTTGTCGAGTTTCTCCCTTACAGTTTGAACCGTTTGATTCATCGAAGACGACGTAAAATACTCCTGCTCAGACGAAACTCGAGTAACAGGAGCATTTCGTCTATGGAATTCGTAATCCATCTTTCTTTGCAAGCTACTTTGCGGAAAGGAATTGTCCGTTTGGGTCGAAGAAGCTGGTCCACCGAATTCATAAATTGGGATGTGCACTTGCCTTTATCGGGGTTGTTCAGTCTTGCAAGCACTTCTTTCCTCCTGGTTTCTAGCTTATCCTTTGTGTCACTGAGACTCTCGAATTCGGGAGCATATGAAATCTGTAGCCGATTACCCAAGAAAACTGATTCATCCAACTTCCTCTTTGCAAATCTGGAGTTAGTGATGAGACGAAATTTGATCCAGTAGACAACAGTGAACTCCTCACAGTCTTCCGCATCCATGGGTTTACATTCTTCAACCTCTCCGTAAGTAGTGAATAATCTCATGAGATCATCACCACAACCCAAAGCTGGGACATTACGTACTACCAAGTATCTTGATTCATCGCAAACCGTATAAACCCTAACCGCTGGGAGATCATCTTTGTATCGTCCCATCTTCTAAAAACACACACACGGAACGCGAACAATCTCGAGACTGAGAAGAGCAATCTGAAACAAAGATGTACAACAACATGAAAACTCAAAACTCCATTAGATCAAAGTTGAATCCTAGAAATTTTTTCACAACCGAGAAGCCTCAATACGTCAATGAACACAAGTTACACAACACTACAACAAAGCTATACTTTTTCGAGAACTACACTACCGTTTCCTAAAATGTCAACTTGAGCTCACTATATTATCTGGAAAAACTACTCCTAAGGCAAACAAAATGCTATATTGCCTTAACATACAAAAACTGAGAAAGTATACTTGAACTAGAGCAGCCTCTTCTACACTTAGCAGCTACATGTCGAACATTATTAAATTGGCTATAAAATGTCGTTAGCAAAAACCAAAGAAGAAAAATCATGGAATATTATCTGTATTGCAATCTTAGATTCCTGAAACAATCTATGACATAGAAGAACGATCTAAACAAAATCTTGGTTTAATTATGTAGAACCCTAAATCCAAATTCCCAAACATCACCATAAGAATCAATATTGTTACAGACCTTGACAAATACGGTGATCGGCTCCGATTTAACGCCCTGCTCCGGTGAGTCACCGGCGAGAGAGTAACGACGGCGACCTAGATCGCCCGAGTCGTGTCTAGGCTCGTCTTCCCAACAAAAGTAATTGCTTTATGCGACTCTGTTCCAACTAATTCAAATCGGTTCGATGTCTTGTTAATCGGATAACCAACCGGTACAGAATAGCCTAAAGAGGTAAACCAAAGGATATGATTAAACCGGAAGCATGTAATTCCTATAACATAAACCCCGGTTCAATTTAAACATCTTGTCCGGTTTAGGTTTTTCTTTTCAGTGACAAGAAGTAAATGATCATCCTTTTGATCCATTTCTTGAGTTACATAGAAGCTGTAACCAATTTTGTAGTTAAGAAAAGAGGGAACAAGTCACTACTACATACAAACATATGTTTCGATAGATATCGAGGCTATGAAATGAGCCAGAGGTTGTCGAATTAAGATTCCAATTGTGCCATCATCATCAATGTTTCTCTTAACTATAAACCCATGCCGAAATGCAACTTGGACCGTGATCTGTTTCCATTCGATAACCTGCTTGAATTTCTAATCTCTTCTTCTTCTTCTTCCAGGTTTTTCCTCCTCGCAGCTTCCTCCTTCTGTCTCTGTATCAGCTCCAATTCTCTATACCGTTCCTCTTCTTTACGTTGAAGTTCTATTGCTTCTCTCCTCTGAGATTCCTCAACCCTCCTACTATTTTCTTCTAACATCTTATCCAGCTCTTCTCTTTCTCTCCGAGCTTGTTCCTAAATAAAATTCCCATTCGTTACTTTCAGCAAATACTCCAAAACCAGAATGCAACATTGAAGAAAGAGATAGACTTACTTCTTTTCTTCTTGCCTCGTTTAGAGCAGACTCTTTTTCTTTCTTCAGCTGTATTTCCACATCAAGAAACATCTTTTCGTAAGCTTCCTTTGTCCGCCTTTCTATTTCTGCTTTAACTTCTTCGGTTTTCATCTTTTCCTCCACATTTTTCCTCACCGCTTCCTCAATCCGCAGTGCAGTCTCTTCTTCTAGCCGTTTGAGCTCCGCCTCATGCTGCAATCTTAATTTAACAGGAAAATAGAGTTAGAAGATAGTCAACAACACTTAGCCTGGCCAAGTGTAACTTCTCAAGGTCAGATAATTTGCACATGCATAAACTAACTATTATATCTTCCATTTACCGCTCAAACACTATTTAAATATGAGGACAAATATGTTGACAAGTTATCACAACCGAGAACCTTCAATATGTCAATGAACACAATAGAGCTATATTTTTCCTTCACCTCTAATGAATTCAACAAAGATAGCAACAGTTTGATTCATTAAAGGTTAACAATATTCTACATAGGCCATAAAAGCTATCACTGTCAATAAGAAACTTGATTCAATACACTATATAAAGCTAGCTTCATGCAATTTTGTGTGCAAACTACATATTGCCTCAAACATAAAACTGAAAAAGTATACTAGAATCTGAAAAAAGGAAAGATCAAGTAATCAATTACCTTGCCTTCTCTTCCTGTTCTTTCTTCGAATCAATCGCAATTTTATGCTCGGTGGCTGAAAGAGACAATGAGCCACTTCTTCTATCCCTTTGGTTCTGCCTCGGTGTAGGAGATCTACTCTTCCTGTGCCTAAGAGAAAATGAAAATTTGTTGAGCTAGAGCAGCTTCTACAAAAACTAGGCGATTTCTGGAATATGTTGTGCATTGAAACAATCAATGATATAGAAGAAGGATTCTTAACAAAAACTTGGTCAAATCATTGTAAAACCCTAAATCATAATTCCCACACAATCGAGCGAGATTGTTTTGTTTGCAGACCTTGATGAATACGGTGAACGGCTTCGTTCGCGCCTGCTACGACGGCTGCTACGTTGAGTTACCGGCGAACGAGAGTAGCGACGTCGGCGAGACGGCGACCTAGATCGCGAGTCGTTTCGAGCCATTGATTTGATTGGTCAATTGATTTTCCACAGATCTCTTGTGGTTTATGCGACTGTTTGCTACGGTTCAATGTTTTGTACTCAAACAGACGAACCGGTACAGAAAATTGAACCGAACCGACTTGTTTGCGGTTCAATTTAAACACTTTATTCAAATTAGATTTTTCTTTTGTTCTTCAATTTAAACATTTCTTTCCTTTTCTTAAGAGAGTTTTGAGGACAACAAATTCTATGCCTCCCAACTATAATCAGTTCATGAGCATAATTTCTCGAGTTTAGTTTGTAACATTTAAAGATTGTGATTAGTTGACCTAAGCATAGAATTTGTTATCAATCTGAAACTTATCCAGAATTTTTCGGCACATGAACATTTTGCCACACAAAACGTTTTGTTTGGCTTTCTACTATATATATCTAGTTTTCAAGCGTAGTTTCGTGATCCACAAGTGATAAGGCTTTGCTTTTAACCATAATCGAGAGAATTAGGGTTTTGCTTTTTTGTTATTGTTGTTGCAGATAATCATGTTGCCAAGGTTCGATCCAACAAACCCAATAGCTTGCTTCTCACTTCTTGAAGATGTGACAACCAACGTAAAGCAGATTCAAGATTCCGTATTGGAAACAATACTTTCGCGTAATACTCAAACCGAGTACCTTAAAGGTTTCCTCAATGGTCAAGTCGATAAGCAAAGCTTCAAGGAAAACCTACCCATTGTGACATACGAAGACTACCGGTCTTATATCGATCGTATCGCTAATGGAGAGTCCCATGATCTCATTTGTGATCGACCCTTCAGTCTACTCTTGGCCAGGTGTTTGTGTTCGAATCTTAAAATATACATTACTTGTGTTCACTTATTGGTCACACAATATCCAATAAAGTAAAAGAATGCATTGAAACGTAAAAACAACTTATATTTTGAAACAAAAAACCTCTAATACAACTTGTATTTTAAAACAGAAGAGGTATAATAATATGTGAAGAGTGAAAGAAACGAATGATTTTTGCAGTACGGGTACTTCAGGAGGAGTTCCAAAGCTGATTCCTTTGACAGCAGAGGATATGGAACAGAGGATATTGTTTGCATCTCTCTATGCACCTCTAGTCTTCAAGTAAAGAGTTCCAAACTTTAAGATGTGTATATGTTTTGTTAGTACCAAAAAGAGTAAATAAACCTCTTCTTGTTATTGTTTTACAGGCACATTCAAGGGCTTAGCGAAGGAAAATCTCTCATGTTTTATTTCGTGACACGAGAATGCGAGACTGCCTCAGGGTTACTAGTCAGGTTTATGTTTACTTGTGTTTTAAAAAGCGTGAACCCAACCAATGCATTTCTCTGGTAAATCAATAAAACTTATGCTCCACATTACTTGCGTTCTTGGTGATACACTAGCATTTCTTATTGTATTTATTATATGATTTATAGGGATCGAGTACAAATATGCCCTCATGCGATTTCGATTTGTGAAGACACTGCTCAAAGCATGTACTGCCAGTTGCTTTGTGGGCTTCTACAACGCGAAAATGTAGCTCGCCTCGGTGCACATTACGCTTCTTCCTTCCTCCAAGTAATCAAGTTCTTGGAAGATCACTGGCATGAGTTATGCTTAAACATAAGGACTGGCCGTCTCAGCGACTGGATCACAGATGTTCAATGTGTTTCAGCGATCGGTAAATTCCTAACCGCTCCAAATCCGGACTTAGCGAGCTTGATCGAGCAAGAATGCGATAAACCATCATGGGAGGGAATAATGAAGAGACTATGGCCAAATACAAAATGCATTGAAGCTGTTGTTACCGGCTCTATGGCACAGTACATTCCAATGCTGGATTTCTATTGTGGTGGTCTTCCTTTGATTTCATCGTCTTACGGTAGCTCTGAATGTTTTATCGGTATCAATGTTAATCCTTTGTCTAAGCCTTGTGATGTGTCGTACACCATCATTCCAAGTATGGGGTACTTCGAGTTCATAGAGGTCGAGAAAGATCAACAAAAAGCTGGTCATGATCCTGCAAAGAATGCTCCAGTAGTCGTCGATCTTGTCGATGTGAAAATCGGCCATGATTATGAACTTCTTGTCACAACGTTTTCTGGTAGGTTTTTCTCATTTTTACTCTCTCCATTTCAAAATAAATGTCGTTTTACAAAAATGTTTAAAGAAAATTTTGAACTTTTTTCTTCTGAATGAAATTTTATTAATTGGAAAAAATATTTTGTTGAGTCTTGTTAGAGAAAACTATAAAACATATACTAATAAACATTTTAATTGTATTTACAGGGTTATATAGGTACCGATTGGGGGATGTTTTACGGGTGACTGGTTTCTACAACAATGCGCCACAATTTTATTTCGTAGGAAGACAGAAAGTTGTTCTAAGCATCGATATAGACAAGACTTATGAAGAAGACCTCCACAAGGCAGTGACAAACGCGAAGCTCTTACTCGAGCCACATGACATAATGCTCACGGATTACACTAGCCGTGTGGATTCCTCCTCGATTCCAGGACATTACGTGCTCTATTGGGAACTCGGGAGCAAATTCAAGGACGCAAAGCTCGAGCTTAACCGTGATGTCATGGAAGAATGCTGCTTCACCGTCGAAGAATCTCTTGATTCCGTGTACAGAAAACAACGAAAACATGATAAGAATATTGGGCCACTTGAGATTAAGGTTGTTAGAGGTGGCGCTTTCGATGAGCTCATGAACTTTTCCGTGTCTCGAGGTTCCTCTGTGAGTCAGTACAAGACCCCGAGGTCGGTGACGAGTGAAGAAGCCTTGAAGATATTGGAGGCGACGGTTGTTTCAGAGTTTCTTAGCCCGAAAACTCCGTCGTGGGAGCCTCGTGAGATGCATTCCGGCCGATAAAACGGCAGTCACGTAAATGATGTGTGAGACTTGAGGTTGAGGGAAAGGAGATAATGATTAAAGATAAATAAAACCCCGTGGTAAGTGTAATGTTTACATATAAATATAACTAATCGAATACTTTAGAGTCGAATACTTATATATTTACATAATCGAATATAATTATACAAGAGATAAATTGGAGGTTTAGACTTTGCTATATATTTCAGAACTTGTGATAAATATAATTATACAAGAGATACATTTACATAATCGAATACTTTAGAGTCGTCGAGTATTGTTTTATAAATGTTTTGTTTTGTTCCTAATGTTCTATAAATTGCTTAGAAGCCTAAACATGAGAATAAGCGAGTTGGACGAGTCGACGTATTCACTTTGTCACTCATCATATGACCAGACGTCAACATTAAGCTTAACTCGAGATTGGAGTAGCCAAATTTAATATTAGGCTATGTACCATGAAATCTCAATTTGAGTTCTGTTTTCCGCTTCAAAAACGTTTTAGAATGTTTGGCTTTGGTAATGTGAGGAAACGTTATTGAGACATGTTTTTTTAGAAATCTCAGTTTGAAAACACGACAAACGTTTGATCTCGTTTGAGATGTTGGAAATTTATAAATTTGATGAGACTAATTTTAGAAAAATTGAGTTATCCGAAAATTAACGGATCAAATCGAATCAGTAAATCAAATATCCATTTAAAACGGAACATATCGCGGATACCTAAAAAATTCAGGATATCCACAAACTACACGTACACATGGTCGACATGATTCATTCTAGGCCTAATTCATTCATAAGTATTAAGTACACATGGTTTTTGTCTATAATAAGGGCTTGAAAAGTCCCACTAAATTACATCGATTTAAAGAACACTAGGGGGAAAAAAAAATTTAGACTCACTGTGTCAATTGATTTTCCCTTAGACCAAAGATTTTGTATCTTAAAAAAATGAAAAATAAATAAAAGAAAAGAGACTAATTTTAGAAAAATTGAGTTATCCGAAAATTAACGGATCAAATCGAATCAGTAAATCAAATATCCATTTAAAACGGAACATATCGCGGATACCTAAAAAATTCAGGATATCCACAAACTACACGTACACATGGTCGACATGATTCATTCTAGGCCTAATTCATTCATAAGTATTAAGTACACATGGTTTTTGTCTATAATAAGGGCTTGAAAAGTCCCACTAAATTACATCGATTTAAAGAACACTAGGGGGGAGAAAAAATTTAGACTCGACTGTGTCAATTGATTTTCCCTTAGACCAAAGATTTTGTATCTTAAAAAAATGAAAAATAAATAAAAGAAAAGAGAGAGAATGAAGAAAAGTTCTTAAACAAGAACTTTAAATCTTGTGTTTTGCTAAATGGTGTGTTGTGATTAGTTGAATGTATTTTAATAAATTAAAATTTAAATAATATTAAAATTACTAAGTTGGACTTTTTTGAAGATCTTTATGGATGGAGATGCTTTTAAGGGCACGTACATTGAAAACATTTTTAAAAGTGTCTAAAAAATTTTCAGTAATTAAACATATTAAATTTTAGGACATTAGCTATCTAAAATCAGAAAATAGATCTTTTTTCTGATTTTAGACACCTAATGTCCTAAAATTTAATATATTTAATTATTGAAAAGTTTTTAATATAAATGTCTCTCTTAAATCTCCTCGTAGTGCTCACCAGAAACTGAAATCCTCCATGTGGAATCAAGAAACAATATCTACTTCTCGAATAATAAATTCATCTAGAATTTTCTGCACAACTTTTCGCCACGCCACATCTCAGAGTTTTGTCGTAAGCAATTACGCCACAACAGAGTGATAAAGACTTCGCTTTTAACCTATAAGCGAGAGAATTTGGGGTTTGGTTATTGTTGTTGCAGATAATAATAAAAAAACAGCCAAAATGTTGCCAAATTTCGATCGAACAAACCCAGAAGCTTGCTTCTCAGTTCTTGAAGATGTAACCACCAACGTAAAGCAGATTCAAGATTCTGTATTGGAAGCTATACTTTCACGTAATGCTCAAACCGAATACCTTAAAGGTCACCTCAACGGTCAAATCGATAAGCAAAGCTTCAAGAAGAACGTACCCGTTGTGACATACGAAGACTATCGGTCTTATATCGATCGTATCGCTAATGGAGAGCCCTCTGATCTCATTTGTGATCGACCCATCAGTGTACTCTTGTCCAGGTACCTTTCTTAAATCTTGAAATCTCTGTAGATTCAAAGCAAATGTTTTTCTGCTATGTGAATCTGTGATAACTAAAAGCAATTACTATGCTTTTGGTGATGTTAAGTTAAATTGGACCAATTTTTTACTAGAGTTTTAGAATATACTTGAAATATAGGTTCTTACAAGTGTAAGTATATGTAAAAGATTTGAGTAAGAGATTGTTTGTCGCAGCTCGGGTACTTCAGGAGGGGTTCCAAAGTTGATCCCTTTAACAACAGAGGAATTGGAACAGAGGATATCATTTACATCTCTCAGTTCACCTCTTATCCTCAAGTAATGACCACCAAACTCCAAAATGTGTTATCGATTTTGTTGGTACCAAAAATATAGCAAGTAAACGTTGTTGTTACTACTTGTAGGCACGTCCAAGGCCATAGCGAAGGAAAATCGCTAATGTTTTATTTCGTCAACCGAGAAAGCAATACCGCCTCTGGTTTAATGGTCAGGACTATGATAACTGTTGTTTTGAAAAGCGTAAACCCAACCACCAACTCAAATCTTTGGTAAAAATCATTTGCTCACACGTTATGTTTGCGTTTTTCGTCGATGCTCTTGACTAATCTTGGAGGTGAACAAGCCTTTTGGTGTTGCTACTTTTTTTTCTTCAATGTGTTTGTTATATGATTTTACAGGGATCGAATACAGATAAGCCCTCACGCGATTTTGGCTTGTGGAGATACTACTCAGAGTATGTATTGCCAATTGCTTTGTGGACTTCTACAACGCGAAAATGTAGCTTGCCTCGGTGCACCTTTTGCTTCATCCTTTCTCAAAGTAATCAAGTTCTTGGAAGATCATTGGCATGAGTTATGCTTAAACATAAGGACTGGCTGTCTCAGCGACTGGATCGTAGATCCGCAATGTGTTTCAGGGATCGGTAAGTATCTCACCAGTCCAAATCCGGAACTAGCGACCTTGATCGAGCAAGAATGCAGTAAAAAATCATGGGAGGGAATCGTGCCAAGATTATGGCCGAATGCAAAATGCATTGAAGGCGTCATTACGGGCTCTATGGCACAGTACGTTCCAATGTTGGAATTCTATGGTGGAGGTCTCCCTTTGGTTTCGACGTTTTACTGCAGCTCTGAATGTTTCTTTGGTATCAATGTCAATCCTTTGTGCAAGCCGTGTGATGTGTCGTACACCATAGTTCCGAATATGGGATACTTTGAGTTCTTAGAGGTCGATAAAGACCATCAAGAAGAAACTGGTCATGATCCCGCTAAGAACCTTGCGATCGTCGATCTTGTCGATGTTAAAATTGGCCATGATTATGAACCTGTTGTCACAACGTTTTCGGGTAAGATTTTCCTTGTTTACTCTCTCCATTTCAATCTAAATATTTTAGATGTTTTCTTAATGTGTGTCAAAAATTTTATATAATTCTTACAAGATCTATATCTATGAATTTTACAGGTCTCTATAGGTACCGTGTGTGGGATGTTTTACGAGTGACTGGTTTCTACAACAATGCGCCACAATTTCATTTCGTGGGAAGAAAAAAAGTTGTTTTGAGTATCGACATGGACAAGACCTATGAAGATGACCTTCTCAAAGCCGTGACAAACGCGAAGCTCTTGCTGGAGCCACATGAGTTAATGCTCATAGATTTCACTAGCCGTGTGGATTCCTCTTCGTTTCCAGGACACTACGTGCTTTATTGGGAACTCGGGAGCAAAGTCAAGGACGCAAAGCTAGAGCCTAAACCCGAGGTTATGGAGGAATGCTGCTTCACCGTTGAGGAGTCTCTCGACGCTGTGTATAGAAAAGGAAGAAAGAATGATAAAAACATTGGACCACTTGAGATTAAGGTTGTTAGGCCTGGCACTTTTGACGAGCTCATGAATTTTTTCCTGTCTCGAGGCTCTTCTGTGAGTCAGCACAAGACCCCGAGGTCGGTGACAAATGAAGAATCGTTGAAGATATTGGAGGCGGCGGTTGTTTCCGAGTTTTTTAGCCGGAAAACTCCATCTTGGAAGCCTCATGAGCTACACTCCAACCGATAAAACGGCAGTCACGTATTGTGTGAGACTTGAGAGAGGGGGTGAAATAATCAGTCATAGTTAAATAAAAGCCCCGTAACAAATATGTATGAACTTCGCTATATTATTTCAAATTGGTGGATCCTTAATCTCATACTAGTAATCGAATTTAAATGCATTACAATCATCGAGTATACTATATTCTCAAATGATTTCGAAAATGTTCTATAAATCGTTTAGTAATTAAGCAAAAGTGTTTTCACTCGTTAGTCACTGATGAAACGACAGCGTTTTCGCTAATCTGGAGCCACTATTAAGTGTATGATTAGTGGGCCCCACAAGCCAGATCCAAGGGCTGTTATTCTTCCAGACACGTCACCGTTTCCGCGAAATCAACACACAGATCCTTTCTTCATCACTGAACGGAGATTTTACTCGCCATCAATCTCTCTAATCGAAGAAAATTCCGGCGACGATGATGCCACCGGAGCTACAGCCGCGGCTGTTCCGGCCGCATATATCCTCTCCCTCCAGTGAACCTACTCTGTCTTCCCCATCTTACTCTCCGCACATGAGCCCTGCCTCCACCAGAAACTTCATCGATCGAACTACTCCTCCTTCGAGATCCAGCAACTCTCGATTCTCTCCTTCTTCATTCGCCTACAATGGACGGATCGCCATTGCTTTAGTCCCCTGCGCCGCCTTCCTCCTCGATCTCGGCGACGCTCCGGTTATCGCTACCCTCACCATCGGCCTCCTCATATCATACATCGTCGATTCTCTCAACGTCAAATTCGGAGCCTTCTTAGGAATATGGATGTCGCTGATCGCTTCTCAGATCGCCTTCTTCTTCTCATCTTCTCTCATTTCATCCTTCAATTCCGTCCCTCTCGGGTTACTCGCGGCGTTTCTATGCGCAGAGACCACTTTCCTAATCGGATGCTGGACTTCGCTTCAGTTCAAGTGGCTTCAATTGGAAAATCCTTCCATTGTTGTTGCTTTAGAGCGGCTCTTGTTCGCATGCGTACCTTTCACTGCGTCTTCGTTTTTCGCCTGGGCTACGATTTCTGCAGTTGGGATGAACAATTCGTCTTACTATTTCCTCTTGTTCGCTTGCGTGTTCTACTGGCTTTTTGGTATTCCTAGGGTTTCTTCATATAAGACCAAGCAGGAAGTTAAGTACCATGGAGGAGAAATCCCTGATGATAACTTTATCCTTGGACCGCTTGAGAGTTGTTTCCTTTCACTGAATTTGATGTTTATGCCGCTTCTCTTTCACGTTGCTTCACATTACTCTGTGATATTCTCATCAGCATCTTCAATTTCGGATTTGGGGCTTTTGTTCTTTATCCCTTTCTTGTTCCAGCTCTACGCCTCAACAAGAGGTGGTTTATGGTGGGTTACCAAGAATTCCAATAACCTGCAGAGCATTCGGATTGTGAATGGGGCCATTGCCATGGTCGTTATTGTGATATGTTTGGAGATTAGAGTTGTTTTCCGATCTTTTGGGAAATATATTCAAGTTCCCCCTCCATTGAACTACCTTCTTGTGACCATAACAATGCTTGGAGGTGCTGCTGGAGCTGGTGCTTCTGTTCTTGGAATGATCTCGAGTGCTCTTAGCTCAGCGTTTTTCACAGCTTTGGCTGTGATTGTGAGTTCGACTGGAGCTATCGTTGTAGGATTTCCACTTCTGGTAAGTATTTCTACTTGTAATTGCACAGCTCATATTACTACTGTAATTAATACTAGTTACTTGAGGTTTCCTGTAATCAAATTTTGAATGTAACTAGACGAGTAGGTATCCCATGGACCAAGTTTCTTTTAGGCTAGCATATTGCAAGCTATCAGAGTTGTATGTTATATAATAGCTGGTCGTAGGAATGGAAACATTGTTTTTTTTCTTGTATTTATGTCTGGATCGGCGGTATAAGCTTTTGAAGGCTGTAATTTCAAATTAGAGCAAAAATGTATACAGTATCTGAAAACCTTAGCATTGAAAGTTTGAAATGTTGCATGGTCCTAAAACTATATGTATGACATATAGACTAGGCATATGTTGATATTTTATTGGTGTGCCTCCTCTATGGGTGCGTCCTATCAGTCCGCACGCTATCTCTTAGTTAAAGAAAGTTGACTTGTATGTCGCAACTGACATCTTCACAGTAGTTGTAGAACTTAAGCCTTTATCCATCTATCTTGGTTTCCTGTCTGATAGTTAATACATTGGATTTTATTAGTTGCCTCATATGTTATGTCATATCTTTGATTTATTACCACCTCTATGGTAACAGCGGAATTTCACATTCTCTGATCATCTTGCAGTTTACTCCGCTTCCTGCAGTTGCTGGGCTTTATTTTGCTCGGTTTTTCACGAAGAAAAGTGTGCCCTCGTACTTTGCATTTGTTGCTCTTGGAAGCTTAATGGTTATCTGGTTCGTAATGCATAATTACTGGGACTTAAACATATGGTTAGCTGGCATGTTCCTCAAATCATTCTGTAAGCTTATAGTGGCTAACATTATCATAGCCATGGCCATCCCTGGTCTTGTTATGCTCCCATCAAAATTTCACTTCCTGACTGAAGCTGGTATGGTGGCCCATGCAATATTGCTATGTTACATTGAGGACCGCTTTTTCAATTACTCAAGCATATACTATTACGGAATGGAAGACGATGTGATGTATCCTAGCTACATGGTTATCTTGACAACGCTAATTGGATTGGCTGTGGTGAGAAGACTATTTGCTGATCACCGGATTGGATCAAAGGCAGTCTGGATCTTGACCTGTCTGTATTCGGCAAAGTTGGCTATGCTCTTCCTATCATCAAAATCAATTGTATGGGTGTTTGCAGCTCTGTTGCTGGCTGTTACCCCTCCCTTACTGCTATACAAGTATGTACTAGGCATTTTGACTTTGACAGGGATTGTATTATCTTGAATTTTAACATTGATTATATTTTACTCCATTGGTGGACTGTACAGGGAGAAGTCGAAATCTGCCTCTAAAATGAAAGCATGTCAAGGTTATGCCCATGCCGTAGTGGTTGCTGTCTCTGTTTGGTTTTGCCGAGAAACAATATTTGATGCTCTACAGTGGTGGAATGGAAGACCTCCATCTGATGGCTTGCTTCTTGGTTTCTGCATTGTATTGATTGGTCTGGCCTGTATACCAATTGTTGCCCTCCACTTTTCTCATGTCCTGGTATGTCTGTTATACGTTTTTCTTATGTTTCGTTTGAAATATATCTGTTTGACTATCTAGAAAAGGAACCGATCTTCCAGTTTTGAGCAAGCCAGTTATTGTTGCCACTTCGGAATCCAACAAGATTCTTAGGGAGGCTTAGAGTCAGCAGCATTCTTTAGCAAAATCTCTAGTTCTTGGTTCCTATGAGGTCGATTAACCTTTCATAAGTTTGTCGATAACTATCAGAGGTTACATGATGGAGTTAAATTAAAGTGTGAGAAAATGAATATGTATAGATGTTTTGAAGGAAAATTGCTCTACTTAGCTGATTTCGTGGTGGTCCTTGATTAGTTGGTCCTTGGTGGAACTTATTAATCAGACGAGAATAAAGATAGAGTCCCATTCTACATGTCAATACTGAATTCGTGTTATTAATCTCAACTTTAAACTCCATGGTGTTGTAAGACTGTATCTAGTTGTAATTTTGCTGGAATTAAGGTCTTGATTTTATGGGTTTAAATACTAAAAAGAGATGGTTCAGCTGTTGCCTTTTACTGATCAGGGCAATTTTCTTATTTCTTGCAGTCGGCTAAGAGAAGCTTGGTATTGGTAGTGGCAACTGGATGCATGTTTATTCTGATGCAGCCACCAATGCCTGTGCCGTGGAGTTACCATTCAGAAATGATCAAAGCTGCTCGTCAGTCAGCTGATGACATCTCCATCTACGGATTCATGGCATCCAAACCGACTTGGCCGTCTTGGTTGCTTATAGTGGCACTCTTGTTGATTCTTTCGGCTGCTACATCTCTCATCCCAATCAAGTATGTGGTGGAACTGAGAGCATTCTACTCCATAGCCATGGGTTTAGCTCTCGGCGTTTACATATCTGCAGAGTTCTTTCTACAAGCTGTTGTTCTACACGCCCTCATCATTATAACAATGGTGTGTGCCTCAGTTTTTGTCATCTTCACTCATTTTCCATCTGCCTCAAGCACGAAGTTGCTTCCCTGGGTGTTTGCTCTTCTCGTGGCTCTATTTCCCTTGACATATTTGTTAGAAGGGCAGGTCAGAATTAAAAATGTTTTCAGCGATAATGTTTCCTGGGGTTGGGACGCAAGGGATAAGAAAGTTACAACCATGTTGGCTATTGAAGGTGCAAGAACATCTCTCCTAGGTCTCTATGCAGCGATATTTATGCTTATAGCTCTCTTGATTAAGTTTGAGCTCACTTCGCTATTGCGTGAGAAATTCTCTGAGAGGATTGGTCAGTCGAAAACCCAAAGCGGCGCAAGAGGGATGTTCCCAACACGAATGAGGTTGATGCAGCAACGTCGAGCCACCTCGACCCAAAGCTTTGCAATAGAGAAAATGTCAGAAGAAGGAGCGGCCTGGATGCCTGCGGTTGGTAACGTTGCCACCATCATGTGCTTTGCCATATGCTTAATCCTCAACATCTACCTCTCTGGCGGTTCAAGCCAAGCGATATTCTTCCTGGCTCCAATCTTACTTCTCCTGAACCAAGACTCCGATCTCTTATCCGGGTTCGGTGACAAACAGAGATATTTCCCGATTGCACTAGCCATTTCAACATACTTAGCGTTATCCTCTCTCTACACTATATGGGAAGAAGTTTGGTTCGGTGGAAACACGGGTTGGGGAGTAGAAATCGGAGGTCGTGAATGGTTCTTTGCAGTGAAGAACCTCGCGCTCCTAATACTCACATCACCAGGTCACATAATATTCAACAGGTACGTGTGGAGTTACACCACAAAGCACTCAGATGCGTCGCCGATGCTGACCGTGCCACTTAGCTTTGCAGCCGTGGTAATAACCGACGTGTTTCAGGTTCGGCTTCTGGGAGTTTTAGGCATTGTTTACTCTGCGGCTCAGTATGTGATATCTAGGCAGCAGTATAGGAATGGGCTGAGGTATATTTAGACAGTCGTAGGATTAGTATGTTTCAGCCCTTTTTTGTGTAACAGAAATTGTGAAACAAATGTTTTCATTTTCCACCACTTTCTTGACCTTTCTTTTACCTTTCTTTCTCAATTGGAAATTTATAGAGTGCTTATAATTTATAGACTACAACTCCAAAACTAAATTACAAATAGCTTTATTTGGTTGCACATTCTACATAAACTTAGGAAAACAAGAAGATACAGTTACTGTAGTGTTGTTTTCCAAAAAATAATAATAATAGGCAAAGTAACATAACACATGGATGATTGTGTAAGAACTTTAAAGAAATGATCTACTCTTGTCTTCTTCATTTTCAACAGCTCTGTACTTGTACCTATGAGCTGACCAAAGGAATACACAGAAATTCAAGAAGCTCAGAAGCGTAAGCAACCAGTACAAACAGTCGAATCTTCCCGTGTTTATGTTTTGCGATAACCACGAGTTTCCATCTGAGCCCCGAGTAGCAACCTTTACAATGTTGTTCAATATCGTGGCAGCAAAACATCCTAAACCGCCGGCCAGAGCAGCGTAAGCCGATCCAATACTCTTCATAGCATCAGGTGCTTCCTCGTAAAGAAATTCTAGTAGTCCTACGATGCAGAAAACCTCTGCGATTCCGATGAGACAGTACTGGATTAATAACCAGTACGCGGATAGATCAGGCATTTGGGACAAGAAGTTGTACTCGAAGCCGTGTTGTATTGCGTAATGTCTTCTGTAGTTCTCGAATAGTCCGGCCCAAGCAACTGATATGATTGAAACTGCTAGTCCTATGCCCACCTGCATATAATAAAACCAAATTGCAAGTAATGATTAGAGATGGACATAAACATTCAAAACATGTCAAACCCAATGGTAACAAAATTAGTGTAACCAAACTAAACCGAATCCAAGGTAACACAACGACAATACTAGCACAAACTACTATGTTACATGTCATGGTCAACCAAAATTCAATAAACATTGATGTAATGAATTAGATATATTTACGTTTAATTTCAAACCCTAAAATCGAAATATAAAAGGAAAACCATTATGTTCATGCTTACTATTTGATTAATGAAAGTTTTAAAGTCGAAAAAAAATCGGAAAAGTTTTAGTAGTAGTGTACCCTTTGAAGCTGAGAGGCACCATGAGGGTTGCCAGTGATTCTTCTGGTGATAGGGACAAAAACCGAGTAATAAAGAGAAAGAATGAGGAAAATGCTGAGTCCTGGGAAGACTGGCATGCATGTCACTGGAAGCTTGAGGTGTTGAATATGAGTATTCAATGTATAAGCTTGTTGCACTGAGAGTGTTAGATACTCTGTTAGGACCAGACTAAGCATCACAGTGCATGCTGGGATTGGGATAAGTCTGATCAGAATCTTCACTTCCTCCACTTGTGTTACTGTGCATAGCTTCCATGGTGATGGCTCCATTCCATCTTCTTTCAACTGAAGCGCCGCCTTGTCTAGCCATCTACGCCACACAAAACCATCAAAAGTTGGTAGGGGTGTTCAAACCGAAATAAGTGATCCGTAAACCGAATCAAATATATGGGGATAATGTACTACAGTGTTTTCTATATCTGAAAACCGAAACCAAATCCGAACTGAACCGACTAGATATTATGTTTGGATTTGGTTTCGGTTTTACGGATTTAATTTTGTTACTACCATTCATAATCCGAAAATCCGAAAAATCAAATGGAAACCAAGATTAAAGGCCGGGGTACTTAACTTTTCCTTATAGAGGATGTATTGTACACAAAGGAAGAAAACTTACATGAAATCATTCGAATGAGGGATTTTACGACTGCCATTAATAGCAGACTTCAAGCCCGAAACCTCGTACAGACCGATGAATTCGCTACTTGTAAAGGCTGAATTTCGTTTGCGGAAAGCTGCCACTAAGACTTGAGCAACCCTTGTCAAAGGACTACCACCAGGCAACCTATGGCGATAAAGCGGCGTACCAGCAAAGAACAAAGCATTAGAAATGGCCATAGCCATGGCCAATGTGCCAAAAGCCATACCCCAACCATGTTCCATTTGAACATACACAACCAAAGTAAAGGCAATAATTGCGCCTAATGTGACCGATAGATAGAAGAAGTTGAAGAAACGGTCTAAATGCGTCTTATAGTTTTTGCTCTTCTCATCAAACTGGTCTGCACCAAATGATGAAACACATGGCCTTATACCAGCTGCTCCGAATCCGGTTATGTAAAGAACCGTGTAAAGATAAAGCATTTGCCAAGATTTTGCTTGTTCGCAATTTCCCAAGAGCAATGAGAATTGGTCACAGTTGCTCTGGTCTGGTACAAACATTTTCAAACTTGCACCGATTGTTATTCCTATCAACCCCTTCTCACATACAACAAAAAACAACATAATTACATTATAAATATCCATAACAAAACATATGTTTGCATTTATTTGTTGTTCATACTAGATAAACCGGTCCAACTCAAAAAAACCGAACCAAAACAAAAATCCAAATTGAATATTTTCTAGTACTTACCACTAGATACATGGTAGTGAAGATGGCAATAGTCCAGTATCTACCCAAGTATGCATCGGCTAAGAACCCGCCGAGAACAGAGGAGGCTTGAGAGATACCGAGGAAGTTGTTAACTGCGTTCGATGAACTCTCAAAAGGCCTATGCATTACATAGAACATGAAAGCAACCATGTTCACCGATAATCCGAAATACGCCATTCTCTCCGCCATTTCATTTCCTAGTAATAATGCACACCAAAACCATAAGTAAGCTAGTAAGTAGAAACTATTGGTAAAAACATCTAAATTCCAATTCCATGTAAAATTTACCAAAAATGAAGAGAGCTGCTATCCAACCACCGGTTTTCGAAAGATTAGTGATCGGTTTGCCACGGATGTTAACCGGAGTGGTGCCTCCAGTATAGCCACGGCCAAGAGCAAGACGTCTATTATCTGACTCTATAAAGAACATACTTAACTGCTTCCTATGCACGGACGAGCTCGAGCAACCACCTCCCGGTGTATCGGGAACACTCACCGGTGATTTAATCTCCGAAACACCCATTATAATTCAATATCTTTTCTCATAAAAACTTGGAAAATCTCTGTAGTGACAAAAGAAAGCAAGAGAGCTTTAAACACATTAATAGAGGGATATGAGAGGTGATTAATTGATATCAAATCAAACAAAATCCGTAACAAGAAAACGATGTTTGAGGATTGGTTAGAGAAATGTATAAATGCAGTAGCTTAAATTGGGAAGATGGAAATTAAATAGATGGAGCTAGCTGGTAAGTGGTAGCAGAAGAGTAGATACAGACTTTGCATTAATTGCACGTGGTCTCCCATGTTGGCCACAGTGAGAGACGAGTCTTGGTTCTTGTTACAATAGTGGTACTTACAAGTTACAAGTTACAAGTATTAGATGTGAAATTTAAAATCATTGCTCTGTTTGGAACTTGGAAGATATAAATTTCATTGAAAGGGTTTTCTACAATGAGTTACTACGGCAACTTGGTTTGTTTTTATATACAGTTTCTGTTAATGGTGACTCTGACATTGAACTGACATTGGCTATACAAGAAAGTCAAACAACAGACGCTTAAGACTTGTTTGTGTTCATATTTTAAGAGCATGTTTATTGTTGGGGTAATATAAGAATTTTATATTATTAATTGGGGAAAACGTACTATCATACTTGAAACCATCTGACACATCTGAAACCAGCTTTGACAGGATCATACTTGTATTGTCTTATATTTGTACCGGTGTTTATTGCATAATCAAGGACTGCCTCCTTGAACGCAATTCCATTCAAAAACACTTTATCCGCATACAAAATTCCAGCGCCTCTTCTAACTTCATGGCACCTTGAATAGTGACGTTGAACCTCCTCATTGTCATCACTATCAGCATCAGGACACACATTGTGTTTAATCGGTGGTTCATCGACGAAATCGAGTACAGCTTGCTCCTCTCTTCTCGATTCTTTGTATCCTTAGGTGAATTAGATGTTGAAATCGGAGGCCCCAAGGCCACTTCATCATCCATTGTCGATGGATTAGCTCAATTTGGAGATTTGTGTTTGGGATTTTGGAGATTGATAAATTAGGGTTCTTCACGAAAGAGACAGAGATGAAATTGTGATTTCTGATTTTTTTTGGGTCAAAATAAGTTTATTTCGGGTCAACAATTGGGTTAAGAATTAAAATCAGGTAGACTTTGGTTTACTGTGTTTTTAATCGGGTCGTTAAATAGTACGTTTTTCCTATTAATTGTATTGGGATTATCATATTTACCCTAATTAAGTTTTTTGCTTTTTTTAGTGATTATAGGTAGTAAATATGGAAGTGTTCTAAATAAAAAAAAATTATGAATTTGTTTTTTTTAATGTAAAGTTTATTTTCTTAAAATTGATAACATAGTATAATCCATAAATCATAAAATTTCATAATTCTTAATCTTGTATATTACATATAACAACTTTGCATAATACCATATGATTAATGATTATTAACCTTTCTAAAAGAGAAACAAGAAAAGAAAAGAGTGTGCATCATGTCATGTGTTATGGAAAGCTAAGTAGAGGCCAAAACTCATGTGCATATTCAATCTCCCCATTACTATAAAACCAAACTGTTTTAGCTCATGAACTGTTTTAGATGTGTATATATAACAAGCAGAAGAGCTTACATAGAAACCATAATGAAATAAGTAGTCTTGAGGTCTTAACATCATTGATGCACCACCAGCAAAGTTGAGACTAACCGGAGGAAACATGTCACTTATGCTGCACAAACACACGGAAACATCTTTTAATTTTGAAATGGAGAGAACATGATTTGAACATTACAGAACATGATTACAATCAAACCTAATCACTGATTTGGAAACACTAATTTACCAAATGCAATGTTCATCCTTTAGCAATTCATGCACATAAACGTTGAATATGAGTCTAAGAATTGGTTAGCCCTTAAATACTTGCAGTACAATCAAATGGCTAGATAACTAGTTCATAAAAAGTTATAAACTCTATATATGCTCAGGCCAAACCAAAGATCTACACAAAAAGCATGCAAGTTCAAGACGCTAAAGAATTGTGTTACTGGTTGTAAAGTGTGTTTAAGAACATAATACTCCCTTAAAAAAATCAGAATAAAATGAGAGCTAGAAAACTAACATTGTATAATAGAGTTTACCACTACCTCATCACATTCTTCTAGCTCTTGCTGAGCCCTCCTCACATTCTTCACATTCCGAAGCTACTTCTGGAGGCTACACTGAGTAGTTCTTCAGTTTTGTAATCATACCTAACCACTTATCAAATTTACTTACTAATGAGATTAAAAATCCATAGCAAAGACATTCTTCTATACCAAAGCACTGATTCAAAAACTAAACATGGGGCAAGTTGGAAGATGAAATCATGAAACGAGTTTCCATAAAACTGTTTCACCAAGAAAAAGAAAAAAATGTGACCCAACCAACATTCCTTTTTCAATCAGCTTGAACAGAGCAAGAACTAATTGCTTGAACAAAGCAAAGACAATCCAATTAAAACAAAGAAAAATTCAATCTTCAATTACACAGATTCAACTTAAAATTGGTAAAATTGGCAGAATCTCAACAACAATTAAATCAATCCCAGGAACATTTAAAGCATCAGAATTATAAGAAACCCTAAATTGACTCTCAATCCTACACAAATCCGAAAGAATTTGCACAATCTCAACAAATTAACCCAATTAAAAAAACTACCAATTAAACAAGAGATTCTACATATTCCAGGATGCAAATTTGAGAAACTCGATCACTAATCAAAAACAAAACACCCAAATCACTAAAATCAATTAGGAGAACAAACTCTAAAATTGAATGAATCAGTACCTGAAGCTGTCTCCATGATTATCCGATCGTTAAGCCTCGACTCCTCTCATGCCACAAAAACAAAAAACTTCGACGAAAGAAGATTTGAGAGAGAGATCTCGACTCTGTTCTTCTTTAGGAAGAGATTTTTTTTTTCTTTTTTTGTTAATAATTTCGACCAATCAGAACTGTCCACGCAAGTTATATTTACGGAACACAAGTCTCAGTTTTAGAAACCGTAAATATGGAAGTGGGCCCATTTTTATTTATTTTAATGGGTTTAAACACTAAAACCCATAATCACCCACCTATATTTACTCTAATTTACCTTCTATAAACATGCTCTAATACATCGAGAAATCTATGAAATGTAACTATATTATCCAAAGTCCAAATCCTATAAAAGGTTATACAAATAGAAAACCTAGGTTCATTTTTTGTTTTTAATTTGTTCCAAAACATTCTTAGTTAATATTAGCATAATAGTGTTCTTGAATACTGAAAAAGAGTATTTAAAATTACGCCTATACAATTTCTTCAATAATTGTAAGAGAAGTAAAAACCTTCACCCAACTATCTTTAAAATCAATCGAAATCAATCTGGTTTTGTTTTTATATACTTAAAGGTGACTCCAAAGAAAATCCATCCTATTTATATTAAGTGTATAAGAAACTATTGACTCCCCATCTTACACATTTCAAGAGAGGCAAATTCATGTGTGGACTCTTTAGCAAAACAAGCAAGATTGCTTTCTCAAAATTATGTTGTAAAATGGCCATGTACTCTTTTTCTTAAGTAATTGAAGCTTTGACGACAAAAAAAAAAAAAAAAAAAACTATTGACTTTTACACATTTTAACATGCCTAGACTCAACTTGTTCCAAGCTTCTAGGAAACTCCAAAAGAATGCTACCATTTCGTTACAAATCTTTAAAGCTAGTAAGGGAAAACTAACTTTATAATTATATGTATAAACTGAGCTCAATGTACACAATTGTGCCTATGAAGTATGAAGTATACTGTATACACATGTGTGTATTATGGTGCGATTTGGAGGAGTTCAACATCACTGTATAATATACCGTGTATATATCCCTCTCTCCAAAAATTCACTATGTTATTAAATTGATTCATATATGGTAGTATTGTCTTATATTTAATTCTTTCTATTACTTACCTAATTTTATATTCCAAAAGTACTACTTTTCTAATTTCTCTTACATATCTCTATCTTTATCTTTATCTTTAATCTCTATACATATTTTATTCTTTATCTTTCTATCTCCGTATCACTTTTGGTTCTTAATAGCTATGTGCAAACATATGGATGATTATACATACGTTCTTTTTAAAACTTGCTAAGCAATTGTTTTGTACTACGTTCAGGCCTGAAATTAAAATGAAAAAAAAAAAAACATTAGTAAAACTGAAGTAAAATATAAGAAATTATAAAGAAATTTTCAGCAAAAGTAAATAAATATAAGCAATTATAAGAAACAAATTGTAAAAAAATAAAATTACTCAAAGACAAATAAAGATACATAATAGGACACAGAGCATGTCATGGTCGTATATATAGCGGGAGAAATTATCAGTAGTAAATCATTATTGTAGCTTGATGATTGTAAATCATTATTCTTCTCCTTCCATTGCCGCAAAATTTCCCAACTAGAGATGTGATGAGGAGGATGAAAAGAACGGCGACGAGGATTATTGCTAAAATCAGAAGAAAGTCGTAGACCCATTGGATAACCGTCGCCTCCGGGAGGATTTTTTGATCGAGCTCCGGCATTATGAAGATAAAGAGTTTTTTTTTCTTCTTGGTTCAAAAGAAATAAAAGAGAGTAAACAGAGTTAACACTTTGATCAAACTAATTAGTGAAAGTGATAAAACTAAGGGGGGTGTTATTCAATCAATGAATCTTCAAAATGATGTAACAGTTGGATTTTACTTCAATGTATTACACCATTTTTTACACAAGTTTTTTTTTTTAAAGTATATTCTATTTTTGAATATTTTTTATTAATTTTTAATAATACAATTTATTTTTAAAATTTGCAAATTCATCCTTACTCATTTATTTTTCTTACATATTTTCGACTTTGTGTATTTTAAAATTGATAATCAACCAATGTATCATATTTCTATTAAATTTATGTAATTTTGTAACTTAAATTTGAAGTATATACAACAAAATGTATGATTTATATAAAATTTTGAAACAATAACAAATTTAGAAGTGTATATAATTAATGTAAGGAAAAATTGGCTAAACGGGCAACTTTTACTAAACTATTATGGCAAATAGGCAATGCACTATTTATAATTAGTGAAATAGGCATGTTGCACTATTACACTAATACAAACATTTCTAATGCGTTATTCACAGAGGATGGTGGACACTCTCAGTTCACAGTGGTTGATGGTGAACAAACTATTCACCGTTCACGCTATGAATATTATGAATAGTGACCGTCATGAATAATACAACTGTGAATAGTACCACCATGAATAGTATCATCGTGAACAGTATGTAACTGTGAACAGTGTATTCACCATAAATTGTTCATAGTGATCGTCTCGTGAATAGTATATCCATCATGAATAGTATCACCATCCACTGTGAATAGTGTATTCATCAACCGTGAATAGTGTAATTATCCACCGTAAATAGTATTTGCCACGAACAGTATAACTACCATGAATCGTAAATAATATTTTCGGGACTAGTGTCAACCATCCACCGTGAATCGCAACCGCCTATGAATAGTATTTGTCACCCACCATAAATAGTGAATAATGTCTACAATCTACTGTGAATAGTATCCACCATCGAGCATAAATAGTGTCAACCGTATCCACCATAAATTGTGAATAGTGTGTTCCGTGAACCGTGAAATAATGTCCGACGTGAATAGTGTCATCCACCCATCATCCACCATGAATAAGAAAAAGTTGCCTATTTTACAAATTATAAATAGTGTAATAGTGAAAAATTGTCTATTTTACATATTATAAATAGTGTATTACCGAAAACTAATCTATAATCAAACTTGTTTTCCGTTTAACGGATCTTTCTTCCGGCGAGACCGGATTTTGCTTTCCGGTTAAATTCGGAGTTGTTTTATAATATGCTATTTCACATCTTATTTAGATCCCGTTTAGGCTTTAGATCGGATTCCTCTTTAATCGGCTTGCCCGAAACTCTTTCTAGGAGAAACAATCTTTGCTCATCCTCATCTAGTGGAGCCGTTAGAACGGCATAGGAGTAAAGTCTCTCCGATCGAAGGAAGGATGGTGTTGATGGATTTCTTCGGCCAATTTGGAATAGATTCAGTAGCGTCGGTGATTCCTAGATGGTTCGATAAAAGGTCTTTCTCCGGTTGTGTTGAGTTTTTATATCCGGTTGACTATGGCTTCCCGATCTTTTAGCTACGGTTGAAGGTGGAAGTGGCTTCAAAATCTCGCTATATGTTCAAGATTTATGCAGATTGGAGGAAGTTTCTTGATGGTGATGGACGATGAAGATTCGCCGGCGTTGTTGCCGTGATCGGTTAAAAGCGGTGGAGACTGTTCGATGTCGTCGTTAATCCATATATTGCCACGTAATTGAAGTTGTTCTTTACAAATTTACACGTGTGTTTTTGTGTTCCATATATGTTAGTGTGTTGGGTTTGTGGGCTACAATCTTGTAATTATTGTTTTCAGCCTTTTGGACTTTATAAAATATAATGGATGACAAAAAGAAAGAGAATGAAAATTGTATTCTCAAATTCTACAAATAATAAATTCTTTTTCTTTTGGTCAAACTAGATTTCATTAGAGCTTGAAACTCTATTACAAGAGTAAGATTTACAACCAAATTAATGAAAATTGCACAAGAGCAAAACAATAAGTGCCAAATAGGCCACCAAAAGATGGTTAAACTAGAGATAGATTGACGATACAAGTCATGAAGATATGCCATAAGAAATCGAAAGCCAGAAACTCTTTTTACCGGTTTTCATCGATTTAACTAAGAAAGTAAATCTTGCTTAGAGAGAAGAATGTGTCAATGCACCAGAGCTATATCTTGAAGCACCAGTTGAAAACCAATCTACATGTCCAATGGTAAAATATATATCAAGCATATTCTCTGGATACATAGAGTTGTTCAATGAAGCAATGGGCTAGGAAGATTGTGACAGAAACAAACCGAGCTTTGGGGAAAAATATTCTCTGGATACATATATGCATGACATAAATATCGTCAGTCACAGTGAAAATAATAAATCAATACAACCAATAGTTAGTGTATATCAGTTTGGTACAATTTTAAGGAGTTCAACATCAAAGAGAAGTGTCTTGTCTATAAGCCCTTGATTCCTCAGCACAAAATCTAATGCTCGTTGTCCCTGCACAACATAAAAGGAGAACATTAATAATCATGTCTTTCTTATACACATACATACATAAAACAAACAAAAGAAGCTCACAGAGAAAGTTGTCGGTTTCGGCCCACTCTTGTTGTAGTCATTTCCCGGGTATCCGATTTCTGGCGGTACAACAATCCTGCAATACCAAGCTATTTATTGCACTGATACATTCTATCGAAAATCATCTTTCTTCTACAATTCATGATTGCGAAAGAGAATCAAGATTTCAAAGATGCAAGTTTCTGTTTTACTAGAAAGATGTCGAACAGACCTTCTAATACCACCAATAGACATCCCGGAGACAGCTTCCTCAAAAGCAGGTATCACCTGGAACAACAATAGAGTCCATGCTTTTAAAACAGGAAAAACCAATATAGCAACTAGAAGAAGGTAGAATTGCACACACACCTCATGGGATCCCAAAGTAAATTTAAAGAATGACTTCTCATCCCCCTACATGATTCCAAAAAGAAGACATGAATAAATGTTGGAAACGAAAAGAACGAGAACAGAACCGTGTATATACCTCAAAAGAACCTCCTTTTGTTCTGTTGCGAGCTTCAAATATGCGGCCATAGTAACCTATTGTGTAACCATCCCAGTCAACCTGACATACCCAGCTCAATTTTTGTTATAACTATAAACAAATTATGGTATTTGAAACATTATAAATCCAACTCCAAATTCTCTACCATAATTATGCAGAAATTTCCTTACCACAACTTTTTCTCCCTTCTTTGGTTTAGCCCCAGTTCCTACTCGCAAATCCTACACTCATCTCAAGTCTCCAAGTTAAAGAGATGATCAAATCATCGCATAGGCTAACCAATAAACTACACCAATGAGGGATGACCTTATACTGAAGACCAGATGGTGTTTCTGTATAATCTGGATACTTCATTCTCGTTTTGCCGTAATCTTTCCCTCTAATCGCTGGCACTGCACACGAAAAGAACGTGGATCAGCAACCATTACAACGAGGGCAAAATTCTGTAAAAAAAACCAAAGAAAGTTTCAATGGATACATTCATGATTCATCTCATCTAAATAAACACATCTCTCCCACAAACTTAAAAAGAAGATTCAAATATTCCAAATGTAACCCTAAGAAAGATTACTCTGCCCTCCAAAAGAAAATGAAAATTCTTACTGTCAGCGAATTGGGAAGCTGATGCAACATCTCCTCCATCTTTAGAATCGTATGCCAAAGCTCCAATCAACAAACCAAAAGAAGAAACCAATAATTTTCTTTGATCAAACTCTCCAGAACTAACCACACAACCACAATTCCCACCTGTTTTTAAAAGCAAGTCAATACTCTATTGAGCCAATCAAATTTCGGGCTCGTATTTATAAATGCAGAAGCGAACCAGAAGAGCGAAGAGGAGGCAAGTTATCTGTTTGGTGGGCTAATCGAGCAGACACACTAGTCCGGCATCTCTGAGAATAAAAATTGAGAAAATGAGAGATTGTACTTAGTGAAGGAAGAAGAAGAGATGGGTTCGGCGTCCTACGGTGGTGGAGGAAGCTCCGGCGAGCGATGTGGATTGAGAAAGATAACCAAAGGCTGAAATCGACGCCATTAAAGTTTTGAAATTTTTGTAATTCGAACAAGAGAAACTGAGAAATGAGAGATAAGTAGTAAGTGCCACAATTTTTTCCCAATATAGTGCACATATTTGATTTGACCAACACAAACAAAAAAACTTGTACAAATTTGATGTAAATTTCATATAAAAAATCCAATTTCTTTTTCTTTTTTAGATATCCAACTCCATTCAAACAACTGTAAAAACCCAAATTTAGATAAGTACATTTTCTTAACTGAAAAATGCTAAATGTTTTTGGTGAAAATGTAAATTGCAAACAAATCTAAAAAAAAAACTCCATTGAAACTTCATACAAGAACAAATAAAGGTAGAGACCATATTGTCAAAACATCAAAGCAAAAGCATAAACCGTAGAAGAACAAAGCCAAAGCCAAAGCTTTCTTTCTTTTTATTTTATTACCCCCAAAACAAAACAAAAAAAACACAAAATGATGACTCAAACTCAAACAGGTTTCTTCCTCCTCAATGGCTGGTTAGTTTGAGAGTATTGGCCTTGTCTTTAAGTGTACCAAGCAGACTCTCAAAACTCTTCTTGAAGGAATCAACTCCTTCTTCTTCCAACTGTTCTCCTACCTTGTTCCAGTCTATTCCCAGCTTCTCTAGTGCACTGTATATCCCTTCTGCTTCCGATACATTCGCGTCTATCGTCCTCTTCACCGTTCCATGATCGATAAAGGCTTCAAGCGCTTGGTCCGGCATGGTTGAAACCTAAAAACCGCCACAAAAATCAACAGAAACGCTTGTTTACAAGATCCATCATCTCAAAATATTCAACAAAACAAACAAAAAGATGACTTACAGTGTCAGGACCGATGAGAGGAGCGACATATAAAGTGTCGGAGTAAGCTGGGTTCTTGACACTTGTCGATGCCCAGAGAAGCCTCTGTTTCTTGGCACCTTTCTTCACCAGAGCTTCCCATCTTGGACCTGAGAACTTCTTCTGGTACAGCTTGTATGCCAAGGCAGCTTGAGCCACAGCAGCCTGCAAGAGTTAACATATCTTGTGTCAAAAAGCTCATAGTCGGTTCACAGTGGCTGGTGTAAGATTTTGAGGCGATGAACGGAACTTTACCTTTCCACGGAGGTCTAGGGCCTCTGGGGTACCAATCTGCTCAAGCATCTTGTCCATGAGAGTATCCACCCGACTGACAAAGAAGGAAGCAACACTGGTAACTCTTGAGAGGTCATCAAGTCCTGACGCCTCGAGACCATCCAAATACGCATCAATCACTGCTTCGTATCTTGCGATCGAGAATATAAGCTGAAACAAAACAAAACAAAGATATATCATCTAAGACCATATGAGAAACTATCTTTCAATGAAATGTTAACACTTTAGGGAAACTTACTGTGACATTGACGCTTATTCCAGAGGCAATGACATCCCTGATGGAAGGAATGCATGGAGCAGTAGCAGGAATCTTAATGTAGACATTACGACGGTTCACGACCTTGTGAAGATACTTAGAAGCTTCAACAGTCCCTTGGGTATCATCAGCAAGTCTAGGCGAAACTTCAACAGAGACATATCCATCCGCACCTTCTGTCTGGTCATAGATTGGCTCAAAAAGTTTGCAAGCATCTTGAATATCCTTCACCACAAGTTCCCAATACGCGCTTTCAATGTCTTTTCCTGATTCCACAAGCGTCCTAATAGTATTTCCATCCAAAATCAACATAGAACCAAAAACTCAAACAAACAAATAAACAAGTGAGGCCTAATATGAGTAAAGGAGTACCTGAACTGATCATTATAAGCATCTGAAGTGGAAATAGCCTTTTGAAAGATCTGCGAAAGTTTATAAAGACACATGAACAAACCACAAGAGTATAAAGCAAAGCCAAACACACAGAGATGAATCAATAAACATACCGCAGGGTTGCTAGTTACGCCTCGAACACCACGGGCAATAAACGGGAGAAGATCAGTGACTGGACGACATAGATTATCATACCAAGGACTCTGACCTTCTTTCTCATATAGATCGTGAAGAGTAGTTTTTTTTCCAGCACTTCCATTTCCACCAGAGACTGAACACCTCACACTTCACAAATTTAACCAAAAGTCACAAACTTTACCAAACACAATCATCACCAGAACCAGATTTTACACCCAATAAACAAAAGACAAGGAAATTGTCTTTTAAGGCAACATGTCCATGCTCTGAAAATCAAAAAGATACTAACTTTGCCACTTTCGATTAAATTAGTCTACAAAATCAACCAGTATGAGATTCGAGGTACGTTTCCAGCTAAAAAAATCAAACACAAGGATCATATCTAGTGAAACCCAACAGCGAGAAACAGACATATACAGACACAAACACAAGGATCATATCTGGTGAAACCCAACAGCGAGAAACAGACATATAGAGACACAAACACATATGTATAGGTGTAACTTACAAGAGGGAAGGTCTGGATTGGTGATTGTAACGAAGAGAAAGCTGAGAAGAGGAAAGCTTTGCATTCAAACTGCGTAAATTAACGAAGGATCTGGGTATGACGGAGGAAAACGAAGAAGAAGATCTGGAGTTGATGGAAGTGGCGGGTGTAAGATTAGCGAGATTCGAAATGGTCGCCATTTTTGGAGTTTGGTGAAATATGAAAGTTTGCTTTGGTTTGATCGGAGGATAAAAACAACAAGAGAGGAAATAAAATGGGGTTGGTGAATGTGATGGAGTTAGGTCGGGAACGCAAACGACGAATAGATCGAAACATAGATGCTTATACTTGACCATTTCTAATTTTCTACGTCTTAATGATGTCATTTTTACATTATCTATCATAATTATTACTACAGTGTATGAACAAATATTTGCTTACCCAAAACAATTTTGATGTCGATTTGTCATATTACCAATATACAAAATTACTAGATAATATCTGAAAACACTTTGTTTGATACTCCCTCCGTTCCAAAATATAAGTTGTTTTACCTAAAAGCACAAAAATTAAGAAACACATTTTTCTTATAAAAAATATCATTTTTTTTTTGTCAAGAATAAAAAATATCATTTAATATACATAATAAATATAATTTAATCAAACCTAAAAAAGACTACAGAATATTATGGGTCACACAATATTCAATAAAGATGAAAAGTACCTAGGATTCTCAAAACAACTTATATTTTGAAACAAAAAAAAAAACATTTAAAACAACTTATATTTTGGAACGGAAGGAGTATATTAATGTAATTTAATAAAATGAGAAATCTATAGAGAGGTGGCTTATGATAAGCATGAGAGGTTGTTTAGTGAAAGACCTTTAGGTTGTGTAGTAATTTGTAATGGCTGTTGTTAGGTTGCAAGGGTCGGACTTTGGCTTTTGGTGTATGCAATCAAGACACCTGATTAGGGTAATAAAGGCTGAGGGGTGCTCTACGGTCCGGATCCAAGAATTGAAAAAGGTTAAACGTTGTTTTTCTTTGAGAAATTAGCATTATTAAAATAACTGATAATCTTTATATTTTATCTGTGATTGTAAAATATGTTGAATGAATTTAAGTGAGCATTGAGATACTATTGGGACTCAAATGTTAATACAACTTTTACTTGCCAATAAACTTGAGATACCAAAGATTTTCTCCTCTCTCTCATACATACCCAATAAAAATATGCATGACAAACAATAAACACAAGCTATGAACAGAGTATTTCACTAGCCATGGAAAAACAAAGCTCGATTATACGTTTCAATAAATATGACAAGTTTTTATTATTCAGCAAAAAACAAGACAATCTTGCTCTAATATGCCGGAATGTTAAATAAAATCAAACAAAAGATAGTTCATTAAGAACCAGACACCAATGAGTATTGTAACTTATTCATCATTAACCAACGAGTAACTTATTCTCTTCCAAGAAGCTGTAGGTCGGTACTTCCAAGTTGTACGGCGCAGGACCTTTCCTAATCCTTCCAGATATATCGTAATGTGAACCGTGACACGGACAAAACCAACCGCCATAGTCACCAGCATTAGGCAAGGGGATGCATCCCAAATGAGTGCAGACTCCAACCACGACTAACCATTCCGGATTCTTCACCCTAGCCGAGTCTTCTTGCGGGTCCCTCAGAGATCCAATATCCACGCTATTGGCCAGCTTGATGTCGTCTTCTGTTCTTCGCCTGATGAAGACGGGCTTTCCACGCCACTTCACTGTAACAGTGGTTCCCGGTTCGATGCTACCGAGGTCGACCTCGAGGGATGCAAGGGCAAGGACATCTTTACTTGCAGACATGCTCACAATGAGCTTCAGGACAAGTAGGCGGAGAACCGAGGCGTAAACAAACCTCCCACCCGACAAGACAAAATAGGCAAATGCACGTTTGCTAGGGTCACCAGGTGGGTAACGCTCATGGTTATGGTTATCATACTCAATCTTTGAGTTAGGTGTTTTGACAGCTTCGACAGTGGCTGGGAGTTCTGAACCAAAACCTACCTCATTTCCTTGGGCAAGGATTTGAGAAGAGAATCCTGGAAAAAAAAAGCATTAAACATTAATACATTCACATCAAAACAAACTTTTATTTCTGTCAAAAGTGTTCTACAACAATAAGTATTAAGCAACAGAAAGGACTACACTACCACTATCAAGATGTGGCCATTAATGTATAAGCTTAATCAATGCGAAAATCAAATACAATCATGATGGTGTATATAAGATATGCTTAAAAGTTAAAACACAACATAAACTCATAAGCTAAGATTGCAAAGATAGCTCTTTTTGTTAAAGAAAGTGTATATGGATGTGATCACTGGCTTCTTGATTTGTAAAATGTTTGATCTTGTGCATCCATGTATTATCAAACATTTTACAAATCAAGAAGCCAGTGAGAATCACACATGGATATTGGATAACACATCCCAAGGGTTTTATAATTAGGATGCTTTCTTCATCAAACAAAGGATTATTACCTCAGAATTGGTCACAATTCATATCAGATCAATCAAGTCAAATGTTCATTTCTTTCTAGATGGAAAAAGTAATCATAGAAAGCAGAAGAATGAAAGGAAATGGTAGCTCTAATACACCTTCCTAATTTCATGGAATTCAAAACATACAAAGCCTGTTTCTTCCCACGAATCATCGCCCAGATACAATACTAGGAATCCCAATCATTTCCAGGACTTATACAAGCAAAAAAACCATTCAATCAATAAAACTGCAAACAACACCTGAAATGAAAACCAATCCAGATATAAACAAGGGTTCGAAGATCTACGTACGTCTTATAAGGCTCTGGTGGTAAGAATTGAAACATGATAGATCTGCAGATGGGTTATTAGATCTGGTGGCGGAGGAAGAGTCGCCGGTATGGTCTCTGGAGAGGACGAAGGAGGACGCAGTCGAAGATCTCTGCGAAACGGAGAAAAGTCTCCTCCCTGCTACTCGCAGCATCTCGGATAATGGCCGAATCTAGGGTTTCGCTCTGAGGGAAGAACGGAGGAGTCCTGAGGTTAGGGACGGCCGATGCAAAGAGAAGAATACTTAGTCCCTTAAAATTCGTTTTCGGTAAAAGAAAAGGTCAATTTCTTTTAACAATTAATAATATTTTCCTTATATATCAAAAATCAAAAATATACTAGAGGATTTTGATGACATGGCCTCTTCTATTTTGTTTTGTCAGTTTGATCTTCGTTGAGATTTTTGTTTTTGTTTTTGTACTTTTCGTCTACATATGAAATCAGGTCAAAGTTTAACCCTAGCAAGCGGAAATATAATTACGAAGCGAATGTATAAATGAAAAAGAGTATGATAACAGAATATGTTTTGATAACTGACTTGTTTAGAAAATTTGATTTATCAATTATATCAAGAATTTCGACATGGCCTCTTATGTTGGATCTTAGTTGGAATTTTTTAGTTTTACTTGTACGAAAGAAAAATATAAAAGAGAATGAATAGACTAGAGAAAATGTTTTGCAAATATTAATTTCGATGAAAATACATTATTTTAATGTCTCCTAGATTACTTCGCTTGCCGTAACGTGTAAGTCTAGTAGTAGTCTGTATTAGTGTTATCGTCCGGATTGAGTCCTTATATTGTCGAATTACCGCGCTCATGGGATTCACAAGCAACACCTCAAGTTTGTCCGGTAGGTCCAGTACCTGGACTGCTTAGCTTGCAACCGAATAACCCGAAAAAGTTATATGAGATTTGGTAAGTTTTGTTTACATAAAAATCGCTCTCTCAGCCACATTTTTCGAGACTAATTATTAACCAACTGAAAGTTACCGTTATTCTATTACACAACAGTTTCTTTTCTAAAATTAGTTGCTTCCCCAAACCCTTCTTTCTTAACCTAGTTATCCAACCACTTTCCTTTTCTTAAAATAGAAACAAACCAGCTACAACCACCGGAAATCTCCCCAGGCAGGCCAACGGTGACCTCAGGTCAACTGAAACCTCGCCTTCCATCACCATCCGGCAAAGATGAAACTCATAACTTCTCCAACTAAAGATCCAATATATCTCTCGACCAAACAAACGCTTCTACTAAGCTTCACCTAGGAATCCCAAGCAATCTCCTACAAACTTCTCTCCAGGGCTGCTCAGATTCACAAACACAAGGCATCTCAACATATATACAACTAAGGACTCTCCTCCAGCTACAAATCTCCAAAACAACATGTCAAGAAGATACACCGCAGAGGAAAAAGGTAAAGCTCCAACAAAAGACTCAGATTCTCCTCCTAGGAAAAGAATAAGGGCGCCTATAATAGATAATGCTGACTTGATTGAAGAAAACAAACTCACCATGATTGGTCGCCTGGCAAATCCAAAAGAACAAAGAGTATGGTCAATGTTAGCTTATTTTGCTAGGAGATGGGGAGTACATGGAAATGTTGAGGGAGCTGACCTAGGGAAGGGACTCTTCCAATTCAGATTCTCCCAGGAGGAAGACCTCAACAATGTTCTAGCAAATAGACCATATTATTTCTCAGAATGGATGGTCATAATACAATAATGGGAACCAATCATCTCTCCAGAATTCCCCTCACAGATTCCTTTTTGGATCCAACTCAAGGGCATTCCTCTACACTTCTGGAAAAAAGAAATAACTGAGAGGATTGGAGAAGCTTTAGGCCACCTGGAAGGCACAGATCTTACCCTAACCTCCTCCAAAATTCGGGTAGTAGTTCATGGTCTCCAACCACTCATTCAAGAAACTATTATAGAATTTGAGAGGGGGGAAGAAGCCACAATCACCTTAGTGTTTGAAAGACTGAGGAATCATTGTTCCAGATGCTTCTGCATCACCCACGAGGCCAAAGACTGCCCCAAGAACCAAAACAGAGAGCCATCAAGGAAGCAAAGCTCACCTTCCAAATCCTCTGACCCTTTGATACGGGCTCAAATTCACCCTAACTACTCTCTCAAATTAAGAGATCGTAGTAGTATTTAGGGATCGAATCCACAGGGAATTGAATACACAATCAATCTCAGTGTTCAAATTATGCTAAGTAAAAAGATGTAATTGTAATCACAATTCATAAAACAAGTAAACAAGAGATGGTTTAATTTCAAGTTCTCAAAGAGACGAACGCTAGGCCATGGAGATTTCTTCAGGTAATGAATTGAAATCAAAGATATAACAACTGTCGAGGTTCAATTAAGCACCGTTCTAGAACTCAAACACGAGAGTATAGCCAGCTAACTTCCGTTACAAAGGCTATCTATCCTTAAATCCTCAAATCCCAAATTCCTTTGCGAATTCATCTAATCTAAACAAGCAATTAGTACAAGTTCGATTTGTTCACAAAATCCCTAAGCCAAATTCCTTTGCGAATAGGTAATTTTGCCCATCTAGACTAATTCAGGTTATTAATCTCACTTCCGTGACTAATCAACAATCCTAAGATCAAGATTCTAAGTGATCAAGCTAGATTCTAGCATTAGAAACAGTCTAGATGAAGAACTAACGGATAAACCTCAACAGATCTGCGATCTTAAAGATTTCTCATCAAAACCCAAGAAATCCCCAAAACCTAACAAGTGATTTACTCAGAAATAGATGATGAAATCATAATAACTGAATAGATTTGCATAAAAGAGTAAGAGTAGAAGATACAAAAGGGTTTG
This sequence comes from Draba incana, assembly GCA_963576765.1. Classification (NCBI taxonomy): domain Eukaryota; kingdom Viridiplantae; phylum Streptophyta; class Magnoliopsida; order Brassicales; family Brassicaceae; genus Draba; species Draba incana. The sequence continues at coordinate 9,612,923 of OY755205.1, forward strand.
TAGGTAGTAGATATCAAGAACATGTGATTTCCCTCAAAGCTCTTCAAAATCTCTCTTTTTCTCTATGTCCCACGAAAACAAGATCAAATGTGGGGACAACCTAAATAACCTATTTATACAAGTGCCAAAATTAGGTCTAAAAACAGATATTTTTGGCTTTTGCAGACCGCGTGTCGATCGACAGAGACTTATGTCGATCGACACGAGGCTCTCTGCCTTAACATCATCCGATCTTTAAAATACTCCGTCGATCGACAGGATATATACACAAATACCCTGTGTCGATCGACAGGCCATGCTGCTCGATTCCACTTGGATCTTTTCAGCTCCAAAATGCTCCAAAATGATCCAACTGTTTCCATTAAGCTCCAATTGGCCATTTTCCTGCAAAACGCTATAAAAGATACACAAATACCAAAAACACTATACAAAACCGACTTATATCATGGTTAAAAACGGGTAAAAACCATGATATATCAACTCCCCCAGACTTAGCATTTGCTTGGCCTCACGCAAAACATACACCAAGAATGTGAAAGAGGTTTGAAAACACAGAACATACCTTCCCTTAATGCAGCGAATTGACCTTTCCAGTTAGTGAACCACATGATTCAGGACCAACCAAAACTAGACCGCCATGTACTTTTCCGCTGACATTCTCGGCCTTCCAAATTCATCGCCCACTTCTCAGCATAATCCGTTAGTCTTCATCGCTTGATCTCAATGTTCTCAAAGCCATGAACCTTCTAGACTCATTCCCATACTGTACCGTGACAAATCAACCTATACAACACTTGGTACTCTTTCTCTCCCCCAGACTTATTTTATTCTCTATTTTTTTTTATATGATTGTTGAACTCTTAGCAGTGCATATTTCACTAGTGTTGTTCCTTGTTAGGAGACAGGGTCGTGACTCACCAGAGTTGTTCCTTGTGAGGAAACAGTTACATGAGAGTGCTCGTATTCAACATCCGTTTCACGGGACTCAGACTACTGCTTTTGAGCTGGGTGATCACCTCGAGTACAGATTGACTGGATTTATTCCTCATCTTGTACTCAAAGACTATCATTTCACCCCAATCCTAGTATATATATATATATATATATATTTTTTTTTTTATATGGGGAGAGGAGTACCATTACTTTCAACAGGGGGTTGCATTTATCAGGTACGAATGAGGAGTCAAGCTCAATGGACATCGGTCCCAAAGAGAATCGTGCAGTAGCTCTGACTTGGCGGATTATACTAGAAGTAGTTGACGTTTCCGGTTAACTGGGCAATCCTTGGATTTTTCATTAGTTTAGCTCTGAACCGGTCAACTGGAAGAATGGTCACACGCTGAAAAAGAAGCTCCACTGAACGAAAAGAAGGGTTGTTTCAACTAGTTTTGACTCAATAAAATTTTTTGTTTACTCACAAAAACAAACAAAAACAAACACAAAAACAAACAAAAACAAAACTATGTTAGCAACGAACCTCCCCCAAACTTAAACAACACTGTCCCCAGTGTTATCAAGCTTGAAATTGGCAAAAGAAATCAAACGAAACGTGAACTTGATCGAAAAAGTGTAGAAAATACCCCTTTGGAGATCGTGTCGATCGACAAAGACATCGTGTCGATCGACACGATAAGGTTCTGTTTTAAGCCGTTGAGTTGTTGAAAATTCGAAATTTTACTGCCCGTGTCGATCGACAGAGATTCATGTCGATCGACAGATGAGGTTCTGCCCAAATTGCATATTCGTCGGTTTTTGTTCGCAAAGTGTTTGGTTCAATGTTCCAAACCTGCATCTACAGATATTCAACAAACGATCAACGGGAAAAACACACTGCAATCAAGTTCACTAATCGTTTCAAATTCCAACTAAAAATCCGAAATCAAAGTACAAATTTTTAAAATTCCACAAATACAAAGAAGCTAAAACACACATAAAAAAAAAATCTAAAAAGGGAAAAGGATGAAATAGAGATAAAGCAGAATGGAGGAAGGGAACTAGTCCTCCTCCTCATCGTGATTGTGCTCTGATGGTGCTTGAGAAGAATCTGGTGGTGGTGAGTTCCGTGGAGACAGTGTGCGGGGGCGAATACAACTGGATTTGCACGACATCGCATCCCATGTCGCCTTCAAAGCCTTAGCGATCCAGTTGAAGCACTGGTCCTCATCGAGTGGTCCATCGGGGAGTCTCGGGAAACGATGCTCATGATCAGGCTCCTGCTGCGTCTGCTCTGGCGGTGCGTGCGAGGTGCTAGCTCCCCGTGTTGTGAGTTTCCTAGTCGGCTCTACTGGCTTAAGCAATTCCGCCAGTGGATCAAAGAAGATAAGCGAATGGTCATTAGTGACCCGCAGAAACTCTACAACACTCCTAATTTCCACCCTTCTTTTTTGGTCTCTCGAAATTGGGAAGATCCAATGGATGGGATGGTAGGTCGTGATCGAATGGGCGCTCTTCATGTGCTCCATGTCCACAAATGCACTCTTACTGTCTGGTGTATACCCGCTCTTGGAAACTTTGCATCTCTCGAAGATTGGAGTGAGGATGCTTCCCACAGGTAAGTGCTTCTTACCCGGATTAGTAAGGGAGCGTGGAGTGTGCTTGAGTGTGTGGAGGTACTCCATCAATACCACCCCCATGTTCGGAGTTGTAGTGTCCCAACTATCATTATGCACGATGCTCCTCAAAGCATATGAAAGCAGGACCAACTCGTGACTCCTAACCTTAACTGGCTCCATCTTGCATATGATGGTAGAGGAAATCAAGCAAAGCAGGTAGCGGGCTACAGGATGATGCACATCAGCATGTGCAAAACTCCCCACGTGATAAGGACCAGTACCAATCATGCCCCACAGTGTATGCACGCCGCCAGCAATGTCCCTTGGTAAACCGACAAGTGGGTCCTCGGGAAATCCAAAAGTCCTGCAAACAGTTGCAGCATTCATCGTGTATCGCTTCCCGTTAGCCATGAAGCTCATGGAGAAATGTCTCGGATCCAGCTTCTCCTCTGGAGATGTTGCACTGCTGGATAACTTCACGGTAGCAAAGAACTGGCAGACAAGGTCGGGATACATTTCTGATCTTCCAGCCACCAATTGTGCCAAACCCATCTCGTCAACCAATTGCATCACCTCGTCCTTGATTTTCAGAACACCCAGTGACAGTTCATGGATGAACTTGGTGGTCGCTATTGGGACCTTGAGCCACTCGTTGTAGAGGAGGGAGTCATAATCGTCTCAAGTGGGTAGACCCTCCCTCATATCAATCTCGTCACTTGTGAGCACCGTCTTCAACGTCACTCCCATCTTCAGAGACTCAAAGTCAACTTGCATCCTTGTGTTCTCCTCTCTTGGCCATTTCGGCCTAACAGCACGATGAATATTGTAAGTAGGTGGTGGAGGTTGAGAACTCGAGCCTTCATCAGGTCGTTCGTGTCTCTTTGTGCCCTGAGTTTGTTTTGGTGCCATCTGCAAAAGAAATCACAAACAAAAACACGCAGACGAAATCAGAAACGAAGTAATAACATGGACAGAGCCTTTCTTGTCGTTCGACACAAGTCTCCGTCGATCGACAGAGAGGGCCCTGTCCCAATTCTTCATTCGACAAAAATCCAAAACAAAATCTTGACTAAATCAAACTCAGAACAACTCCTAGTATCTCTATTTAGCCCTATGTTCAACAAAACAACCACGATTCACACCAATTCAAACCACATTTAAAAACCCCCAAAATTTAAAGTTCAAACCCTAATTATCAAGAACAACACAATTGATGCACGAAATTGGTTCGAAATTACTCTAAAAGTGTAAAGGAAGTATTAACAACACAAGAATCGAACCAGTTCAACCGCAAAACTCATCACTTTTCTTCACAAAATCGGAATGAAAAATCGAGAAAAGGGAATCATACCTTGTTTAACTGCGAAAACGAGTGTGAGAATCGAATAGAGGAGGAAAATCCAAGTGGATTTGGCTCAAAAATCGATTGATTTGGTCAAGTTTTCAAAAATCTAAGGTTTGGGGAAGAAGAAGTGGTTGTCGATTGATGGAGAAGAAGAAGTGAAAAAGTGGAAAAGTGGAAAAATCAGGTTAAATCCACTTACCTCGTTGGTTTCGCTGCCCGTGTCGATCGACATAGTATCATGTCGATCGACAGGATGCTCTCTGTCAAAACATCCTTCGTTCGTGTCGATCGACATAAGTCTCTGTCGATCGACAGATGCCAAAAACTGAAAACTACAACTAAAAACCAAAGCTAAAAACCAAAGCTAGTGAAATAGAAAATTATATACATACTTACAAATGGGTTGCTTCCCATTTAGCGCTTGTTTTTAGTCGTGAGCTTGACTGTGTTGAAGCTTGAAGCTCAGGCTTAGGGTGCATCATCCAAGGGTACCATGTGTCCCTCCGGAATCTTGGCTTCCGCCCAGTAATGTTTCACCCTCTGACCATTCACCATGAATTCCCTTCCGTCCTTTGTGATTAACACAACAGATCCATGTGGTCTAACCTCCTTGATTGTGAAAGGACCTGACCAACGAAAACGCAATTTACCAGGAAAAAGCTGTAAACGCGAGTTATAGAGCAATACCTGGTCGTTGGGTTCGAAGTTCCTGGAGATTATCTTCTTATCATGGTATGCCTTTGTCCTCTCCTTGTACAACTTGGAGTTTTCGTAGGCATGAAGTCTGATCTCATCCAGTTCATTCATCTGGATCAATCTCCGTTCTGCAGCAGGCTTGATGTCGAAATTGAAACGCTTCACCGCCCATGCTGCCTTGTGCTCAAGTTCCACCGGAAGATGACATGCTTTCCCATAAAGCAGATGGAAGGGAGTGGTTCCCAGAGGAGTCTTGTAAGCAGTCCTATAAGCCCAGAGTGCATCGTCTAGCTTCGTAGACCAATCCTTCCTCGTGACACTAACCGTCTTCTCAAGGATTTCTTTAATCTGCCTATATGAAACTTCCTCTTGACCATTCGTCTGTGGGTGATAAGGACTCGCCACGCGATGATGAACACCATACTTCTCTAAGAGTTTAGAGAATATCTTGTTGATGAAGTGTGTTCCACCATCACTGATGACTACTCGTGGTACTCCAAATCGTAGGAAGATGATGGTCTTAAACAGCTTAATGACCACCGCGGCATCATTCTTCGGACTAGCAATTGCCTCCACCCATTTGGAGACATAGTCCACAACGACTAGTATATACTCATTCCCATAAGAAGATGGGAATGGACCCATGAAATCGATGCCCCAACAATCAAAGACTTCAACCTCTAGGATGAAGTTTTGCGGCATCTCATGTCGCTTGCTAATCTTTCCTCTCCTCTGGCAAGCATCGCACTTCAAAATAAACGCATTAGCATCTTTAAACATCAAGGGCCACCAGAAACCCGCCTGAAGAACCTTGGACACTGTCTTGAATGTGGCAAAGTGCCCTGCATATTCAGAACCGTGACAGTGATAAAGCACATCTCGAGCTTCGCTTTCCACAATGCATCTCCTATAGAGCCCATCTGAACAATGTCGGTATAGATAAGGCTCGTCCCAATAGTACCTCCAAAGTTCTCTCATGAATTTCTTCTTCTCATAGCCCTTGAGATCATCCGGTGTAGTCTCTGCAGCAAGGTAATTAGCTATGTCGCTGAACCATGGTCTATCGCTCTCCGAAATCGCGTTTGACTCATGAAGTTCCATCTGAGCATCCACTGTTGATCGACATAATTGGTTTGTGTCGATCGACAGAGGATGTTCAGCATAATGGTGTTCGGACAGTGAGTTACCTGTCGATCGACACAAGTCTCCGTCGATCGACGGGAAAGTCTCCGTACCGACACTTAGCTGATTTCCCTCTTTGGTCGCTTGGGATCCAATCTCAATGAAGTGTACACTTTCCTCTAGGAAGTAATCATCGATTGGTACACTATCTTCTATACGAATGCGCGAGAGATGATCCGCTACACCATTCTCTACTCCTTTTTTGTCCTTCACCTCAATGTCAAATTCTTGTAGAAGGAGGATCCATCTTAACAACCTTGGTTTATCGTCCTTCTTCCGCATCAAGTACTTTAGTGCTGAATGATCCGTGTGCACTGTCACCTTGACTCCAATTAAGTAAGAACGAAACTTCTCGAATGCGAAAATGACGGCTAACAACTCTTTTTCAGTAGTTGCGTAGTTCTTTTGAGCTTCGTCTAGCGTTCTACTAGTGTAGTAGATGGCATGAAGTTTCATGTCCTTCTTTTGTCCTAACACCGCCCCAACTGCATAGTCACTAGCATCGCACATCACCTCGAAAGGTAAATCCCAGTCAGGAGGTTGCACTATCGGAGCACTCACCAAAGCCTGTTTGATCTGTACAAAAGCGGTTAAACAATTAGCATCAAAATCAAATTTGATGTCCTTACAGAGCAATGTGGTGAGTGGTCGAGCAATCTTTGAGAAGTCCTTGATGAATCGCCGGGTAAAAACCCGCGTGCCCAAGGAAACTACGAATTTCCCTGACCGTACTTGGCGGTTGAAGGCTCGTCATAACTTCAATCTTCGCACGGTCCACCTCGATTCCATCAGCTGAAACTCTATGGCCAAGTACAATCCCATCTTGCACCATGAAGTGGCATTTCTCCCAATTAAGAACCAAGTGCTTCTCCACACATCGAGCAATCACTTTCTCTAAGTTGTCAAGGCAGTCCTTGAACGAATCACTGTGGACCGAGAAGTCATCCATGAAGACCTCCATATATTTCTCAATCATGTCGGTGAAGATGGAAATCATACACCGTTGGAATGTCGCTGGAGCATTACAAAGTCCAAAGGGCATTCTGCGGTATGCAAAAGTGCCATAAGGACAACTAAATGTCGTCTTCTCCTGGTCATCCGGATGGATGGGGATTTGGAAGAATCCAGAATACCCATCGAGGAAACAGTAGTAGGGATGCCTTGCTAAACGCTCAAGCATCTGGTCAATGAAGGGCAATGGGAAGTGGTCCTTCCTTGTGGCCGCGTTTAGCTTCCTATAATCTATGCACATCCAATGTCCAGTGACAGTTCTCATCGGAATTAGCTCATTCTTCTCATTCTTTACCACCGTGACGCCTCCTTTCTTAGGTACCACGTGAACAGGGCTAATCCAAATACTGTCAGAAATGGGATAGATAATCCCAGCCTCTAGGAGTTTCAAGATCTCCTTCTTGACAACTTCCTGCAAATTTGGATTAAGCCGCCTTTGATGCTCAACTGATGATTTGCTCTCATCCTCAAGGTGGATCCTATGCATACACAAGTCCGGAGAGATACCTGCAATATCATCAAGAGAATAGCCGAGAGCTGGGCAAAATTTCCTCAGCTTGCTCAGCAGTAAGGCGAGCTCTGGGTTGTTCAAAGAAGAATTAACAATCACAGGGTAAGTAGAATTTTGACCAAGAAAGGCGTATCTTAGCCCTGCGGGAAGTGGTTTGAGCTCAAGCTTTGGAGCTTTTTGTTCACTCCTATCACTGACTTGTGGAGTTTTCGCTGAAGCTTCACCCAAACTTGCACTAGTAACCAATTTCTTCCATTCCTTGCTAGCATCCATCATCCTAGCATAAACCCTTGCATCATCATCAAATTGGCCTTCCTCTAGCACAGAGTTCACCAAAGTCCTTTCCAAGGGATCAATGGGATGTATCTCATTGAAAACTTCTTACGCGAGGTCGGTGAGTGTGTCAACGTAGAAGGTGTGACCATCTATGGTAGGTCTCTTAATAAGCTTGTCCATTTCGAACTTCATCTCGAGACCTCCTACTCTCAAAGTCATATTGCCTCCTTTGCAGTCTATCATAGCACCTGCTGTCGCCAAGAAAGGTCTACCCATGATAAGAGGATCCTTGGGTTCCTCGTTGTAATGCAAAACAACAAAGTCAGTAGGAATCAAACAGTCCCCAACCTTTATTGGGACATCTTCCAATACTCCTTCTGGAATCCTTACCGACCTATCCGCTAGGATAAGAGTAATCCTAGTGGATTGGTAATCTGTCATCCCAAGACTAACGGCAACTGAATGTGGCATGAGGTTGACGCCAGAACCTAGATCACATAGAGACCTCGGAAATCTATCCTTGAAGATCAAACAATCCAAAACAAAGCTTCCTGGATCCGTTAGTTTCTCTGGAATCCTGTTCTGAATTACTTCACTCACTTGTTCAGAAATCATAGCCACTCCTTCCTCAATGCCCAAACTCTTGGTGACCATCTTCTTTACACACCGTCGTATCACAGGACTGAGTCTAACGGCGTCAACAAAAGGAAGCTCTATCATTAGCTTGTCTATGATGGTCTTGCATCTTGCATCTTCAAGCTCTTGCTTAGACTTCTTCTGACTCTTTGGATAAGGTACTTTGGGTTTGTACACTCTCTCAACTGCACTATCTGACGGTTTTGAAGGAGAAGTCGGACTGGGGGCCTCATGTCGATCGACACTGATAGGTCCTGTCGGTCGACAGGTATCTGGTTTCAACGTATCGACCTCTTTTTTTTCTTTGTCGATCGTCACAGGGGTCTCTGCCAAAACTTTCTCTGTTCGTGTCGATCGACAGGAAGGAGTGTCGATCGACGGATGAGCCTCTGTCTGAATTTCATCTTCATCAAACTCTCCAAATTCATCAAATTTTTCTGTACCAAGTCCTTTCTTCAACTCAGGCCCTTGGATTACCTTCCCACTCCTCGTTGTGATGGCAGCAATGGTATGCTTCGGGTTAGCATCCGTTCTAGATGGAAGGAATCCTTCTTGTCTCCTAGAGTTCTCGGCGGTTTGATCAACTTGAGTGTCTATCTTCTTCACGTGAAGATTGATAGACTCAATCTTTCAATTCAGGTCGGTGTACAAGGCATCGATTTTGCCATTGAAGTTCACCGTCATCTTATGCTGACCCTCTAGAATTTGCTCTAGCATCGAATCTGTTTTGTTATCTGACGTCTTAGGAGGAGGAGGTTGGTACGAAGAAGAACCATAGTTCCTAGTGAAGCTGCTCTGATAGGGTTTCTGATAGTCCGTATTCTGGAATTGCGGTTTGGTGTAGCTAGGTGTGGCTCTATTTCCAGTGAATGTAGATTGACCTTGATTCCCAGGGAACATAGATCTCTGATTGTTTCCACTGTAGTTGCCTCCATTGTAATTCCTGTTACCCTGTTGATTACCAAACCTCTGTCCCTGAAAAGCATTACCACCAACGTAGTTGCAGTCCTCTTCATCCTCTTCTTCCTTTGGAATGAAGGTTTCTATCTCCTGAACAAACTGCACCTGCTTCTTTCCGACTAACAAGTTGTGCACCGAGTCTAGCTTAGCTTCCATCTTAGCCATATTACCTCCATCTGCGCTCTTGCCAAGCTGCTTCCTCTCGAAGTCTATGTTCTTGGTGCTACTACTTGAAGCCATGTTCTCAATGAGCGCCAACGCATCACTTGGAACATTGGTGTTAAAGTTCCCCCTACTTGCTGAATCCAAAGACATCTGGTGTCTCCAATCGATTCCTCTGAAGAAGATTCCCAACAGCTGCACATCACTAAAACCATGATGAGGACAATCTCTCTGGTAGGATTTGAATCTTACCCAGGCATCCTTGAACGCTTCAATTGGTCCTTGTCTGAATGTCGAAATCTTCATCCTTAGATCCTCAGACCTTGTCTCATCGAAGAAGTTGATGAGGAAAGCATTCTTCGTGTCCTCCCAAGTAGTTAAAGAACCGGGTGCTAACTGCTTAAGCCAGTAAGCTGCTTCTCCGCTGAGAGAATATGGGAAGAGCTTACAGAAAAGGTAGTCTTCAGGAACTCCATTGGCTTTGATGCTGGACGCTAAGTAATCTAACATCTCGATGTGGTCCATGGGATGTTCTGAAGGAAGGCCATGGAAAGGGTGCTGAGCCACCAAAGAGAAGTAAGCGGGCTTCAGCTCAAAGTCATTCCTAGGAAAGGAAGGAGGTCTAATAGCAGCCCTGTTGGAGTAGAACTCCTGAGGCATGTAGTGCTCTCTTAAAGTACGCACATGCTCAACTGGCTCGTCCTGTTCCTCTGGTATCACAGTTCCATCGTCTTCAATACGCTGACCTTGAGCGTTGTACTTCCGTCCTTGGTGGTCCGTGATGATTCCATGTGCACTGCGGAGTAAGATTACTCTGTTGTTAGCCATATTGGCTGCTCTCATTGCAGCTCGGTTTTCTCGCTCTAACTTCCCAATCTCAGGATTGAGATCGACTAGCTCTTCGTTTCGATTGCTTCTGGTTGGGCGATTAGGCATATACCTGAAACACACAAATACCAAGAGAAAAGAGCAAGTTAGTATTAAAACAAAAATAAATACTTAGACAAAATCTTAGTAACTTGAATTGAATGGTAAATTCAACTCCCCGGCAACGGCGCCAAAATTTGATACGGGCTCAAATTCACCCTAACTACTCTCTCAAATTAACAGATCGTAGTAGTATTTAGGGATCGAATCCACAGGGAATTGAATACACAATCAACCTCAGTGTTCAAATTATGCTAAGTAAAAAGATGTAATTGTAATCACAATTCATAAAACAAGTAAACAAGAGATGGTTTAATTTCAAGTTCTCAAAGAGACGAAAGCTAGGCCATGGAGATTTCTTCAGGTAATGAATCGAAATCAAAGATATAACAACTGTCGAGGTTCAATTAAGCACCGTTCTAGAACTCAAATACGAGAGTATAGCCAGCTAACTTCCGTTACAAAGGCTATCTATCCTTAAATCCTCAAATCCCAAATTCCTTTGCGAATTCATCGAATCTAAACAAGCAATTAGTACAAGTTCGATTTGTTCACAAAATCCCTAAGCCAAATTCTTTTGCGAATAGGAAATTTTGCCCATCTAGACTAGTTCAGGTTATTAATCTCACTTCCGTGACTAATCAACAATCCTAAGATCAAGATTCTAAGTGATCAAGCTAGATTCTAGCATTAGAAACAGTCTAGATGAATAACTAACGGATAAACCTCAACAGATCTGCGATCTTAAAGATTTCTCATCAAAACCCAAGAAATCCCCAAAACCTAACAAGTGATTTACTCAAAAATAGATGATGAAATCATAATAACTGAATAGATTTGCATAAAAGAGTAAGAGTAGAAGATACAAAAGGGTTTGTAGGTAGTAGATATCAAGAACATGTGATTTCCCTCAAAGCTCTTCAAAATCTCTCTTTTTCTCTATGTCCCACGAAAACAAGATCAAATGTGGGGACAACCTAAATAACCTATTTATACAAGTGCCAAAATTAGGTCTAAAAACAGATATTTTTGGCTTTTGCAGACCGCGTGTCGATCGACAGAGACTTATGTCGATCGACACGAGGCTCTCTGCCTTAACATCATCCGATCTTTAAAATACTCCGTCGATCGACAGGATATATACACAAATACCATGTGTCGATCGACAGGCCATGCTGCTCGATTCCACTTGGATCTTTTCAGCTCCAAAATGCTCCAAAATGATCCAACTGTTTCCATTAAGCTCCAATTGGCCATTTTCCTGCAAAACGCTATAAAAGATACACAAATACCAAAAATACTATACAAAACCGACTTATATCATGGTTAAAAACGGGTAAAAACCATGATATATCACCCTTCCTTCAGGAGAAAAGACAACCAGGTCAATGACAGAATTGGAGGCCAAAAAAATACCAAGAAAGAAAGGACAGATATGGAAGACCTTTTGAAAATAGACCTTCTACAGGAGCAATTCAAAGGTTATAGGAGCAATTTAAAGGTCAGGCTCTCAAAACTGGAGGGAGAAGCAACCTTCATATCCTGAAAGAAGGCCAACAATCTGTCAATCAAAAGACTTTCACAAATCCACAAGGAATCAAGAGAAGGACAACCTGAATTATGAGACTGAGGAGAGAAAATCCCAGAGAGGGAGTTCTGCTCATAGAAGGCATCTCCTCCCAATTAGATAATGGAGACAAAAAGATACCACTCCAGAGATACCTATTCAGCAACTCACTCCTACCGAACATCAAAGTCAGAGGAGGCCTCCTCTAGAGAGAATACTGAGTCAAGTATATTTCCCAGCCATTACAAGGGAAGAGACAACAGAGGGTGTTTGAGGGAGAAACAAGGGGGCTAATGGAGGAAACATGCCAGGCTATCATATCTGCAAAGATACAACAGAAGCAAAGTCAAACTCCCCAACCTACTGCTCACATCCAGGAATCTAATGAACAAGATTTACCTCAGCTTACAAATACTGAGAGAGCTCCACTAGAAGGAATTAAAAAGAAGAGAAGAAGGCCTCCTCTCAACAAGAGAACTGGATTCTCCACCCCCCCCCCCCCCCCCCTGCAACAAAATCTGGCCATGAGGAAAAAAAAATCACCTTTGGGAAACAAAACTTTGAAACAAAAGGAGCTTCCAAAAGGTAATCTGACTAACCAAGCTGAAGCCTCCTCTAGCAGACAAAATCCAACTATCTCTATCATCCCGGCAATGACTAGGAGAACAACAAGCAACCATACTACCAGGATAACTGATCAACCTACTACCTAACCTAGAGACATCCAGAGAAGCCCACCAAGAGAAGGGGATTTGCAGAGGGAAGAAGAGACTATTGAACCTCAAAATACACCAAGAGTTGGAAGAACTTCAACTCCAAGAACTGGAAGAAGATCACATCAGGAGGGTTTTCACAACCCTCTAAACCCTCTTCAGGAGGGGTTAGAGCTAGCCACTTTCCTGATATAATATTCCTCTCTGAAACGAAGAACACTGATGAAGCAGTCTTAAAGGATCTAGACTAGCTGAATTACCCTTCCAAGTTCCTTGTTAGCTCTCATGGAAATGGAGGAGGAGGTTTAGCACTCTTCTGGCAATTTGATGTCCAAATAGAGATTTTAGCATCAAATCAAAACTTTATTGACACAGAAATTCAACATGAAGGGAAAAGTTCTTTACTACCTTCTTATATGGTGATCATGAGGTATCAAAAAGGAAGAAGGTATGTGAACAACTCCAAGAGATTGTTGTTATGCGCAATGGACCATGGTTCCTCACTGGGGACTTCAATGAAATTATAAACAACTCTGAAAAGAGAGGAGGAACTGTGAGAGCTGAAGGAACTTTTGTTGATTTCAGATCTTTCCTGTTCCAATGCGATCTTTATGACCTCCAACACACAGGGAATTTCCTATCATGGAGAGGGAAAAGAGGTACACATACAGTACTCTGTAGACTGGACAGAGCTATGGGTAATTGCCTCTGGTTTGAACAGTACCCTACAGCAAGGAGTGAATACCTTACCTTTGAGGGTTCAGAACACAGGCCAGTGCTCTCATATTTCTCCAACAAGATGCAGAAGTGTAGAGGAATCTTCAGGTTTGATAGAGCCCTATAAGACAACCAAGAAATCAAGAAGATAGTTAATGAAATCTGGAGCTCAAATGCAAAAAAATCTGTGATAAACAAAATCAGCTACGGCAGAAGAGCTATCATTAAATGGAGCAAAGGAAAAAGACAGAACAGCCTGAAGATAATAGAGCAAAAAAGAAAAGAACTCGAAGAAGCTATGTCTAGTACAACCACATGAACAGAAAGAATCCAGCTAATCAATAAGGAACTCAGCCTAGCCTACCAAGCGGAGGAATCCTACTGGAAACAACGAAGTAGGCAACTCTGGCTAACATTGGGAAATAAGAATTTTGGATTCTTTCATGCCAGCATAAGGACTAGAAGGATAGTAAACAAAATATCGGTGCTTGAGAATAGTAGAGGCGAACATGTCTATGAAGATGATCAAATCCTTGAGGAAATCTCCTCCTACTTCAACCTCCTTTTCACTAGTCAACCAGGGAACAGGAAGAAAACGGTAGATGAGGCTCTAGATAAAATCATCACATCAGAGACAAACTCAAAACTCACCAAGGAACCTTCTGCAAGAGAGATAAGGAATGCCATGTACTCCAAACATCCAGATAAGGCACCAGGGCCAGATGGGTTCCTTGCAGGATTCTTCCAATCAAACTGGCACTCAGTTGGCCCAGGCATCACCAAAGAGGTCCAAGAGTTCTTCACATCCGGAATACTCCCTGCTCACATAAATGAGACACACTTCAGGCTAATACCAAAGGTTAAGAGCCCTAAAACAATTCCAGAATACAGACCTATTGCTCTATGCAATATGTTCTACAAAGTTATCTCTAAGGTACTCATTAAACGACTCCAACCGGTTCTAAGAGACCTGATTTCAGAAAACCAGTCTGCCTTTGTCAAGGGCAGAGCTATTTCAGACAATGTGTTAATCACACATGAAGTTCTCCACTTCCTAAAGACATCACAAGCGGAAAAAGATGTTCCATGGCTGTTAAAACAGACATGAGTAAAGTCTATGATAGGCTGGAAGGGGATTTCATAAAGGTTGTCCTAGAAAAGTTTGGTTTTCACAGTAAATGGGTACAATGGGTGATGCAATGCGTGACTACAGTTTCATACTCCTATCTACTGGATGGTATTGTTAAAGGATCTACTATTCCTACAAGAGGTATTAGACAAGGAGACCCTTTGTCTCCCTATCTATTTATCCTCTGTAATGAGGTATTATCTGGACTATGCAGGAAAGCACAAAAAAAAGGAAGCTTACCAGGGATAAGGGTGTCTAAGAGGAGCCCTAGAATCAACCACTTTCTCTTCGCAGATGATACTATGTTTTTCTGCAGAGCGAACACACAAAGCTGTAAGAATCTAATGATTATCCTAAAGAAGTATGAAATAGCTTCAGGACAACAGATCAATGGACATAAATCATCCATAACTTTCTCAGCCAAAACACCTCAACGGATCAGAGCAAAAACTAAAGAAGACCTAGCTATTCCTAAAGAAGGAGGAGTGGGCAAGTATCTGGGCTTACCAAAACACTTTGGAAAGAGGAAAAAGGATCTCTTCTGCCTTATTGTTGACCGCATTTGCCAAAAAGCCTTGTCTTGGTCATCCAAATTCATTTCCCATGCAGGGAAAATGGTACTCCTCAAGTCAGTCCTTTCTTCTATGCCGACATATACAATGTCATGCTTCAAATTACCTGTTAGTCTCTGCAAGAAAATTCAGTCAGCTTTGACTAGATTTTGGTGGGATGCTAATTCAAAAAAAAAAGGAAAATGAGCTGGGTAGCATGGGATAAACTGACCAGAAGTAAGAGCTTGGGAGGACTAGGCTTCAGGGATATCCAAAGCTTTAATGATTCCCTCTTGGCCAAACAAAGCTTGAGAATTCTCCAAAACTCAAACAGTCTCCTGGCTAAAATCCTCATTGGGAAGTACTGCCATTTCACTCCTTTCCTGGAAAGCAGAGCACCAAACTCAGCATCACATGGATGGAGAGGGATTCTAATAGGCAAGGAGCTACTAAAGAAGAAGCTTGTAAATGTTATAGAAATGGACAATCAACAAAGATATGGATGGAACCATGGGTATCTCTGAATATCCCTATTCAACCTTTTGGTCCCCCTACCATTCTACAAAATGAAATGAAAGTCAGTGAGATGTTCTTACCCGATAAATAGGAATGGGACTTCGAGAAAATAGAACAACTCCTCCCTGACCGCAAGGAACATATATTGATGTTGAAACTAAGTCTAACAGGGGCAAAGGATCAATATGCCTGGCTTGGACACCCTTCAGGCCAATACTCAGTTAAGTCTGGCTATCACACAACTAAGGAAATGGAAGCAAGTGAGAATGAACCTGCAGCAATACCAAATTTCAACTAAAAAGCTCACATATGGCACAACAAACTATCTGAAAAAACTAAAACTTTTTATGTGGAGAGTAATGAACAATGGTTTACCTCTTGGAGATCAACTTGCTATTAGGGGAATAATAGACCAATCACAGTGCACAAGATGCGGAGAACCAGAGACGGCTACATACCTGTTCTTTCATTGCCAATATGCCCAACAGGTCTGGTCTCTAGCTCCTTTTAAAGAAAGGTTTGATCCTTTGCTTATCCAGAGCCTTACAGAGGGGATCTCAATAGCCAAGAAAATGACTTGCCTTCCACCAACAGGGCTAACTTCGACCCCTCTCATCCCATGGATCCTATGGACCTTGTGGATCAGCCGCAACAACAAAATATTCTCCGACCCCCTGTTCTCTGAAGATGATACAGTAACAAAAGCCATCCAAGACGCAAAGGAATGGATTAAAGCTCAAGAGTCTCTTTCAATCCCCAATCGTAACCAAATCAACAACCAAACACGGATCTCTGAGATTTTACCAACATGCTTCTCAGATGTCGCTTGGAGAGCAGATACCAGAGATGCAGGACTAGGTTGGGCGATCATATCCACTGATGGAAACATCCTTGATCAAGGATCGACAACAATCACCCAAGTGATAAGCCCCTTGATGGCAGAAGCTTTAGCGGCCCGAGAAGCAATGATCCAAGCTACAAAAAGGAATTACCATCGATTTAATTTTGCCTCAGACGCCAAACAATTGATCAACCTAATTAAAGCTAAGAGTATGCAATCGGAGATCTACGGAATCCTTGAGGATATCGACCATCTAGCGTCAGATCGGAAAGTTTCAGACTTTGTTTCAATCCCACGAGATCAAAACTCTGTATGTGATAATCTGGCAAAATCTGCCTTGTACCAGCTTTCAATTCCCCCCGGTTTGGGTGTTTGCCCCCCGGTTTAATGAATTAATACAATTTCGACCCAAAAATATATATCAATTACCTGAAGTTGACCTGAAATAACTGAAAGTATACAAAATTACAATAAAACCATAAATCAATTGAGACAAAACTTGAAAAGAAACTCTAATCGGAACTCTAATTGAAATCAAAACTACACCAAAACCAGAAATCAATTGAAACAAAGCTTGAAAGGACATAGGTGCTACTTTTGGAATATTAGGTGTTATTAGTTTTCGGGTAATTCGGGAAGCCGCGGATATTTCGGTTAAACCCGAAACCGATTACGAATCCGATACCCGACACCTATGGAAACCATTTGGGTTTTGACCCTAAACCGAAACCGAACCCGAACCGAACCATGTTTTTTGGGGTTGGGTAAATATGCCTAGGAGTGGTGGTATCCGGAACAAATTCATAGAAGATCCGATGTTGCCTCCTCTTCATAAAGAAGATGAAAGGTTGAAACTTCAGATACAAACATACCCCCTCTTGCTAACAATATGAATGAATACTAGTGCATAGGGAAAAAATTAAAAAAAGGCAAGAGGCTATTCAAAATCCAAAATTCTTTTCAAACAATAAACATACTATCAACAGTGTTTTGTTCGCCAGATGAGACAGATCCTGCTAAGTCATACAATGACAAGTTTGTATTATTCAGCAAAACAAGACAATCTTGCCGAGAGATCAAAGTATGAGGAAAAGCAAACTTGCACACGCTAAAATGCGTGAAAATATAAAAACAAAAACAGATTTTAAGTTCATTGAGAAACCAGAAACTGACTGTGTTGCTCTTTTATTCATCATCATCAACCAACGAGTAACTTATTCTCTTCCAAGAAGCTGTAGGTCGGTACTTCCAAGTTGTACGGCGCAGGACCTTTCCTAATCCTTCCAGATATATCGTAATGAGAACCGTGACACGGGCAAAACCAACCGCCGTAGTCACCAGCGTTCGGCAAGGGGATGCATCCCAAATGAGTGCAGACTCCAACCACGACTAACCATTCCGGATTCTTCACCCTAGCCGAGTCTTCTTGCGGGTCCCTCAGGGATCCAATATCCACGCTATTGGCCAGCTTGATGTCGTCTTCTGTTCTTCGCCTGATGAAGACGGGCTTTCCACGCCACTTCACTGTAACAGTGGTTCCAGGTTCAATGCTACCGAGGTCGACCTCGAGGGATGCAAGGGCAAGGACATCTTTACTTGCAGACATGCTCACAATGAGCTTCAAAACAAGAAGACGGAGAACCGAGGCGTAAACAAACCTCCCACCCGACAAGACGACATAGGCGAATGCACGCTTGCTAGGGTCACCAGGTGGGTAACGCTCATGGTTGTGGCTATCATAGACAATCTTTGAGTTGGGTGTTTTCACAGCTTCAACAGTGGCTGGGACTTCTGAAGCAAAACCTATCTCATTTCCTTGAGTCAGGATTTGAGAAGAGAAACCTGAAAATAGCATGTAACATTAGAATATAGATACATCAAAGTAATCTTTTTCTTGGCACATGTTCTACAAATTAAGCAACAAATGTTGAAGAAATGGACATTAATATATACGCTTCCCAAGAAAAACCACAAGTACATAAAAAGTGGAATCCATGAAGTTAGGAATGCAAGAGTATAACAGATTCATCCATACAATTCTAATAATCAGATGTTGTGTTATTACAGAAAATGCTTACATGACAAACATAGCCCCAAAACTCAGATTGCACACATATGTTAACAAATTCAATTCCAGATTCCTTTATTGATGCAAGTTCTTCAGCTTAGAAGCTATAAATCCTCTAAACCAAGTAGATAGTAACATGATGATCACAGGGACAATAAAACATCCATATCCTTAATACTTAAGAGATACATGGATACACAAGATCAAACATTTACAAATCCAGAAGCCAGTGTGAATCAAAATATCGATAACGCACCCCAAGGATATTATACAAGCAGGAAGCTTTTTGCTCATCAAACAAAGGATTATCTCAGAACTAGTCAATTCATATACAAACAATCAATAAAAATGGAAAATTTCCTTCCGGACGAATAATGAAATGGTACACATCAAGCTCTAATAAACCATCCTAGTTTCATGGAATTGCAAACAGGTAACAAGTTTTTTTTTCCCACGTATCATTTCGTAGGTTCGATAATATGAATCTCAATCATTCCGTGGACTTCCAAGCAAAAAAAAACAATTTTTTTGATCTTTTCACAAAATCGTTGAATTGACAACAAAAATAAAAAATTGAAATCAATCGAGAAAAGGGTTTGTAGATCGGCGTACTTCTGATAAGGCTCCGGTGGTAGGAATTGAAACACGAAAGATCCGCAGATGGGTTAGATCTGGGAGCTGAAGAAGAGTCTCCGACATCGGAAACGGTATGATCTCGAGAGAGAACGAATGAGGTCGCAGTCGAAGATCTCTGCGAAACAGAGAAAAGTCTCCTCCCTGCTACTCGAAGCATCTTTGCTCAATCGGGTAATAGCCGAATCTAGGGTTTCGCTCTAACCAAAGAAGAAGAGAAAAAAAAAATCCTAAGGTTAGAGATGATGCTCGATGCAAACAAAAAGATTAAAAAAAAATCGAGAAATCGTCAATTTTTTTTTGTTGTTACTATTTTTTTTTTTCAACCCAAAATTGGTATAATCAAAAGGTGGCGGGGCCGTTTTTTGAGTTTAGCGGGTCGCTTAACGTTAACCAAAACCGTCTTATCTTCGATTCCGATACATTCTATGAGTACGATTGCTTTGCCGGTGAGTGTTTGGGAAGGTTTGGACAGGATCTCGCGATCTTTCTTATGGGGTAGTACTACCGAGAAGAAGAAGCAGCATCTAATTGTGTGGGATCGGGTATGTGAACCGAAAGGTGAGGGAGGTTTGGGAATTCGATCGGCGAAATTAATGAACAAAGCCATGTTGAGCAAGGTGGGATGGAGACTTTTACACGATAGAGAGAGTCTATGGGCGAGAGTGTTACGACATAAGTATAAGGTGGGAGAGGCTTATGAGCAGGATTGGTTGGAGTCGAAAAACACTTGGTCATCCACATGAAAGAGTATCGGGATTGGGCTGCGGGAAGTTATAGTACCGGGGTTGAGTTGGGTTCTTGGTGATGGGCAAGTGGTACGGTTTTGGCAAGATAAGTGGTTGTTAGACAAGCCACTGGTGGAGACGGTTAATGGAGATATTCCTGAAGCGGAAATGTTGGTTAAAGCCCGTGATTTATGGAGAAATGGGATAGGTTGGGAGCTTACAAGGATCGAGTCGTATGTAACACAAAACACGAGGTTACGGTTGGCTTCAGTGGTGGTGGATACCTTGAATGGAGCGCCAGACCGTGTGTCTTGGGGAGAGAATTCTGATGGGAGGTTTACGGTTGCTTCGGCATATTTAATGTTGGCGAGAGATGCGAGGCCTAGACAGAACATGACGAAGTTGTATGACCGAGTATGGAGGGTTGTGGCGCCAGAAAGAGTCCAAATTTTCTTATGGTTAGTAGTGCAACAAGCTATAATGACAAATAAGGAGAGGTTTCGGCGACATCTTTGTCTCTCTGATTTATGTCAAGTTTGTAAGAGTGGAGAGGAATCAATTTTACATATACTTCGTGATTGTCCGGCAATGGCGGGCGTTCGGCACCGGCTGGTTCCATCTAGGAAGAGAAATGATTTTTTTGATAAATCACTTTTGGAATGGGTTTATGGAAATCTAGGTGATGGTGGAGATACAGATGGAAGTCCATGGGCTACGGTTTTTGCAATGGCGGTTTGGTGGGGATGGAAATGGAGATGTGGCAACGTGTTTGATACGAATGGGAAGTATCGCGATAGAGTTCGGTTTCTCAGAGATCTTGCTCAAGAGGTGACCGTTGCACATGTGAGTTTAAATGAAGCTTCGCGAGGCAGCCGGAGAGAGGAGAGGTTGATTGCGTGGTCACCACCGGGGGATGGTTGGGTTAAATTAAATACTGATGGTGCATCACGGGGTAACCCGGGTTTAGCGTCGGCTGGTGGAGTTCTTAGGGATCATGATGGAGGTTGGTGTGGTGGGTTCGCCTTGAATATAGGAATATGTTCGGCACCATTGGCGGAACTATGGGGAGTGTATTATGGTTTGGTTATCGTTTGGGAGCGGCGGATAACCCGCCTGGAGTTAGAAGTGGACTCGGAGATAGTGGTTGAGTTTCTGGATAAGTGACTCGCATCCGCTGTCGTTCCTGGTACGTCTGTGCCATAGCTTTATATCATTGGATTGGATAGTCCGCATTTCTCACGTGTATAGGGAGGCTAGTCGTCTTGCAGATGGATTAGCGAACTATGCGTTTTCTCTACCTTTAGGTTTCTATATGTTTTATTCTGTTTTAGAAGAAGTTAATTCGATTGTTTTAGAAAATATTAATGGGCTTGCGCGCTCACGAAATGTTCGTGTTTAGTTGTTTTACTTTAATAAATTGGGGGAGATAATTCTCTCTCCAACGACAAAAAAAAAAAAAAAAAAAGTATATACTAAAAAATAATGACGGTGTTTTTCCCTTTGATACTTATGTAGCTTCGTGGCACCTTAATGTACTTGTATTTGATTCGTGGCTCATGATTAACCATTTATTCAAATCTTAACCCAAAAAGTAGGAGAAAAATATTGAAATTTAATGTCTCGAAAAAGCTTATTTCGAAGGAAAAACAACAAAAGTAAAAATGCAGATGACAAATTTTCAAAAAAGGACAAGTAGTGACTATATTGTTTCCCAAGAGGGTCATATTTATTTGTCAATTGTTTGCATCATCATCATCACAAACATGGTTTTCTTAGGAGGGAAATTCTTCAGAGGTTGGTGAAGTCAACAGGTTCACGGAGAAGCCTCTCCATCTGTTGAGCCCTAGTCTTGATAGACATGTCCAACACCTTTTGTTGAAACTCCACTATTAGCCCACCGTAGATACTCGGATCAATCTGCAAAACCATACACATCAATGTTTAGTTTCCGCCTTCTTAGCTTAAGCATATCATCGCGAGCTACAATACAATACCTTTTGTTCGATCGTGACTTTTTTCCCTTCTCCGATTATCTCCTGGAGAGTATCTCTCAGTTCCTTCTCCTCAGCAGCGGGGAGCGGCTGTTTTGACCAGTACATTTCGTTTAAAATCAACAATGCTGAGTTATGGTTTCTTAAGAGATGACAACAGTAAGCTTACCATGACTGTGGTAACCAAAACTTTGACATCTCCTCTATGCGCATTTGTCAGCTGCATGAATTTCTTCACAATCACATCTAGGTTCTTCAGCTTTCCATTCTCAGCTAACAAAGCTGTCAAAACAACGTTTCGATCTAAACAACGACACAGTCAACCAAAATCATAAACAAGGCGGTTTCAAGGTTTTCGTTGCATACAGAGGAAGTTCTTGGTTGGTTCGGCAAACTCTGCTTGATCACAAAGTTCCATAATAGCAGCGAGTCTTGTAGCTCTAGGAACGGTAGGATCTTTTGTGAACTGAGCAAAAGTAGGGCTAGTCTTCATTGCCTCAGTCAACTCAGAAAGATCCAACTCAATCTTTTCCAAGGTATTGAGTTTTACAGCTGCAATGTACAACCATGAAGCAAAGTTTCCAGATTCACCAACTAAAGCCAAAGGCACCTGAAACAGCATACATACACACGCAATGTAACAACACAACAAAAGTATACACTTCCACAGATAATTGTTACAAAACCCAGCTATGACTATCCAACACAATAAGTATACACTTCCACAAATCATTATTGCAAAATCACTATAACCAGCTAAGAAAACGATTAATATTCATACAATTAGTATATAGTGAAGCGATAAACACATATAAGGATGTGTAAAAGTACCTTAACATTTTTTGGAGCCGAAGCAGTTGCATAATCTCTCAACTGCGATAAACAATACAAAAAAGGTAAGGATTTTACAAAAATCAAACAATACAAATTTTTGAAGCCTTTATCTGAACAATGTAAACCCGAGAATACAACAATTCTATCGTCTCCGGTTATTAAGCTAATCAGAAGATCGGATCGACTGATTTGTGAAGATTCGATTCCTAACCAGAAAAAAAAAAATTGGATGTTTGAGATTCGATTTTGAAGAATATGATTACCGCAGGAATAAGAGAGCCTCCACGAGGGAAGGATCTGGCGGAGGAGACGGAATTTGATAGGGCGATGTTCTTGAAGGCGGAGATTCCCGATCTGATGCGACCAGCGAAAGCCATTTTTGTTGCAGACAGATAGATTTGGAACCCTAGAAATGAGAAGAAGTCGATCACTTTTGCTTTGTTTGAGCAAAGAGGAGAAACTGGTCAGAGGAAGAAAATCACTTAGTAAATTGGGCTCTATTGGGCTTATTTTATGTTATTGAGCTTAGTACTACACTGGAGTTTGAAACATATTAATGTATAACAATTTTTCAGTATAAGAGAAAAAAAAATGTTAATAGTGGCAAATATATTATTGTTTTTGATCAGTATTAATCTTGTATATGGAATGAGTGTAACTATGGTTTTGGAGTATGAGATATTGTTACAATTTACAACGAAATTTATTCAGATGAACCAAGTTTTTAAGATTAGTAGTTTCTATTAGTGTTAACTTTGTATCATATTTATGTATTTATATATATTTGGAAGAGAAATTTCAAGATATGCCACTTTTGACATGCCACTTTTCAAAAATGTTACTATCACTTTTTCCAAATTTTTAAATCATTTATGTTTGGGTTAACTATGTTATATTAGAGTTTAGTTTTTTGGGTTTAAGGTTTGTTAGGGATCAAAATATTTTTTAAAATTGAGAATTTTGAGATATAAGGTTTTTAAACGGATTTATAAGTGGATGTTAGTAAAAAAATAATTCAAAAGTGGCATATCTGAATAACTTGCCTTTGAGTATTGGGTTGATTTTGTATGAAGAAGCTAGGTTTAGTTGGAGCTTTAGTTTTGGTTGTTGGTGAACTCTCCTTCCGGGATTTATTGGATTTGGTCACGCTTATTTGGTTTAGAATTGATCTCGAGTTATGGTGTTATCGCGAGCTCGTATGCAGTTCCCTCCTCCCCTTCATCTTCGACGAGTTGCAAGGATCCCTCTGGGTGCAAGGTTTCAAGCTCTTGGTGGCTCGGTGTTTGGTTTGACGATTGGATTGGCAAGAGGAGGAATGTTTGGTTTGCCTTTTAGATTGGTTGTAACATACCTATCTAATTAGGTTATTGTTTTAGTTTGGTTGTATCTGTTATATTTCAACCGTGTATTTCATCTGTGTACTCGAAACTAGTATTCCTCCATGTTTAATATAATCCTTGAGATGACAATAAAAAAAAAAACTACAAAAGTGTGTGTTTCGCTCTTTGGTCTTTTATTTTGTTTTTCAATCACATATTCAATTTTTTCTTTTTGATTTTGTCAGTGCTTTGAATAATTTGTTTAAACTACAGGAAACAAAAATATTATGTAGAACGATGCAGTTCTTGTGATTGACAATATTTGAAGAATTTGTTTTTTCATTGTCATCTGAACAAATATGCATTGTGTAGTCATTGTCATTTAATCAACTTTCAAAGACTTTTCATTATTATGTACCTAATTATCTTTGCCAAAATAAGATTCCAAAGTGAAATATGGTATATGACCTATATGGTCACTAATAGCAGTATCGAAAGATACAAAACACGATTAGTTGTAAATGGAAACATGATACTCTTCAATTTCTTAATAGACTATTCCATTTTTTGAAAAGCTAGTTACCTTTTTTTTTTATTTTTGCTGACTTTGCTTAAAACTGATATGGCTACTTTTAAGATGGTGACTATCTCATCTTGACATTTATAATGCATTTATGAGTTGGGATCTCTCTGAGGATATTTTATATAGAACTTTCACATGGAGAGCAATTGTTTACTAATATTTTTATACAGTAAAGAGAAATTGCATACTAAATTTGAAATAACTAATGTTAAAACTCAACTTTCACACATAATCAAATAAAAATGCATTATTATATCTTATTTAAATGTTTTTGATTAAAGACAAATCGATAGTGATGCAGATCTTAAACCGAAATTACGGTATTAAATAGCTGCGTAGACCTTTTTAATGGTTGGTAGATTATCATGATCAGCGTAACTAAACTAATAAATGGGATAAAAATTGGGAGTATGGAGAAGTTGGAGGGGTAAAACAATAATTTCGAAGTGCAAATGTGAAGTAGTGACACGTTCACTTGTCGGCACAGTGGAGAAGACAACAAATCTTTCTCTCTTGTTCACATATACATAATTTGATACAACACTATTCTTCTTCTTCGCTGTTCAACAAACCCCTGCCTCAATCTTGTTTCTGTTCATTTTCCTCAAGACTTCAATATACCAAACATTTTTTTTCTGAGAAAAAACTCTGAAAATCACCAAGTAAGTTTTTTATATTATTTTCGTATATTTTGTTTCAAATCTTGGAGGCAGATTTCAATTTTTGTGACGTACTTCATTTTCATCTAGTGTAATGTACTTTGTTTCGGTTTTGGTGTCTTGTTGTGTGATCTAGCTTTTCTAGGGAAAATATTAGTGGGTTTTGTTTTTCAATGAAATCAAACTATTATAGAGTATTGATCTGGAGATTGATTAGTCAAATCTAGTTATTTTCAAGAAAATGGTAATGATAGATTTGCACATTTTAGATTTTTAGGTAATACGTATCCTTAATGATTTGATTTGATCATTGTTTGACTAATTAGTTCGATTCCTTGTTTCAGATTTGGTTTAGCCATAGAATTTTCTAGAGCAATATATAACAGGTGATGGTAGTGCAACAATGGCAAAGAAGAAGGGCTTGTTCACTGTATTGAAAAGATTTTTGGTTTCAGATGCTAATTCAGAAAAGGTAAAAGAAATTGAATTAATAATCTCATTCTTGTGATGGTTTCTTGCTTCTTGTTTAATTCTTGTTATGTATTATTTATTCAGAAAGAAAAGAGAAGAAGATGGACATTTTGGAAGCTTAAGGTTAAAAAGAGATTACCTTCCATTACAGCACCTCCAGAGCTACACAGTACAAGACGAGAATCGCTCGAGGAACACAAGGAAGATAGCGTGTCGGATGTGGGTGAGGTCAGCCAAGTATTTTGTAGTCGACAGTTAGATTCCATAGAAGAGTTAAAAGATTCAACATCTCCAGAAACTTCTGATCTAGTAGTCCAATATCAAAGGTTTCTAAATAGAGACGAAGAAGTTCTCGCTGCTACTCGGATTCAGACCGCTTTTCGTGGTCATCTTGTAAGTTTTGTCTACCCTGTAATGAATTACTCATTTTCATGTGTTGATAATGATGTTGAACTTAATTTCAGGCAAGGAAAGCTCTTCGCGCGTTGAAGGGAATAGTGAAGCTGCAAGCATATATTAGAGGTCGTGCCGTGAGACGTCAAGCAATGACTACGCTAAAATGCTTGCAATCTGTTGTGAACATTCAGTCACAGGTCTACGGTAAGAGAACACAAATTCCCGGAAGTGTTCAGAGAGACTACGAAGAGACCAATAAATTTCAGATATTCACCGAGAACATACTCAAGGTACGTATTTTTATATGAATATGGTGCGCGCTACTTTCTTTATTTAGTATGTAAGAATATATTTTATATTTTCAGGTGGACACGAATAGTCAGAAGCGATGGGACGATAGTCTTTTAACAAAGGAAGAAGCGGAAGCCGTGGTCATGAGCAAGAAAGAAGCTTCGTTAAGAAGAGAACGGATAAAGGAATACGCAGTCACTCATCGGGTATTCTATACGCTTGATCATTTTACATTTTGTTGCACTATGACCTGAAAATCATTCATTGTGAACAAACATCAGAAATCCGCGGAGTCATATCAGAAACGGAGTAACACGAAATGGAAGTACTGGTTAGACGAATGGGTAGATACTCAAATAACCAAGAGCAAAGAGCTCGAAGATCTCGACTTGTCTTCAAAAGCAAAGCCGAAAGACGAAACTTTAAATAAAAATCCGAGGAACTCGTCGCCAAGAAGATTACCGAACAATCATAAAAGACAAGTTTCAATAGGCGAAGAGGAACAACAAAACCCCGGGTCAGTCGCTACACCGACTTATATGGTTGCAACAGAGTCAGCAAAGGCAAAGTCAAGATCTTTGAGTTCCCCGAGGATAAGACCAAGAAGTTTCGACACACAGTCAGAGAGTTACTCGCCGTATAAAAACAAGCTATGCCTTACGACTTCGGTTATGAGCGAAGCGCCGAGCAAAGTCAGGATTGGGAACAATGGTAGTAATAATACTAGGGCAAGCGCGTACCAACAACGATCTCCCGGGTTAAGGGGATTTAACATAGGTCCTTTGAAATCATGCAATAGTACGCTATTGAACGATCTCAGCATTAACTCGGAACGGTCTTTACCGAGCTGGAACAAGCAGAGTAGCTTGAGATGAGTTGGTTTTTAAGCCATTGTATATACATATACATACGTTCCAATGTTTACTTGTTGGAGAATCACACTCACTTCACTTGTATCAAAATATTTTTTTATCTTTTGTTTGTTTACACTTGTTTGTTAAATTCAATTTCATTTGGTTTAAGCCTCCAGAAAATGTTTTTTTTATTTTTGATTTTTTACTGGAAATGTAAAGTAATTAGGACTTGTTCTTACATAAAGACCAGCTTGGATTGAGGCAACAAGGCTAAAACGACACCGTTTTGGAAAAGGGAAGAAATCGGAAAAGGTTAGAGAAGGATGTCACTGGTAGATTACGATGATTCTTCCTCCGACGACGATGTTGTTTTAGCCACCGCCAAGGAAGAGAAGAAAGCTCAACAGAAACCATCTCTAATTCAATTTTTTCCTCCTCCAAATACACAGTGAGTGATTTTGATTTTAGGGTTTCTCAATCCTGGGTTTTGAAATTCAACCGCTCGAGATTGTGTTTGGAGAGTTTATAGAACTAATCTGACGATTTTGATTCATATAGCTTAGTTTCTCGTCGACTCGGTATAAAGTCTCTACCTTTAGGCTTCAAGTACATATTAGTTTGCTAAAGGGAGTACCTTTTGTTTGGTTCCGATCTCACTCAATTCTGATATATTGAATTGTTAGGTTAAGTTTAAATCATTGGTTTGTGTCAAGTTTGAGTGTTAAGAGTATGCAAGTTGGTTAAGTTTATAGTTGACCCTTTGTGTATTCGTAGGAGATCTCTCAGTAAGCAGGAAAACAGTGATGAGCTTCCTAAGCTACCTGATGCTTTGTTTCTTCTGGAGTCACCGTCACTCGCGCAAGTGAGCGGTGGCAATGACCATGCTTCCGTTGTTGCAGCTGCGATGGCGGAGAATGCGTTACGGAAAAGAGACTTGAAAGGGAATTCAACTTCTCTTCCTCGTCGTCCTAAGCTGCCAAGAGGGAATTTGCCTCATTCCAAGAATGTTCCTGAAACTATGGGTAATGTACTTGTGCCTCCTCAGCTAAAAGGAAGGTTAGTCGTCGATCACTCATCTCTCTATTCTCACTTTGTTTCTTAAACTTATGAATCTATTGAGAAGGCTATGAATTGTTGACTTTCTTGGCATCTTTGTGAGAAGTGGTTCCTAATTTAGATGCAATGTCTTGTTTAAAACACTAATGTTAGATTATATATAATCTGCAGGAGCAATGTCGCCACTGAGGATATGAGCAGGCTTTTTGTGAAAAAACGGCAAGAGTCTTCCAAGGCAACATCTCCTAATAAGGATTAGTTTTGTCAAACTTGAATGGTTCTATTTCTATGACTAATTGTTGGGGTTATCTTAGTTGGAAAACAGGGTATGTAACTTTACGTTTTCTCATATATCTATACAAAAGAAATCGTTTTCTTTTTCACCACCTAATTCAGCTTCACCATTTTGTCAAAATGAAAAATTGAACATGACTCCTGTTATCACTATCTTATTGAGCCACTTGGTTGACCAAGTAAAGGATTGTGTAACCACGGCTTGCCAGTACTGGCATATATGCATGGAAATAGTCGCTTTCACCCATCTATGGGTTTGTGATAATAAGATGCTACTATTATCTTGGAAGTATGAGTTAATTGTCAATGTTTCAAGTGATTTCTTTGATTATGACAACACTTAAATGTTATATTTGCCTTGTAAATTTGGGAAGTTGTCATTATAACGACTAAATTTACCACGGTAAACTTCAAACCAAACACTACTTTTGCATAAAAATAGATAAGATCAATCTTTATTTAAGATAGAAAACAAAAACTCTGGAACAGAGGTGTCTTTTTCTTTGTTAACGAAACCAAACTGGAGTATCTGACATGTGAAGCCACTAACTAAACCTTACATAAAGTAACTTGTTCAGCTAAAGCATCAAAACATGACCAGCAAAACAATTACTGATTTCACAGCGTTGAATAATCTCAAACCAACTCATTGAAAGCATTAACCAATTCTACAAACAGTATATATACTATTACAACGGTGGTCTACTGATGTTGCTGATTGTTGTGCGGTGGAGGGCCTGCAGGTAAAGGCGGTTGCGGCTGCTGCTGCTGCTGCACGATTCAAAAATAAAGAGAATATATTCAGCTCTCTTTTCAACATCTAATCATACCATAGGTGATAGAACCTAGCCAGTAAGTTTTCAAACGAACAGCACTCGGCCTATTTGTACAGAGATTCATGTGAAACCGTAAAGGGTATACCAATAGTAGGAGGGTGTTTAGAGTGACCTGTTGGAAAGGGTTGTTGAACGGTGGCATCATTTGTGGTCGGTTGAAACCACGTCCTTGGGGATACATTTGGGGTCCACCACTGCTTGGTGGTCCTTGAAATCCTCCCGGAGGAGCACCCATAAAATGACTTTGCGACATCTGAGGATTCATGCCCCCTTGCATTCCCTACTCCGATAAAAAGTGATTATTAATTCTTCCTACTGGGTGAAGCAAAACCATTTATGTTGATAGCATACAAAGAGGGATCTAACTCATGGAAGGGGCAACCACAAAAGACAGGCTTAAGTTGTGGTCAAATTACAAGAGATCTGAGAGACGTACCATTGTTCCAGGCATTTGATGAGAAATGGGCATTGAGGAAGGTGGCATGTGACCGTGAGGAGTCATTTGCATAGGCCGGGGAAGATGAGGATGAGGGTGCAATGGCATATGAGATGATGGTGGTAGCTGATGATGAGGCATATTGGGTATTGGCGGCATTTGCTGGGGATGACCTTGGTGGTGTTGTTGTTGCTGGTACCCTTGCTGCTGTCCACTTCCAAGAAGCGATGGGTGAGGACCAGGTGGCAGCGGAGGAGCCCCCAATGCCATCGAACCTGGAAGAGGCTGTTTATGTTCTCCTTGAGAGGATCCATCAAACGACATTGCTATTCCGATTCCTGGGATGGTCCCCTCATTCCGTGTCAGCCCAGGAACAAATGCTCCAGGAGTTGGTGATGCCTCAGACGGTTGGAAATTATCATGCATGCGATTACCAAAACCTTGTTCATTATAGCCTGATACAAATTACATTAATTAGTACACACATATAGGACCAGTTGAGATGAAGCAGTCAAGTCTGTTCTGTTTTACAAATTTTCCAGTTAACAAAGGTGCCATATGGCTGGATCGAGCCTTACGAACTCAAGGCCTATTTTGAACCAGCCATTATAGACTGACCTTGCCAGGGCTGGGCCAGTTAAACCAATCACAACATCCTTACTATCTAATCATATCATATGGATAAGCCAATCACTACCCACAACCTTTCCATTGCGATGCCTACTAGATACTAATAGCCCAAAAAAATACCTTGGTTCTGCATAGGCAGGACATCTCGGGGATTATCCCCAGGCCTGTTTCTGCACCAAAACTTGGTTGTGTGATCATTGCTACCACTGCAGATATTAGGGTAAAAGATCAATAACTGAAGCATTATTATTAAAAAGTATAGCTAACCGAATAACCTAATAGAATAAAAGTGTAAGGTATTCATAGCACCAGATTATTATAATTCGTGATTGCTACCTGCAAAGAAGATATCCAATAGGATGCCATGCAAGATCCCAAACACTGTTTTCATGAGCATTTGCAATTTCAATCTGCGGGTTTTCATGCCTGGGAATGAAGAAAAGTTTCATAATTAGACACCTCAAACAAAACCATAAAATAAAAGGTAGAGTTTCATCTTACTAGCATAAAGATGCATCATGACTGGATATAAAACGTACACAATAAACATGATTTGCCCAATCTTTGTGTGTTTAAAGC
Organism: Draba incana; assembly: GCA_963576765.1. NCBI lineage: Eukaryota > Viridiplantae > Streptophyta > Magnoliopsida > Brassicales > Brassicaceae > Draba > Draba incana. The sequence goes on from OY755205.1 coordinate 9,643,873, forward strand.
AACAGCAGCAAGAATGAATAAATAAAAAGGCATATTGCTTCACAACTGTACTTACCCGACAACCCAGTGACAAATGGTTCCGTCAAAACTCCCACTGACAAAATATTCTTCATGGAAGGGATGCCACGCCAAAGCTTCAAAAGAATTTCACAATAATTGCAAATAAGAAAATGTCGAAGAACAGGTTGAGAATTGTCATTCAACAGATAATTAAAAAACTCTCAGATGTTAGACCCACATTGATAATTTTTTGAACTCATATGCTTTAGAGTCCAAATCAATTTACAGAAAAATAATTGTATACAGGCAATTTGTCTGCTTTCACATGTTTAAAGACATGATCATTACAGAATTTGACAGCTTACATGTTACATCTTTCTTGTGCCCACGAAAGGATTCAAGCTCCTTCATAGTCCTTATATCATACAGCTGCAGATTACATGCATAGGTGTCATACAAATGCTTCCATAGTGCACGGAGAATAGCTGTTTACAAATCCATATACCCCGAAGGAAGTGATTCTTACCTTAATTATCTGATCTTTTGAGGCCGTTAAAAGCCAATTGCCATTTTGATTCCACTTCACACTAAGCACCATATTTTTGTGACCATGACTGCAAAAGTGAGAACAGGCCATTACATTCATCAAAGCTTTGAACTTGAAATTATTAGTAAGATATAGATTACGTTTTGTACCACTTACAGTGAGCAAAGCTCTTTCCCAGCTTTAACATCCCAGAGTTTGACAAGCTGGTCTTTTCCACCTGACAATACAGATTAAAACGGTTAATAAGTCATATAGAGAAACTCTAAAGTATACAACGGTTTCTTTCTTATTGCGTTACTCAAAATCAGAAGTCTATAGATGATGTACCAGAAACTAGTAGGGACTTTGTGGGGTGCCAGTCAACGCACTTGACATCCCAACCATGGCCTGTCTGAGTTCAAAATATAAAGAATCCTTTGGTCACTTCAATAATTCAGAACATACAAATATGAAAAGAAAACAAATAGTGAAAGCATGCCTTCAAAAGGTTAGAAAACTTTGTTTAAGCAACAAGTTGGAGCCTCCAATACTAACTATTTTTTACATGGCATGACACCAAACAGAATCTCAATAACAACTTTTTATGTGTAGCTTAAAGGTCCAATTCTAATAACACACAGCTAAAACACATCTGGCTATCTGTATTCAAAAAGAAGGGGGAGCAAGCAAATCTGCTCAAATCACATTACCGGTTAATGATCGTTCTTCTTTGCACTTTGCAAAATCCCAAACTCTAACAGTCGTATCATCAGAACACGAGCAGAACTTCAAATCTGTGTTACAGAAACTGTTTGATACGCGTTATTTAAATTTCATGAGATCCATTTATTGCAATTTAACATATCGAAGTTTTTACCTTAAACCACGAATTGATTCCTTGTGAGCAGTTTTATTGGCTTTCACATTGTTCATGTTGTTCTGCCAATACCTGATTCATAAGGAAAAACTAAATTGAATCATAAACTTCTGAGTTTCTAATTTACATGGTACAAGTTAAGGATTGTAAGAAAAAAAAAATACTTTATTGTGCCTCCATCATCACCAGAGACCATCCAGCTGTCATTGTGGCTCCATATCATAGACCTTATAGGTTGATCATGTGCCTGAAAATTGACAGCAGAGATTTCAACAGTCGATACCAGGAGCAACAGCTATATAGGAATCAAAAACAGAAGTCCACAAAGATTAATATACACAATCTGAGAAGCGTACCTGTAGAATCATTTCAAAATTGAAAGATTGCCCATTCCAAAGAGTAAACTCCCCACTATGGGAGCCAGTGATAAGACGTCTTCCTGAAGGTGTCCACTAAATTACAAGAAACCCAATCAGCAAATAGCATGGGAAACAGAGAAGACCACAATACAGCCAACTATTAAGGGATATACCAATACACAGTTGATTGAACAACGGTTCTTGTTCAAGGAAGTGTGAACAAACTTTGCAGCAAAACTCGTCGAAGGATTATCTGAATAGGCAACTGTGGGAAGCATCTGAAACAATAGAAAATTATTCAAATACTGAATATAGTAATACTCAGATCAAGAATCAATTGCATAATCCAGAAAACCAAAGAAACCCCACATCAACTGCTGCAGCTGGGGTTGGTTGCAAACAGGTCCTATCCCTTGAGTCTCTCTGCCATGTTCGAGCCTGAACAAACAACATATATAGAGTAAACACTCTCTGTAATTCAATTTCCACATAAAGTATGAGCTAGTTGAACTTAAATCACATATCCATATCAGTTGCATTATCAAGACGACAACTTTATAAAGAAGAAGAGAATTGCAATCAATCAGTCAAAAAGGGTCTAAAGAAGAAATTGGAATACATTACCTGAATATATTTCACAACAGTGCTGGTGTAATCAACAGCTCTTCTCTGTGTATGCTTCCTCATTCGTTTCGCACCAAAACTATCTACATGTGCTGCGAAATCAAACAAGAGACATCAGATCTCATAGTGAAAGCTTAAGCCTTACAATACATTTGAGCAAAATCTAGTACTTCTACTTACAATCAAAGGGATTTGGGCCAGAGGGATGGTGGTATTCGGGATTGATAGTAGTGGACGAGGCCGAGGGCTGCCGCATCATCGGCGGTGGCATCGGCGAACCTCTGTGCAAATCTCCGCCGGCTCCAACCAAGTGTTGATTCTGTACCGGTGGTAGTTGCTGCATCGATTCGCCGTACATGATTGGCCACGGAGAAGCAAAGAGGAGGAGGAGAGAAGTGGAATAGGTTAGGGATTTCTTCTCGGCGAGCTAAACCCTTGAAAGAATCGGTTCGCCGATCGGTTTTATCTGGTTTGTTGATTATTTTATACAATTATCTCATTTAATTTAATATGTTACAAGTTTGTTGTACAATTTTTTTATGTTGCATATGGATGTTGGAATGTAGAATAATTTACCTTGTTAAAGAAAAACATAGCTGAGGTCTTTTTCAATATGTAAATGTATTTTAAAATTATTTCATATATAATAATTTATAAACATATCCCTAATACAAACATACTCTTTAGCACAAAGAGGCAACATACTAAAAGTTCATAAGATGAATACATAATTGTATGAATATTGTTACTTATCCCAACTATATATGAGTGTCTTCGGTTGTTTTTTCGTTGTGAGATAAATAGCTTCATCTTCTGCGCTCCATGTATATAACAAGTCACATTTTCTATATTTATATGCTTGATATGCGTAAAAACGCTTATGATATTCCAAATTAGCTCCTTTCCACAAAACAAAATAAAAAAATGTTATTAGAAGAACATCATCACGAAAACTAAAATTGTATGGAACACCTTTAAATTTTACGAAATGATAGTCTAGATCGTCGTTTCTCGAATGACAATGGATTTTCAGACTGCTATAGCTAAGAGAAAGATTGTTTTGAAAAACTACCGTGTTTTTAGGACACTTAGCTTCATTAGATCCAACATCCAAAACACTTAGGAGAGACAACAAAATAAATTCATAGTTTTCAGTAAATCTTATTCTCTTAAAATTTGGAAAAATCGAAAAAATGCTAATAAAATTTGTGCATGTATTAACAGTCTTATAGACTTCATAGATTTCTCAAATGTCAACAGGAACTGTTTCAATCCCCTTAGTTTGATGTTTGGATTCCATTTGGCAAGTTTACATAGACTATATTTATGTATTGATTCTAGTTTCAATATTTGGTCAAATTATCAATAACTCAAATTAATTTCTATATTTGTTTTTTAATAACTATTGTTAATAAATAGGCTAATTTTTGATGCATTATGTTTTGTTGTAATACATATATTTTAAAATTATTTCATATATATTATTTTATAAACACAAACAGAATAAAACATAATCTTTAGCACAAAGAGGCAACACAACTAGTTCATAAGATGAAAACATAATTGTATAAACATTATTTCTTATCCCAGCTATACATAAGTCTCTCCGGTCTATCTTTCGTTGTTAAATAAATAGCATCATCTTGCGCCTTCCATATATATAACAAACTACATTTTCTTTCTTTAATAGCGTGATATCCGTCAAAATGTTTATGATACTTGAAAGCTTCTTTCCACAAATCACATTCGAAAACCGTTATTAGAATAACATCATCACGAAAACTAAAATTGTACGCAGCATCATTAAATTTCACAAAATGGTAGCCTAGATCGTCGTCTCTTGAATTACAATGGACTGTTAGAGTGATATGGCTAAGAGAAAGATTATTTTGAAAAACTATGGTGTTTTTCCTGCACACGGCTTCATTAGATCTAACATGCAAAACACTTATGAGAGACAATAAAATAAATACAAAATTCATTGTTTTTAGCAAATCTTATTCTCTTAAAACTTGAAAAAATGCTAGAAAGATTTGTGCATATATTTATAGTCTTATAGACTTCATAGGTTTCTCAAATATCTATAGTGATTGTTTCAATCCCTTTAGGTAGATGTTTGGATTCCGTTTGGCAACTTTACATAATCTATGTTTATGTATTTGATTCTCTGTAATCAATTTTTAGTCAAATTATCAATAACTCAAATTGATTTCTATTTTTTTTTAATAAGTATTGTTAATAAATAGGCTAATTTTTTTTAATGCACTATGTCTTGTTGTCTTTAATGCTTTTACTTTCTTTTTTCTTTAACTCTTCTTACTTTTCTTTAGAACAATTAATTAGTTTGGTCTTTTGGTAAAAAAAAATATATTCTCGCCAAATGTTCGTCTTAATTTTTAGTTAAAAATCTAGTTAAATCAATTTTAAATAAATAAATAAATGCTAATAAAATAGTTAAACAAAACATCTCAAACAAATATATTGTAGTATCTCAATAATATGACGTATATCCAGGATAATGCCACATGTTATATAAGTACCATAATCTTGTGCGTTCCATATATATAACAAGTCACATTTTCTATATTAAGCTGTGTAATATATGTCAAAATCTTATGATACTCGAAATTAGTCATTTTCACAAAATCACATTGGAAAACCGTTAATAGTATAACATCATCATGAAAACTAAAATTCTACGCAACATCTTTATATTTTGCGAAAGAAATGGAGACTAGATCGTCGTCCATCGGATGCAATGGGCTTTTAGAATGCTATAGTTAAGAGAAAGATTGTTTCAAAACCTATGATGTTTTTATGGCACTTAGCTTCATTAAATCCAACATGCAAAATACTTTTGAGAAACAGTAAAATAAATACAAGATTTATAGTTTTGAGTAATTTTTCTTCTCTTAAAACTTGGAAAAATCGAAAAATGCTAATAAATTTTGTGCATGTATTTACGGTCTTATAGACTTGATAAGCTTTTCAAATGTCAACAATGATTCTTTCAATCCTTGTAGTTTGATGTTTGGATTCCATTTGTCCTGTTTACATATACTATATTTATGTATTGATTCTAGAATCAATGTTTGGTCAAATTATCAATAGTCAAATTGATTTCTATTTTTATTTTTTATTTTTAATAACTATTGTTAATAAATAGGCTAATTTTTTGATGCATTATGTTTTGTTGTAATACATATATTTTAAAATTATTTCATATATATTATTTATAAACACAAACAGAATAAAATATAATCGTTAGCACAAAGAGGCAACACAACTAGTTCATAAGATGAAAACATAATTGTATATACATTATTTCTTATCCCAACTATACATGAGTCTCTCCGGTTCATCTTTCGTTGTTAAATAAATAGCATTATCTTGCGCCTTCCATATATATAACAAATCACATCTTCTATGTTTAGTAGAGTGATATGCGTCAAAATGCTTATGATACTTGAAAGCTTCTTTCCACAAATCACATTCAAAAACCGTTAATCGAATAACATGATCACCAAAACTAAAATTGTACGCAACACCATTAAATTTCACAAAATGGTAGCCTAGATCGTCGTCTTTTGAACGACAATAGACTGTTAGAGTGCTATGGGTAAGAGAAAGATTATTTTGAAAAACTACAGCGTTTTTAAGGCACACTGCTTCATTAGATCTAACATGCAAAACACTTATGAGAGACAACAAAATAAATACAAAATTCATAGTTTTTAGCAAATCTTATTCTCTTAAAACTTGAAAAATGCTAGAAAGATTTGTGCATATATTTACGGTCTTATAGACTTAATAGGTTTCTCAAATATCAATAGTGATTGTTTCAATCCCTTTAGGTAGATGTTTGGATTCCATTTGGCAACTTTACATAGACTATGTTTATGTATTTGATTCTCTATAATCAATTTTTAGTCAAATTATCGATAACTCAAATTGATTTTTATTTTATTTTTTAATAAGTATTGTTAATAAATAGGCTAATTTTTAAAAATGCATTATGTCTTGTTGCCTTTGATGCTTTTAACTTTCTTTTTTCTTTCAACTCTTCTTACTTTTCTTTATACCAATTAATTAGTTTGGTCTTTTGGTATAAAAAAAACATATTCTCGTCTTAGTCTTTAGTTAAAAATCTGGTTAAATCAATTTTAAATAAATAAAGGGAGAATTGCTAAAAGTACACCCTTATTTCATTTTTAATGCAAATATATACCCCTTATGTGAATCTTTGCAAAACTAACCTAAAAGGGTAGTAAAGTTACATTTAGAGCCTTAATCAACAAACAAAACTGCAGCCGTAATGACTGTTTTACCCTTACAGTGAAGTCTACGTTGTAGATTTACACCAGAAGTCCACAATTCGGAAGTCAACAACGCAATTTGGAAGTCTACATCGTAATTATATAGTAAATTTAAATCTATAAATGCATAAAAAAATAATATGACCAAATTTTTTTATTGATAATTAAACTAAAAGTGATTGTGATGTTTTAAAAATAAAAGTTCACCAAATTAGGACAAAGTAAAAAAAGAAGAAGATAAATTAGAGTGAAAATGAATGAATCGGAAGTCCACAACGCAATTTGGAAGTCTACATCGTAATTATTTAGTAAATTTAAATCAATAAATGCATAAAAAAATTATATGACCAAAATTTTTTATTGGTAATTAAACTAAAAGCAATTGTGATGTTTTAAAATTAAAAGTTCACAAAATTAGGACAAAGTAAAAAAAAGGACAAATTAGATTGTAAATGAATGAACTATATACTATACTAGATATCAAATACTATATTTCATCACATTACATTTAGAAGTCCTGTCACAATGTGGGAACATGGTAATAGTTATTGTTCTGTATTATGTATGTATAGTCTTTATGATTTTAGGATTGTAATGGATTTAGGTTTTAGAGTTTTGTCTTATATGATCTATGGTTTATAATGAACAACGTATTAGAAGTTTCATTGTAGGGTTTGATTATGAAAAGTTGAGTTCACTATGAAGGGATGTAAAATCTTCAATATTATGAGTCATGTATGTCATTGACATTAGTTTATGGATTTATGAGTTAAAAATATGGGAAATGGATTGACATTACAATTTGAAAACATGTTTTTACCTTTAGGGTTACATTTAAAGTTCATAATTTCAAGATTTTAAATGCCAAATTTGCACAAATTTGTAAAATTATGAATATATTAAATGTTTGGATGATTTATAATATATTTAATTAACAGTTATGAATAATCTTAAGAAAATTGTCGATTTAGGTTTCCAATTGTAGACTTTCATTGCAGTATATTTCACATATGTAGACTTCCAATGTAGACTTCAATTATATTTAGTGTTTGTATTGTAGACTTCCATTGCGATTAGGGTTTCATTTTAGAGTATAAGGTTTCGTAGACTTCCATTGGAAGTCTACATAAACCGGAAAATTATTAACCTAACCGGATGTTTTTTGCCTCCATATATAAACCAAATTTACAGAAAATACCCTAATTTGTTAACGAAACCCCTCTCTCTCTCTCAAACGGCGGTAGCCAAAAAAAATCTCTTCATTCTCTCCTTCAGATCTAGACACAACCACATTCCTCTTCAATCTTCATGTCTTATCTAACTACAAAAACGTCAACAATGCTCGTCATGCCTCTTAGCGTATCATCTTCTTCACTCTTCTTCATATATGCTTATAAAGAAATACATGGACAAGATTTCGGGTCCAGTTGACCCGTCATTAAAGGTCGTCCTTCACCATATCCTTCTCTTAAAGTATTATCATACGCGGTACGGTTTGTTCAGGTTCATCTCCTTCTTTCTTATGATATCATGCTTTTTCTCTTTTGTTTTGAGGATTCGATTTTGGCATCTAAATTTTCAAGATTTTTATTGTTAATTTTGGTTTCAGTATACGAACACGCAAGAAATCGCGTGAGATTTCAAATTTGGTTTCAAAGAAGGATCTCCCTTTCTCTTTTTTCCGTCGTATCCATCGTACTTCTCCTTCCTCATATCTCCCTCTCTCCACTATCGAACAAGGTATGTCTCTGTTATCTTTCTTGTTCTCTCCTTTCTTCGCATTTCATACTGATTTCTCATCAAAGCTTGTTTAATTTTGTTGTGAGATTTTGAATGTATGTCGATAACAAAGAAGCTTTGTTCTTCATCGCCGCCGCATATATTCCAAATCGGTAAGACGTCGTAAGCCTTCTTCTTTCTCTGTCTTCGTCTATGATCTTCTTCATATATGTTCTTCATGTATTTTATTTTGTATATGGTTTCTTGTAGATTTGGAAGTCTGCATTGTAGACTTTTGATGGAAGTCTGCCTTGTAGACTTTTTTTGGAAATCAACATTGAAGACTTCCACCTTAGTCTACAATGTAGACTTCCTCGTTCGTTTGTCTATAGTTATTTCCTAATTAGTTAATTTTTGTTGTTATCAGTTATGGGTCATTATAGTCACACAGCCGTTGCAGATTCTTGAGAAGCGTTGCAGATTTTTCAGATGCGTTGCAGAGGTCAAATGGTCAAGGATGATGTTTTGGTGTGCTTAATCATTGTATGTGTTATGAGTTGGGTTTGTGTTTTGTGGACACGATAATCCTAATTTAGTCTATCAGTATGTAATTTTTGTGCTGCAAATTTTAATGTTTATCTATGTTCTTCATCTATTTTCTTTTGTATATGGTTTCTTGTAGATCTGGAATTCAGTCGTACATCTTTCCTCTATTACGGTCTCAAACGTAAGTTTTCCATGTATATCTTGATTGATAGCAAACGTATATTGTTGTAGACTGGAACTGAAGTCTACAATGTAGACTTTCAGGAAGGCTACATTATGGGTCAATATAGCTACACACAGCCGTCTAGTAGTTCTGTAAGGAGTGTGAGCTCAACTCCTCGGCGAAGAGGATGTGGACTTCTAATGTAGACCTCTAATACACATTTCTAATGCATACTTCTAATGTGCTTCTTCTTTTAATTACATAAGTTAAAATATTTTGGCTTATTATCCTAATTTTTCTTCTGTTCAGTACCTCTTTTCTAAGTTATAGTAACTTTCTTGGGCTAAACATTTGCCCAATCATCATAATAGCCATCGACTTCATAATAGGGTAAATTTTTTTTTTTACACATGTCTACAAAAGAAGTCTACGATAGAAGTCTACTACATAAGTCTACCTGACACAAGTCTTTATGATATCATCATAAAGATTAACAACATAGGCTCTGTGAAGTCTGCAAAAATGTCTAGTGTAGACTTCACTACAATCAAAGTCTTTTAAGTACCCAACCAAGTCTGAATTGGGTAATAAATCCGAATTGATGTATCATTTTCTCACTTTATCGAGAACGTCATGAAAAAGTTCTGAGTTAACATTGTTCCTTTATCGTTTTTTAAAACGTTTCAAAGGTATTAATTAGTAGTTTGACTATCAATTCACGTCTCTACATCTATAGATCACGTCTCTTCGTTTCTACATCTATATATACATCTCTTCGTCTCTACATCATTATCCTCGTCTCTTCTTCTCTACATATATTATCAGAGTATTCTTCTTCCTTGCCTCTACCACACTCTGTCACGATGAACTTTAGGATCCTACGAATTCGCCTTATTATCAGACAATATTGGTACTTTCAAACTCTGTCTCTTCTTCTCTACATATATTATGAGACAATATTGGTACTTTCAATATTAAAAAAAAAAGAAATTGTATAAAATGAAAATTATATAAGTTAAAAAGATAAGAACAATATAACTACTATTAAATTAATTTACATGTATTATGGTATTATTTACATGAAGTTTATTACTTTCTAATTTAATTTTACATTATTTGAAGAATATATATTTATTATGAGTAAGAATATAGTAATTTGGTTTCTTTGTTATTAAGAATATGAATTGAATTACACTTAAATATTTTTGATTCGTATAAGATAAAATAGAACATGAAAATATAGATAAAAATTGATATCTAATGATTTAAGATGCATATTTTATTGTCTTTCAATAGATTTTAGTAATTCAATAGGTTATTAACTAAAACTTAAATATTTATTTGAATAATGTTTAATATGATTACCCGCGTATCGTAACCGGAGAATAATCGCCATACAATCGGCCGTGTAGGTAGATAACCGGAGAAATATTTTATCCGGCAGCAAACGGCACCGTATGGACAATTGACTAAAAAATCCAGCAATCGCCAATAACATTCCACATTTCCGGCGCAAGATAGCTGGCAAGATCAAGGGCCAATAACGGAGTCATACATTTCATAAACCTAATATTTTCCTAAGTAATCATAATCAACGGCTTATGATTCAATATCGATGATCTAACGGACCTTACAGCTTCGAGCGCATCGTAGGGAGCGTAACACAAGATCATTTCCATTCACTACTGGTGACCCTATTTCTCGAGGCAATAAAAGGCCAACAAAAACTCGCCTCATCGCCACAAAGAAAGTTCTCTCATTCTTCTTCGCTCAGCTCCTACAAGAAAGGGCGAAGAATCTTATTCCTCCGATTTCGCTTAGCCATCGATTTCTTTAGGTATGTTTAGCTTTCTCTCAGATCTCTCATCGCTTTATATCTCCTTGTTTCTCCATTTTCTTCATTTGATTTTATTGGATCTGTTCCTTATATGTTATATCAACAAGGTAAAATGATCTTGTTTCGTATGTTGAAGATCTGGTGTTTTCCCTGCGTATTTCTGAATCGATCTGAATCTAGATCGCTGTTTTGATAGTATAGATCTGCTTTTTCCTCGTTTTCTGAATTATTCTTCGATCTGCTTGTTTAATCCTCGGAAATGATTCGGCTGTGTTGCTTAGATCTTTTGCCATTTGGTTGCTAATGGATGGATCTGATGTGCGAAACTAATAGACGATAAATTTCTGCTTATGGATATGACCTTGACCTTTCGGTCGCATCATTTCACAGGGTAGATATTGGATTGATATGTTGCTAGATCTCGTTTTTAAAGCTAGTGTTTCCGATTAAGCCATTTTTGTTAGTCTTGTGTGTTTTCGCAATGGTTTTTCCACTAGCCTCTCTTATGATGATGGTGTGTTGGAAATGCTTATGTGATTTACATTCGTGAAGCTGCGCTAAAGATTCTCACTGCCTTATGTGTTTGAAATGATTTTTAGCTGAAGTTTACAACATATTCCAGGTTTTAGAGGTTTACTAATGGTTGTTTGGTATTGCAGAGGTCAAAATGGTTGAACAGACTCAGCACCCAACAATTCTGCAGAAGGCTTCTAGCCAATTGGTGCGCTCAGGTGTGTCTCATGACATTCATGGAGCTTACCAGAGGCCTGCCTCATTCCAAAGGCGTTCATACGGGAACTACTCCAATGCTGCGTTCCAGTACCCTCTTGCGTCCACATCTAGGATCATGGCAACTGCGTCTCCAGTGTTTGTCCAAGCTCCAGGAGAGAAGGGATTCACCAGCTTTGCTATTGATTTCTTGATGGGTGGTGTTTCTGCTGCTGTGTCAAAGACTGCTGCTGCTCCCATCGAGCGTGTCAAGCTTTTGATTCAAAACCAGGATGAGATGCTTAAGGCTGGCAGACTCTCTGAGCCCTACAAGGGTATTGGTGACTGTTTCGGAAGGACAATTAAGGATGAGGGTTTCGGTTCTTTGTGGAGAGGAAACACTGCTAATGTCATCCGTTACTTCCCTACTCAGGTTTGTTAAGTTTTACTTCTTTGCTCCTTAAACTTGTTTTAAGTACTAAATGATGTTGCTTTGGTTACTGATCTATGGTTCACTTGCTAGGCCTTGAACTTTGCATTCAAAGATTACTTCAAGAGGCTCTTCAACTTCAAGAAAGACAGGGATGGTTACTGGAAGTGGTTTGCTGGTAACTTGGGATCTGGAGGTGCAGCTGGTGCCTCTTCCCTTCTCTTTGTGTACTCTCTTGATTACGCACGTACCCGTCTTGCCAATGACTCCAAGGCTGCTAAGAAGGGAGGTGAAAGGCAATTCAATGGTCTTGTTGATGTCTACAAGAAGACCCTCAAGTCTGATGGTATTGCTGGACTTTACCGTGGGTTCAACATTTCCTGTGTTGGTATCATTGTCTACCGTGGTCTCTACTTTGGACTGTACGACTCTCTGAAGCCTCTTCTCCCTGGTGACTTGCAGGTTTGTTTCTGCTCTAATATCTACCATGTCCATAAATTGACTGCCTTGTTTGTTTCTAATGTTTGTTATCTCTCTTTCCTTTGAGGACATTTCAGGACAGTTTCTTTGCCAGTTTTGCTCTTGGATGGCTCATCACCAATGGTGCTGGTCTTGCTTCCTACCCGATTGACACAGTTCGTAGAAGAATGATGATGACGTCCGGTGAAGCCGTCAAGTACAAGAGTTCTTTGGATGCATTCCAACAGATCCTGAAGAAGGAAGGACCCAAGTCTCTGTTCAAGGGTGCTGGTGCCAACATCCTCCGTGCCATTGCAGGTGCTGGTGTGCTTTCTGGTTACGACAAGCTGCAGTTACTTCTTCTTGGAAAGAAGTACGGGTCCGGATCTGGTTAATCAACCACTTCCATAAAGCTTTGGCTTTCTTTTTTTTCTCGATTTATTGCAGTTTTTCAGACTTTTTTATAAGATAAGAAAAGATGTTGATGAAATCTTTTTCCATAAAACTAGAGAGGAGCAAAGGTGAAATTTTATCCTTTCGATGATAATTTTTACCTTTGGAATAATTTCTGTATGGGAGGGAGATTTTGACTCCCAAGCTATGGTTTTTTTATTTAATACTTTGTTTTTACCGCTTTTGATATGATGAGGATTCTTCTTCTTTTTTGCTATTTAACATGTTTCTTTTGTTGAATTGTTACTACATCTGTCTATGAGGAAATAAGAGAAACAAAGAGAAATGTTTTTATACGATAAATGCATTGTCTTTGTAACGTATAGTTTCAGTAAAGCTACAACAGATTCTGACGAACTCAATAGCGAGGAAATCGTTTTCCAAAAATAACAAAAACCCATCTCAACAGACCTATAAACCCATGTATTCTTTCTTTACTCATATTTAGAATATGCATGTTATTAAACTATTACTAGTAAACTCGTGATTTGATTCATGTTTCCAAGTTGTGCTTACCAAAGACGTGCCTGCACATTTACACAGCACTTCTCCAACCTCATAATTTTTATTTTTTAAAGCACAATTTTGATTTTTAATTAATTTTGTTATTGTTTCCATTGGCACGATCCAATCACCATTTGTCATGTTCTGTAGTCGTCTCCGTGAATTATAAAATCCTTAATGATGCGTCGTTAGTCAACATAATTGCTTATTCTTCTTCTCCGGCGACTTCTTCCCCCTTAAGGTATATTCTCTACCAATCTCTCTAAGCTTCTTCTCCTTACTCCGAAATTCGCTTCTCCAGATCTTTCACTTTTCTTCAATTCCTTTCGATTGAGCTCAAAATTGAATCCGATTTTTGATGGCTGGATCTTAATTTGCAGGAATTGGATGGTTCCCACTGCCATGAGTGTATGCTACTAAGCTTGAAGGCGATAGTGGAAGAATCAAGTTTTTGCATTTTTGTGATTGTGGTTTTTGATTTAAGGGCATGGGGAAAGCATCGGGTTTGCTTTTGTTTCTATTGGGTTTTGGGTTTTTTGTTGTTACATATAATCTTCTCACACTTATAGTCCACAATAGATCCAGTGGTGAGAATTTAGATGGAAGTAGTACACTTCTAGATCCTGTTGTTCAGATGCCTCTAAATATTAGAAAAGCTAAGACTTCTCCAGCTCCATTTCATGTTGCATTAACAGCTACAGATGCACCTTATAATAAGTGGCAGTGTCGTATTATGTATTATTGGTATAATCAGAAGAAATCTCTTCCTGGTTCTAATATGGGTGGCTTTACTCGTATTTTGCATTCGGGTAATCCCGATAACTTGATGGATGAAATACCGACGTTTGTTGTTGATCCTCTTCCTCCAGGTCTTGATAGGGTGAGAATTGTTTTTTATTCAATTGGTCTCAGGTCATGTTGCTGTTTTATATCATTGAATTTCTCTTTTTGTGTGTGTAGGGGTATGTTGTCTTGAATAGACCATGGGCATTTGTGCAATGGCTTGAAAGAGCTACCATCAAGGAAGAGTAAGTCTTGTATATTACCAACAAATGTTTTACTGTTATGCTAAATGTCGGTGCGTGTTAATGTTGGTGCAGCTATGTGCTAATGGCAGAGCCTGATCATATATTTGTTAACCCCCTTCCTAATTTGGCTGTTGGAGGATATCCAGCCGCTTTTCCGTTTTTCTATATTACACCTGAAAAGTACGAAAACATAGTCAGAAAGTATTATCCAGCGGAGATGGGCCCTGTGAAAAATATCGATCCCATTGGCAATTCTCCTGTTATTATAAGCAAGGTGAGATTATCTGTGCTATATTGATTGTGTGTGATGTTGGTGTCCAGGAATATGTTGTTTGTTCTGTTATGCATTAAAATTGGTGCTTGATATTATATACTTACTTATGCAGGAATCACTTGAAAAGATTGCTCCAACGTGGATGAATGTCTCGTTGACAATGAAAAACGATCCAGATACTGATAAGGCATTTGGATGGGTGCTGGAAATGTTAGCACTAGAAACTAAAAAATCTCTATTCATAATTTAGCTCCTCGACTTTTGAATCCCATCGTTGTTTTCTGACAGCTCGTCATCTTCTCTTTTTCTGTTTGATAAGGTACGGTTACGCCATTGCCTCTGCTTTGCATGGGGTGCGGCACATACTTAGGAAGGATTTCATGCTTCAGGTAGGAATCTACCATCTGCTGATTACTGCTAATGATATCCTTTTCGATGTCAAAGTTACAAAAGTTTTTTATTTGTTCCGTATTGCTAAGTGCTGCCACTGTATCTTTCAGCCTCCATGGGATGTGTCCACCAAGGATAAGTTTATCATCCATTACACATATGGATGCGACTACAACATGAAGGTGATTGTTTCATTTTATACCTGCAAGTCAAATTAGAGAACAGAATTTATATACTGAGTCATTAGTTTCATTCAAGTATTCTCTCAATACTTACACAATCTTGTTGTCATTCGTTTTTGCTTAGTTATATAAATGCTTGTGAAACTACTAAGTTTTGATGTAACATTATACAAAATACAGGGTGAGCTGACATATGGCAAAATAGGGGAGTGGCGATTTGATAAGAGATCACATCTGCGAGCTCCTCCTCCGAGGAACATTACCATGCCCCCTCGCGGTGTACCAGAAAGTGTGGTATGTTATAACCTAATCCGATATATAACTAGATACTACTGCCATAAGGTCCATCCATAGCTCGTAGTGGAATTTATTCGCATCATGTCCATCGAAACTATATAGCAACTTCATACACAAATGCGTATCGTAATTCTGATATAGTAGTTTCCAATATCTTTAGGAGTTACGGTTTGTCAGACATGGTAATTGTGGTCAAACTGTGAGTGACTTGCCTAAATACATTCTGGTGTTGTATTTGTGTTTGTGGTGGTGCAGGTGACTCTAGTGAAGATGGTGAATGAAGCTACTGCCAATATCCCTAATTGGGATACTCTCTAAACTCACATCCACAAGAACACAAACCAATAGGGACAGAGAGAATCCATACATCAATATATTTTGCCACAAGAAATTTTTTTCCACTTTACCTTTTTACTTCCTTTCATTTCGTTCTTTTCTTCCTGCTTAAATTATAAATTCAAGAGTAAATTATGAAAAAGAACCTTGTTTTGATACATTGTTCAAGAAATCATTAGGTTATATAGTTAGATGACGAAGACACACATCTTTAACAATGAATAATAATGTGATAAACTTAAATTAGTACTGTACCGGACCAAAGAAAACATCCAACCCGGTTAAGCAGCGAGCCGGTCACCAATCCGGTCCGGGTTATTTAGATTGCCTTGTCCTCTATCTCCTTCCTCCACTCCACACACAGTCTTCCTCATCTTCTTCTTCAGAGCTGCAAAATATGGAAGTCGCTCTTCTCTCATTCTCTTCTTCCTTGTCTCCTCTTTGCTACAGCCGAATCTCAACCCTAAACCCCCAAATCTCCAAATCAACCCCAAACCACCGTCACCTTCTTCCGGTAATCAGATCCGCCGTATCTCGCACCAAAAAGGAAGAAACCGTCGAAACCGTCAAATCCCACCTGGAGAACTGCCACCTCCTCGCCGCAATCAACTACAAAGGCCTCACCGTGAAGCAGTTCCAAGACCTCCGTAGAACTCTCCCGGAAACCACGAAACTCGTCGTCGCCAAAAACACCCTAGTCTTCAAAGCAATCGAAGGTACGAAATGGGAAGCTCTAAAGCCGTGTATGAAAGGCATGAACGCTTGGCTCTTTGTTCAAACCGATGAAATCCCTTCCGCTATCAAACCCTACCGGAGTTTCCAAAAGGAACGCAAGCTTGAGGATAATGACTTCTCCGGTGCTGTTTTCGAAGGTAAATTTTACGCTCCTGATAATTTCAAAGAACTTGAGACGATGCCTACTCGTGCTGAGGTTTACGCTAAGTTGCTTGGATCTTTGCAAAGTCCGGCGATTAATCTTGTGTCTACTTTACAAGCACCAGCGATTGAGGTTATAATGGTGCTTAAAGCTTATATCAAGAAGCTGGAAGATGAGAGTAATGATGCATAGTTTGTAATGTGTAACCTGCAAAAACCAAATTCGATTTGTTTTTATGACTAGAGCAACAATTTATTTTAGTCATTTTGGGTTTTGTTTATTGGAAATCTTGTTTTTTTTTTTTTTTAGCAGCTTTATAGTTATGCTTCCATAATTTAGCAGCTTTAGTTCTCTCCCATGCTGTTAGTAGCTTCTTTAGGCAAATCTGATAACTAAAGTCCATACTCTCTGATTCATAACCTTGACACTGAGAATAGCTTGAGCATCTTTGCCTTGTATAGCCTTATCAACACCAACCAATCCTGCCACCATATCTCTCTACTTGCATAAATACTTTTTACCTTCCCCTGAAAAAACCAACCTTGTCCTCTAGGTTCTGATCCATAAACATTAGCTCTGGTGGACTCAGAAAATGAAACAAGTTTTCTTCGCAGCAACACTATAACATGTATTTCCTGCCTGCATTTGCAAAAGTTATATGTAAAATTGTTGCTGCTTCTATTAGTCAAGCACATTTTTGTTCTGAACCCTCCACAAATGAAACTACTTGCAAGCTCCTCAATCAAACAATAAGGCCCTAATGATAAAGCCCAACATAGGCCCAATATATCAAATATGAATCGTATCAGTTTACCAATGCTAACCGAACCATAACCGAACTGCTCAATCGGTTATGTATATTTGATGCTTATTCACGATTTGAGGAAAGTAGTGTTGCCAAAAAGATGGAGATGAGCGATGAAGAAGATGAGAATGGTATTATAGAGGATGATGAAGATGTCCATCTCGATTTTTCTCTGTCGGTAAAAGAGCTAAAGAGGAAGATAATGAATGGTTTTTGGTTGAACGATGATAATGACAGGGAATGGACAAGATATTCATCTTCCTGATGAGAGCGATGATGAGTCTGATGGAGTGGAGATAGCTCAGAAAGAAGTTCCTGCTGCTGTGTTTGGAAGATGAGAGTAATGCATAGTTAAGTAAGATGTAAAATCTACCTGGAAAAAGCAAATCGATTTGTTTTATGACTAGAGCAACAATTATTATTATTACAGTCATTTTGGGTTTTATTTGAAATCTTGTTTTTTCATTTGGAGTGCTCTTAAGCTATATAGAAGATGAGTCTTGTTCAGATGTACTTTGAGAGGATGGACTCAACCACTCCCTGAGCTATGGGATGGTAAGTTGCTCGAGCTTCTGCGAAAACACGTTTTGCTAGCTGCTTCTCTTCGGTTTCACCAGTTTGTGCAAGAGCGGTGAAGAGTGGACGCAGGTACTTCATCCTTCCTACCGCTTTTAGTGTTTTCTCCACTTCCCCATGGTACTCTTTGCACTTTGATGAGATTGCAAGTTGCAGAAACGACACCTTCACTTCGTAGTCCTTTGATTCTGCTAGCCTGTGTCGCTTGTCCAAGGCCATGACCTGATTCACCAGTAAACAAACTGGGAGTTAGTGATTAGGTCTGGAACCTGATTGCATAGTCGATTACAAACAAGTAGACAAGACAATCCTTAGAAAGAACTAAGAATTGTTGAAGATAACCCCTAACTCTTCCAAAGTTAAGATGCGCGAAGACGCTTTCCACAACCACAAACTTCTAAAACCGAGTGGCCTTTTCCACAAACATTCAATCGCCTAATATGTCTAATTGTACTAATCTAACTACTGAGCTAACCGACTGTACTTAAAGTTAATAAGTGTTGGCTAAATCTTTTTCCCTCTTCAAATGCGCCTACCAACTTCCTATTATCTTTAAGGAAGAAAGGAAATGTAGAGAGTACCTGAGAAGGTTCACATGATTTAGGAAGATTCTCCAAGTACAGCTCCCATTCTTGACCGTTCCACTCAGCGACCTCCTCCTCGCTTGGCATCCTTCCTTCTTTGAACTCTTTTGCCAGAGATATGATCTTTGTGTAAATGGTTGAGACTGGTTCATATGCATCTTCCGGTATACCAACGCCCTCAGTCCACAGCTGTAGGTTGATCTCTTTCTCGATGCCAGGGATGTTTGCTTTCAGGAATTCAACAAATGTATTCGTATCAATCGACTTGAACTTGAAAGTAGCTATGTATTTCTTGAGGAATTCGTCAAAAGCAGTCCTTCCAACCTGAAAGATTACCAGTAAATAGATTGACTAGTAATGTAACATCAACATAAGAAAACTCCCAAGTCGGATGCGGCTACTCAACTAACCTGACGTTCAATTCGTAACACAAATTGGAAGCCTTTTTCATATGGGACCTGAGAATATACATCATCTGGATCAACACCTTCTTGTTTGTTCCACAGTTTAGTGCACTCCATATTGTCTTTAAAGCGCTCCATTTCGTCAGTTAAACCTCTCCAACCAATGCCAATGTTCAAGGTCGCTCTATCCGCTCCTTGACAAACCTCCACAATTCTCCTCTCCGCGTAAGTCGTAAATCCCTATTGCCATATGAACAAGATGAAACAAGTATCTTCCCATCAACAATGCAAACTCTAAATACTCATACACAGATCCACATCAATAATCCATATCCCCTAAACCAAACTCTTTAAAGCTTTTGTTTCCAATTTGAGCTCAAGGATGCAAAATCACAGGACAATTCAAAGCTAACACATCAAAAGGAGCAGTGGAATCAAGAAAGTACCTCATTCAACCAGAAATGTTCATTGTTGATGTTTGTGATCAAATTCCCAGTCCAGCTATGTGCAAGCTCATGAGCTACAACTTGAGCTCCAGTGGCGTCTCCTTTGATTACAGTAGGCGTCAAAAAAACCATCCCTGGATTCTCCATTCCTCCATAAGGAAAACTCGGAGGCAGCACCAGTAAATCAAAACGTTCCCATTCGTAATCTCCGAACAACATCTCCCCTTGCTTGATCATCTCCTCCGTTCCTGCAAACTCCAACGCAGACGCATCCAGAACTTGTACAGCAGCAGACTCAGCATAAACCCGAGTCCTAGGTCCAACTTCCCGAAACCCTAACTGACCAACCGCGAACGCGAATAGATACGGCGGTATAGGCTGGTCCATCGAAAACTCTTCCACGACTCTATCCTCGCCGTCCCACAACGACGAACCCAACGACCCCGCCTCGAGATGTTTCGCCTCTTCGGGATTCGGAACCCTACGACGGACGTGACGAGCCGACATAACGGCGGAGAGAGAAGCCGGTATGTTCATGACGACGTCGTAACGGATCCTCGCCGCGGGGGAATCCTGGCAAGGGAAAATGGATCTGGCGTGAATCGCTTGGCACTGTGTGTAGACATAAGGATGAGTTTTGGAGAAAGTTTGAAGCGGAGATAGCCATTGGAGTGCGGAGGCGGAAGGTGAAGTGGAGTAGACGAGTAGCACCGAAGACTGACCGGAGAGGATTACGACTATCTCAGTGCCTCGGATTCGATCGGTGGCTGTGGAGACGGAGTAAGGGAGAGGCTCTAGGGTTTGAGGATCGAGGACCAGGTCGACGGAAATGCACCGTGAATCGAGAGAGAGTTCGCCGGAGAAGGCGGAGGAGAGAGTGAGGAGAGCGGAGCCGTGGATGATTTGGGTGTTGAAATCGAGGTAGAGAGAGAGAGCGACATGGGTGGTTAGAGGATGAGAGGAATCGATGAATGAGTGAGGATCAATGGGAGCCATAGCTGAGTTGATGAAGCTCTAGGGTTTTTGGTGGTCAAGTGAAGAAGAGAGAGCAGAGCATAAAGCGGGAGAAGAAAAGCAAATTAAAGAATTTCTTCTTTCGTTTTAAGAATTAATACTTTGGTTAATGGAGAATCGCGACAGCATAATTGAAGAACAATCACAGATTAGCAAATATATGGATTTGGATTTTTATTTTATTTTATAAAACAGTGGAAAGCTTGAATATTTAGTCTATAATCTTCGGGTAAAAATCTGAAAAGGTGTTGAGAACCATGATTTTAACTCATATGGTGTTGATGTTGGAAAAGACCGTTCTGCCCTTAATGAATTGGAATATGCCGAAAATGTGGTTAAATATAATTAACACGGTAAATGTGCAAGGAAAACCACGGTAGCCCAGTGGGTGCGAGCTCCATGCGCGCGCGGGTTTGAATCCTCTTACGCGCAATACTACTAGTAATACTGCACCTGGTAATAGTGGTACTACTAGTAATACTGCACCTGGTAATAGTGGTACTACTGGTATTACTAGTAGTACCAGTAGTACTAGTACTACTAGTATTACCCTTAATAAATTGGAATATGCCGAAAATGTGGCTAAATATAATTAACACGGTAAA
Organism: Draba incana; assembly: GCA_963576765.1. Classification (NCBI taxonomy): domain Eukaryota; kingdom Viridiplantae; phylum Streptophyta; class Magnoliopsida; order Brassicales; family Brassicaceae; genus Draba; species Draba incana. The sequence goes on from OY755205.1 coordinate 9,665,212, forward strand.
TATGAAACGAAAACCACAGTAGCCCAGTGGTTGCGAGCTCCACGCGCACGCCCAGGGTTCGAATCCTCTTACGCGCAATACTGGTAATAGTGGTACTACTGGTATTACTGGTATTATTAGTACTACTAGATTCATTAAGGGTAAAACGGTCTTTTTCAACTTCTCAACACCATAGGTGTTAAAACAACACCATGGAGATTTCTCCTCCCCCTTCTCAACACCATTTCAGAATTTGATTCATAATCTTTTGGTGTCTTATAATCTACTACGACACTATGGTGTAGATTAGCATCAATATCAACCAAACGAAAATCAAGACATTCGTAACAAACTATGACGCATAACACATGATGATCATTACTTTTATTTTTTTCTTCGTTATTATTTTGTGGTACACAAGAAAAACCGGTAAAAGGAGGAGTGTGATTGATTGTTTATGCAACTCAAACAAGAATATAGTGGATGATGATGTAAATAGCGTTTTCCTTAGAAGTGTATTCATGTAAATGAGGAATTCATTTACTCTAAAATAAATCGATCCAACAAATAAAGGTTAAAGAAAAAATGAAAAGATAACAAAAACAAAATGATTCAATGTTGTAGTATAAACAAGAAGAATCTAATGGTTTTGTTGGTAGCTCCAGCAACGGTTTACCATATTTGAAAACAGAAGAATAGTGTATTCCACAATTTCTCCAACAACTCCTCATCATATAATCTTCAAGAACATTGATCGGGAAATACCATTACTCGAAAAGGAACATATAACATTTTAAAAAGAGTTGTTTCCATGTCTAGACAGGAACCTCGGGTTCGATGTATTGGAGTGTTGGACCTAAAGGTACTTGATGTCGACCTCGAGAATCTTCCTTAAAAAACCCAACAACTTCCTTAAAACATCAGGCTCGTCTCTTCCCAGTCATTGTGATCTTGGAACCACAATGTGTCAACTATGTAAATATCCTAACTATCACTAAAATATCTCATATCCTTTTTTTTGGTCAAAAAATATCTCATATCTAAAGAGAGGAAGAAATTGTAAATAACGTATATAAGTTCAAGAACACATAGTCGGCTTTCAAGGACGTATACCACTCGTTGGTCTTTTAAAGTGTTTGCAATTGGTGCAAACCTAACGATAACATAATGTCTTTGTTAATCATTTGTGCATATTTTGTTTCAAAATTGGTCCATTGCCCATTAAAATTTCAGTTAAGAAAGTAAGAGAACGAACCACCTAATTTATGAGTGTTCATTCCGGGTATTAAAATAGCAGAAAATGGTCTAGAACGGATAATTTGGAAATTGAAAAACGTTTTCAAAAGTATTCTCGTTAAAGAGATGAAACGGAAAATACAAATAACGGGACGAGATTGGTAGCTAAAATCACTTCCAAAACTCTAGCTAATTTTTTTTCTTTCTTTTTGTCATCTAAAATTTTCATTCCAAAAGGTAATAGCCCAAGATCAAAGTTCAAACACATTACAGAGCCCATGAGATCGACGGATACAATATAAACTCTCCCATGGCTCTCAACATAATACAATAGAGGACGTCTTCCCAAAAAAACCTTACAGGGAAAACTCCTAAGAAAAGCACCTCACAGACAGCTCAAACCACATGAACTTCCTGAATGAACAAATCCTTTAGCCACAAAGGATAACCAATTGACTCTAGCTAAATTTATGTAACATTTTTTTTATAGTTAATTTCCATTGTTCAAAACAAAATATCCCTAAATGGATAATTCGGATAATCAATCCACTCTTATATTTTAGGGCAATTCTCATACATACCACTTTTTTAAGTTTTTGTTCCTTAGATACCATTAATTTTTAAAAGTTCCTTAGATATCACTTTTTTACCATTTTTTAAAAATGTTTCAAAAATACCATAATATTAAAATTAGTTTTAAATAGTCAAAACTAAACCTTAAACATACCCCTACCCCCTAAAACTATACTCTAATTGTACAATAGTTAATCCAAACAAAAAAAATTAAATTTTAGACCCTTTAAAAATCAATTTTTATGTTTGTGGTATTTTTGGAAATTTTGATTATTTTTTGAAAAAGTTGTATCTAAAGAACTTTTAAAAATTAATAGTATCTAAAGAACAAAAACTTTGTTTGGTGGTATCGTAGAATACTTCTCTATATTTTTTTCTTCCTTTCTCGGATTTGTTTAAAATGAAATAAAACGAGTAATTAATTATACGAAGAAAAATAAAAATGAGATGGGAAATTTGGGTTTTTACACCGATTGAGCCACAATACCAAAAGAGGATGGTTCATACAAAATCTCACGGTTGACCATTACTGTATGGAGTCTATGGACCATGGCGCTATGGCATTACTCACCATAGCTCGACACACACACACACATTCCACCCAAACTAGAAAAATAGAAAAATAGAAAAATAGAAAAATAGAAAAAGAAATAGAAAAACCCCGAGGAAGAACCTTTTTCACATTTTTCTTACAATTTTCTTTGCTAAACTCAAAACGTGTCTGATTTCTCAGCAAATTTTGATCTACCTTTCAAAAAATTCCCCTTTTTCTTCTCCATGGATCTTCTCTTCTCCTCTTGATCCAGATCGACTTTACAAGTCTCTTCCTTTTTCCACCAATTATGCTCTAAAGGAACTCTCTTCTTTCCCTTTCACCTCCCTTCTTACTCTCTCTCTCTGATCTCGCGACCGGAAAGAAAAAAATTAGGGCTTTTCTCGTTTTGAAGCTCTAATGGTGGCGACAACCAAAGTCCCTTGTTGTTCCGTGTGTCACACGCGGTATAACGAAGACGAGAGAGTTCCTCTGTTGCTTCAATGTGGTCATGGCTTCTGCAAAGATTGCTTATCGAAAATGTTCTCTACTTCTTCCGATACTACGCTTACTTGCCCTCGTTGCCGACACGTGTCCGATGTTGGGAACTCTGTTCAAGGTCTCCGGAAGAATTACGCTATGCTTGCCCTTATCCACGCCGCTTCAGGCGGCGGAAACTTCGACTGTGATTATACGGACGATGAAGACGAAGACGACGATGAAGACGGAAGTGAGGACGATGGAGCTCGTTCCGGTCGCGGATTTCATGCTTCGAGCTCGTGTGGTCCGGTGATTGAGGTCGGAGCTCACCCGGAGATGAAGCTGGTGAGGCGGATTGGGGATGGTGGTAATGGAGGAGTTGAGATGTGGGAAGCTACTGTTGCAGGAGGGAGGTGTAAGCATCGTGTGGCGGTGAAGAAGATGAGTTTAAGTGAGGAAATGGATGTTGATTGGATGCAGGGGCAGCTTGAGAGCTTGAGGAAGGGATCTATGTGGTGTAGGAATGTTTGTACTTTTCATGGTGTTGTGAAGATGGAAGGATCTCTTTGTCTTTTGATGGATAGGTGTTATGGGTCTGTTCAGTCTGAGATGCAAAGAAATGAAGGGAGGCTTACTTTGGAGCAGATCTTAAGGTAGGCTCCTCTTTTGCTTTACTCTGATCATTTCTGTGCATAAAGTTTGGAACTTTGATCATTACTAGATGAATTTACTGATAGGAAACTGCTAATATAGCTCTAGTGTTGGATGTTCTGGTTAGAAGAGACAATTTGAGTCAGTTTTCATCTCTCTTTGTCATTACCAGCTGCTGCTACTTTTCATTTGTCAATGGAGATATATTCTTGCCCTTTTAATAGTGGAAACCTTGAGTCTTGTTGTTGAAAGTCATCGGATCATATTTATATACCAATTGGAATGTTCTTACTACCACTCTTTCTTACATGTCTCGTTTAAGATGGATATTCCATTGCTCTTGTTGTGATTTTTAATTGTGTACCAACTGTAGATATGGGGCTGATGTTGCTCGAGGGGTTGCAGAACTCCACGCAGCAGGTGTTATATGTATGAATATAAAACCGTCCAATCTTCTTTTGGATGCAAGTGGCAATGCCATGGTTTCTGATTATGGGCTCGCTCCCATCCTAAAGAAGCCAACATGCCAGAAAACTCGGCCAGATCCTGATTCCTCAAAAATCACGTTATGCACGGACAGTATAACACTCAGTCCACACTACACTGCGCCGGAGGCTTGGGGGCCAGTGAAAAAACTTTTTTGGGAGGATGCAAGTGGTGTATCTCCAGAGTCGGATGCATGGAGTTTTGGTTGTACGTTGGTAGAGATGTGCACTGGCTCCACTCCGTATGTGAAGTCTCTTCCTACTGGATATTGCACTTGTGCTTTGTGTCCGCCCTTGCGCTAACTATCACTTAAATTTTCAGGTGGGATGGTCTTAGTAGAGAAGAAATTTTCCAAGCTGTTGTAAAGGCCCGAAAACTACCACCACAGTATGAACGTATAGTGGGTGTGGGGATTCCTCGAGAGTTATGGAAAATGATTGGTGAATGTCTTCAGTTTAAACCGTCGAAAAGACCAACCTTTAATGCAATGCTTGCTACATTTCTTCGTCATTTACAAGAGATACCACGTAGCCCTTCAGCAAGCCCTGATAAGTAAGAATACCAAGTCTCTAAGATTACTTCTTTTTATTGTTCTCTGTTTTCATTGCTTCTCAGAGAAGAAGACCCTTTCACTTGTGTTAAACAATTGTAACTCAAGATTAGCATCAACGGCTAAGATTGCTTGTGTAATCATGCCTATATTCTTTCTCCTAACAATTTTATAAATCGTGTATGATGTAGTGGGTTTACTAAATTATGTGGAGTAAACATTGTAGAAGAAACACGTCCAACTAATACGGGGATCTTTCAGAATAACCCTAACAACCTACATCGGGTTGTTTTGGAGGGAGACCTCGTGGGTGTAAGGTTGGTATCTGTTAGGAATTATTAGCCAATCCTTTGGTTTTGACTAGCGATAAACAACTGTTTCTCAACTATATTGGTTTAATTTTTATTTGGGAGTAGAAACATACTAGCAAAGGCTGCAGCTGGAGAAAATGGAAGCTCTGTGCGATTACTATTAGAGGTGCAAAACGCTGATGGTCAATCTGCTCTTCACTTAGCTTGCAGACGTGGCAGTGCCGAACTTGTGGAGGCTATATTGGAGTATGGGGAGGCGAATGTAGATATTGTGGACAAAGATGGGGATCCTCCTCTTGTCTTTGCTTTAGCAGCTGGATCTCCACAATGTGTTCATGTTCTCATAAAAAAAGGGGCTAACGTTAGGTCCAGACTGCGGGACGGATCTGGCCCATCTGTTGCTCATGTGTGTTCGTACCATGGCCAACCTGATTGTATGCGTGTAGGTCCCTGTTCCCGCGGAGCTATCAGTCACTTTAAAGTTTTCATCACATGTTCACAAATATTCCACTTATCTGAAGTATTTAGGAATTTAGGCTGTCTTATATCTATTATCATGTTAATGATTACTCTCTGCGTATTCACGCTATTACTAGGAATTGCTGGTAGCTGGAGCTGATCCAAATGCAGTGGATGATGAAGGTGAAACTGTGCTTCATCGAGCTATTGCCAAGAAATACACAGACTGTGCCATTGTTGTACTGGAAAATGGGGGATCTAGATCAATGGCTGTTTCAAATGCAAAGAGTCTGACGTAAGTTTAGAATTGAATTCTTGTATGCGGTATACACCACTATAAAGATCTAGCACTTACTAGGTTACTACTGTGCCCTTTTAAAGCCAGTTCTGATTATAGAAGCTGACTCTATTTCGTTTTTATACTCCTATTTTTGTATCTACGTTAGAAGTTAGAACTTATCTTGATTAGTAGCACTGTACCTGCTAAAACATGTCCATTATGTTCACTTGTTTGGATACGCCATAATTAGGTAGCTCTCCCCCATTAATAGGTACTCCTTAAAGTGATAACGTGTGCTACTGTTCGATTTATAAACTTATGTTTTGTTGTTTATGCTATTGATCTTTATACTTTAATGTTTGTGTCAGACCGTTGCATATGTGTGTAGCATCGTGGAATGTTCCTGTTATCAAGAGATGGGTGGAAGTTGCCAGTCCAGAAGAGATTTCTCAGGCCATTAATATCCCAAGTCCGCTTGGCACTGCTCTGTGTATGGCTGCTTCTATAAGGAAAGATCATGAAAAGGGTAATGATGAAATCATAATATCTTTTGTTTGGTAAATTTCTTCATATGATTATGATGATATCTATGTAGTCTATTCTAGTTCTGTACACCTTTGCAATGCCACTTTTAGCGAATCAGACTTTTGTATTATGAATATTTGATCTTTGTGTGTGGACCTCTACAAAGTTTTATCTTATCTTGGCTAGATACAATGGTTACTGTCATCTCTATACAAAATGCTTTCAAGCCACATTGACAATGGTTTTCAAGTTACCTGTAGTTTTGTACACTACGAAAAGAGATGCTGTTTGAACTTGTCCTGCTATTTTTTAAAATAAGGTTGTGTCAAAGTTGAATTTATTGGATGTTACGTCTTTGCTCTTTTTTTTTACTAGTCATTTTACTTAGCATGTATACTCCTGCAGAAGGTAGAGAGCTGGTCCAAATATTGCTTGCGGCTGGGGCAGATCCGAGTGCGCAAGATACTCAGCATGGGCGAACAGCGTTGCATACTGCTGCTATGGCTAACAATGTGGAACTTGTGAGAGTAAGATCCTTTCCTACCAAGAACATATCAAATTTGATGTTGTAAAGTGGAAGGATAGTATGCATTTCTTTAATCCAAGATGAACGCTTCCCTATATCAGTGAAGTAAATAATATATAATGGGAATCGTAAAATATAGCTGTAGTTACTGAGGGAAAGAGACGAAAAGTTGTACCAAGTATTTTTCCTGCTAATATCTTTCATTTGAATTACTATATTCTTACAGCCAACCACATCTGTCTAATTTGATAGGTTATTCTTGATGCTGGTGTGAGTGCGAACATCCGGAATGTTCACAATACAATTCCCCTTCACATGGCTTTGGCTAGAGGGGCGAACTCCTGTGTTAGCCTACTTCTAGAGTCTGATTCAGACTGCAATCTACAGGTAATTGTTCAGGAATGCCGGGGTTTTATGAATTATTTGTTCTTGCTTCTCTCCTTTACTGCCAAGGCTATATTTTCTTATGGTGACCATTGAGTACTCAAAACATGGAGAGACTAAGCTTAACCATATCCTAAGATTTGAATTTACGAGAGTTTGTGACTGGTTTTTCTTTTCTTTTTTTGGTTGGAAACTTCGGAAGAGGCTAATAAGTTGTTTTACTTGAATATTGTCAATCTGAGGGTTCATTGTCTCACATAACGATGATCATTTATTCCAATCTACATTCATTAATTCAGTAGACATACTAAACTAAGGTTTAAATATACTAGTATATTTATTCTTAGGCTTAGTAGCTACTGAGTTTAGTCAATCTGCACAAGAATTTGGACTTGTCGATATAAATATAAATGGCTCTTTGGGTTTATATCTCCGATTGCTGTATAGTGATGATCTGTTCCTTGAATATTTGTGATAGAAAATAAGCTATTTTTAAAATTCACAATCATTACTATTCCAATCAGTATGTGCTGTTTTACCTAGTCACTTGACTTGTCTTCTTCTGTTTTTCAATATTATAAGGATGATGAAGGAGACAACGCATTCCATATAGCAGCAGATGCAGCAAAGATGATACGTGAAAACCTTGATTGGTTAATTGTGATGCTTAGGAGTCCTGATGCTGCCGTTGACGTGAGAAACCACAGGTAACCACTAAGTTGATGCATACCTTAATGTTATTATAGATATTAAAGAGTTAAAGTGAAGGGCTGTTTTCGTTGCACTGGGGTTTCGTTAGTTTCCTGTCAGGGGTTGTGCAATCCACTCACACAGAAATTACTTCAAAAGTTAGCATTTGAATCGCCGTTGTCCTTTTGTTCATAGTATATATTTACTGTATAACAGTGGCAAGACAGTACGTGACTTCTTAGAAGCCCTTCCAAGAGAATGGATTTCAGAGGATCTGATGGAGGCACTATTTAAAAGGGGAGTTCATCTATCACCTACAATGTGAGGACTTCTTAATTCTTTCTGCTGGTATGCACCTTTGCTCAGTTAACTTACGCTGATTTCGAATCCTCAGCTATGAGGTAGGGGATTGGGTGAAGTTCAAGAGAGGCATAACAGCACCCTTACATGGATGGCAAGGTGCTAAGCCTAAGAGTGTTGGGTTTGTGCAAACTATTCTCGAGAACGAAGACATGATTGTCGCATTTTGTTCTGGTGAAGCTCGTGTGTTGGCAAGTGAAGTTGTTAAGTTGATTCCATTGGACAGGGGCCAGCATGTTAGGCTCAGAACAGATGTCAAAGAGCCAAGGTTTGTAAGGCTTTTCCTGTAGAATGCACATTTTTAGGCATATCGTGGATGAAGCATTTTCTACCGTGAATTTTTCTCTGACTTGTTAAAGCTCCCGCTTTCTTTTTCTGGTCCTGAAAAATTATGCTGCGGCTCTAAATTGGCCAAAAGTATTTGGAGCCACAAAAGTTGTTAGAAATTGTGGTGTAGTTCATTTACCAAAGTCCTAACCATATATGGTACTGTATTATTTTGTTTAGGTTTGGCTGGCGTGGCCAGTCACGAGATAGTGTTGGTACTGTTTTATGTGTTGATGAGGATGGGATCTTACGAGTTGGGTTTCCTGGAGCATCTCGAGGCTGGAAAGCTGATCCTGCCGAAATGGAACGTGTGGAAGAGTTCAAAGTCGGGGACTGGGTCCGTATCCGTCAAAATCTGACTTCAGCAAAACATGGTTTTGGATCTGTTGTCCCAGGGAGTATGGGGATTGTTTATTGTATAAGACCAGATAGCAGCCTCCTTGTGGAGTTAAGTTATCTTCCAAATCCATGGCATTGTGAACCCGAGGAAGTCGAACCCGTTGCTCCCTTTAGGGTAATATACTATTATGTAAAATTCTTACCAACAGTTTTTACTTCATTTGGAAAGTTCAATCCAACAATTTTCGTAATATTATAGATTGGTGATCGGGTGTGTGTAAAGCGGTCAGTTGCTGAACCTCGATATGCTTGGGGTGGTGAGACCCATCACAGTGTTGGCAAAATTAGTGAGATAGAGAATGATGGTCTCCTTATAATTGAAATACCAAACCGACCTATACCATGGCAGGCAGACCCTTCAGACATGGAAAAGATTGATGAATTCAAGGTAACGCTGGTTTTCTCACGGAGTCGCAAGGATGAGATTTGGTTGTCTTTTCTTAAACTGCATCTCAGTTAGATGTACAGCATGGCTAGAGCTTTGATTTATTTATTTTATCATATTTTGAACACTGAGCCTTTGTTCCACAAGCAGGTTGGAGACTGGGTCAGAGTGAAGGCGTCAGTGTCTTCCCCGAAATATGGATGGGAAGATATCACTCGAAACAGTATTGGCGTGATGCACAGCTTAGATGAAGATGGTGATGTAGGCATAGCTTTCTGCTTTAGGAGCAAGCCTTTTTCATGTTCTGTAACAGATATTGAACAAGTTGTCCCCTTTCATGTGGGGCAAGAGATTCATATGTTACCATCTATCACTCAACCACGACTTGGATGGTCAGATGAGACTCCAGCAACTATTGGTAAAATAACGAGAATCGACATGGATGGGACTCTGAGTGTAAGTTTCTGAAATGGATCATTTCTCTTGGATTGATTGGGCTGTCCCTGTTTTCAGCATTAATCGAGGGTGGGATTGTTTTTGTTTCTCTGTAGGCGCAAGTGACTGGTAGACAGACGTTGTGGAGAGTCTCACCTGGAGATGCAGAGCTGCTCTCAGGTTTTGAAGTCGGTGATTGGGTGCGTTCAAAACCAAGCCTGGGAACCAGACCAAGCTATGATTGGTTTAGTGTAGGAAGGGAGAGTATCGCCATTGTTCATAGCATACAGGAAACAGGTTACTTGGAGTTGGCTTGTTGTTTCCGGAAAGGAAGATGGAGTACTCATTATACAGATTTAGAGAAGATTCCAGCTCTCAAAGTTGGCCAGTTTGTGCATTTCCAGAAGGGCTTAACAGAACCAAGATGGGGCTGGAGAGGAGCTAAGCCCGAGTCACGAGGGATCATAACCACGGTTCATGCTGATGGAGAGGTAAGGGTTGCTTTCTTTGGATTGCCTGGGTTGTGGAAAGGAGATCCAGCAGACTTGGAAGTGGAGCCTATGTTTGAGGTTGGAGAATGGGTAAGACTTAAAGAAGGTTTTCCTAGTTGGAAGTCCATTGGACCAGGAAGTGTTGGTGTAGTTCATGGAGTAGGATATGAGGGAGACGAGTGGGACGGAACCACTTCTGTTTCGTTTTGTGGCGAGCAAGAAAGATGGGTGGGGTTGTCTTCGCATCTAGAGAAAGCAAAGAAGCTTGTGGTCGGACAAAAAACTCGGGTCAAACTAGCAGTGAAACAACCTAGGTTTGGGTGGTCAGGTCATAGCCATGGGAGTGTAGGGACCATAGCAGCCATTGATGCGGATGGTAAGCTACGGATATACACACCAGCCGGCTCTAAAACGTGGATGCTCGACCCATCAGAAGTGGAAACCATAGAAGAAGAAGAGCTCAAGATTGGGGACTGGGTTAGGGTAAAGCCAAGCATCACAACACCCACATACCAATGGGGAGAGGTGAGCCCTTCAAGCATTGGGGTAGTTCACAGAATGGAGGATGGAGACTTGTGGGTATCTTTCTGTTTCCTAGACAGGCTATGGCTTTGTAAAGCCGGGGAATTAGAACGTATAAGGTCATTCAGAATCGGTGATCGGGTTAAGATAAAAGATGGACTGGTTACACCTCGGTGGGGTTGGGGAATGGAGACACATGCAAGTAAAGGACATGTTGTAGGAGTTGATGCAAATGGGAAATTGAGAATAAAATTCCTATGGAGGGAAGGCCGGCCATGGATCGGTGATCCAGCGGATATCGTTCTAGATGAAACTTCTGGCTGAATGTCACAGTGTATGATTATGTTTTGAATCTAGAAAAAGTTTGATCATTAGGCAAATGCATGAGGCTGCTCCTGTCCATTGTAAGACATAAAAGCTCTCTAAGCTCCTTGAGCCAACAGGTAAACTTATCTGATCTATCTCTTTGTGTCCCTCTCATGATGATTTATTAATATTTTTTGTTAATAAAGTTAAAAACTATAGAGTGGTAGGAGATATTTAGGGTTGTATCATCTATTATGTTTAGACTCCACTTTGAAATCTCACATCTCTTTTTGTTTATATTCTCGTTTATATGGATATTTTTTTTTGTATAAAATAATGAATCGCATGTACGAACAGCTTTCTTTACTGTTATTAGCAAGTCTTTTGAATGGCTCAGCCTAAAATATTTCTTCTTTGAGGAAGTAACATTACATTTTGAACCAAGTCAGATTGCACAAGACACTTCCGTTTCTTCACAACATTAAGTTCTGTATTCTTTTTTTTTTTTTTGGTCGAAATTTTGCTTCTGTATTCTAGATGCAGAACATAGAGACATCATCTAAATGTTGTATTTGGATACAATTGTACATGAATTTTTGTTACAAATTGCTTCTACCAACATTATGTGTCAGAAAACGATAGTTAGAGCCAAGTTCAAATAGTGAGTGATGGATCACGATATGCTGAGTTAGTTTTCTTTCTCTTTTCTCCCTCACATTCCTTGTTTAATTAAGAAAACAATGAGATTCACATATGAGTACAATTAAAAAAGGAGACAAAGTAAAAAAGATGTGCGAGAACAAAACTTCTATGTCATGTTGACAAAAATGAATGGTAGAAATGAGAAGGGGGCTTATTGGATTAAGTTGATGATATCCTTGTCCTGGTGCCATTTACAGAAGCCATCCTCCAAGGCAGATTTCATCCATGCGTGCCGACATTTCTCCACTGCTTCAGGAATTGTGAGCCATGTCCGACTTCTCGTTTGTTCAGGCCATGTCTCCAGCTCTTCTTTCACATATAACGCAAACATTGCAGCTTTACATACACCTTTTGGGCTAAACTCGTCTTGGTGGGACTTGCTCTTGAACTCGTATTCTCCCAACAAATCCTGCAAGTTTTTTTCTACAGATTCAGTCCAACTCGCTACTAACAAATACAAAAGTCTTTATAATAGCCAGTAAAAAGGATGGGTGTGGTACCATTAAAATCCCCCGAACTCCTGCTTCTTCGACTGCTTCCCTGGCTGCAGCCTCCCTGACTGTCTCATCATTCTCCCACCCTCCCTATATCAAACAAATCATATCGAATAATGAAACTTAGTTAAGAAAGAAGAGAAGGTGAGAGTAAACAGTAATGATATGATGCAAAGCAAAAGAAATGCTAAAGGGTTATTATGCCTTGGGAAACAAAAGTCCAGGTCCACTAGCTGAACTGATCATCAACACTTCGACCACCTTCCCACTGTTTGAATCACCAACCTTTTCCGAGTTTCTATATCTAAATGGAATGCACCTTAACAACGCATACAACATTAAAAAAAAACTGTTAGGCTAGGTTCAACATCTCCCAAGAATAAACCATCATCAGATGAAGAAGCATGGACATAGAAAACTGATCAATCAAATAAAAAAGGAGTTAAAAAACCAAATGATCAGATACATGATTATACACTTGTTCACTAATCACAAAGAAAAACCAAATATTCACTTGATGTGGAAAAGAGCCAAATGCAAGCGACTCTAGTTCATAAATTCATTGATTCTTAATCAAAATATAGCTGCATGCAAGAAAATCTAATGAACGTGGGTACATACTTATACATTAACATTAACATCAAATCTTCTCCGTATTATATTAACAAGAGTCCTTAATCCAGAATCAAGCTAATTTACAAGGTGACATGAATTAATTAACTGAGAATGAATGAAATTAGATCAAAGGAATCATAGCAACCAAGTTCCTATTAACATTCCTCAATCGTCAAAACAATGCTTAACATATATATATATATATATAGATTTCAGTTTCTTAATCTTAAAGGAAACATCAAAGATCCAAGTTACAATCAATAAGAACAAATTAACAAATAAAGATAGACATTGAATGCAGCGACGGAACAAGGAAGGTTCAAAATAGAGTACCCGGCAATGAGACGGCAGCCATTCTCGTAACGCTGCTGGAGCCGACCCGTACGAGCGACCAAATCACACATGAGTGAGTGAAAGACGAAGAAGAAGAAGAAGAAGAAGAAGAAGAAGAAGAAGAAGAAGAAGAAGAAGAAGAAGAAGAAGAAATCAGTTTTGGTTCAGAGAATCCAGAACAGATTTCGAGTGCTACAACAAGCTGAAGAGAATGCTGAAGCCTGCAGCTAATGATGAAAACAAACGCGATTCTACATGAACCATTGCCGCCACCGAAACAATTCAAAGAGGAGATACCGGATCGATTTGTTCTGGTGAGATCTAGGGTTTCTGCGAGGATCAAAGACAAATTAACGATTCGCAATCTCCTTTCCTTCTAACGGGGAAGAAGAAGCTAAACGAAGGGCGTTATAAGAACGGATCTTAATTTGATTATCCAACTTAGTCGGGTTTATAATCCGGGTTCGGGTTATCCAAATTAAGTACCTCATCCGAACCGGATCCAACTATCCAATTTTTTGCGTCCGTAAATAAAATTATAAAAATTGTTTACAGAAGTCTGTTTTATTAATTGGGTTTTAGAGTGAGAATGTTATTATTATCTGATACAATGAAGATTGTGCTGTTTACAAAATTGCAACAAGTATACACGTAGCTAATAATTACATTAAAAGTGATGCTTTATTTCTCCACTGGCAACAATGGCTCCTTCAGATTAGTGTATGATGATGAATTGTTGTCTCTCCCAAACCTACTTGGGAAACTTGTTTTCTTTTCTTCCGGGTTAGAGCTCTGTACGTATTGAAGACACACCTGTACCGCGTCATGTACTCTCACAAAGAACCATTCTTTTCCAACAAGCTCTACCATTCCTGATCTTGCTATTGTCAAATGAACATCTTTGTTCGGATTTGATATCGCAAGCTGAATGTCCCTTGTTTTGTACTCCTGATAGAGCTCCTTCAAGGCTTCCACCGCGCTTGAGTCTATGTGAGTAACAGCTGCGATTATTTGTATTTGTTTAGGGGTTTTGTGTTTTCTCTTCGAAAACATGAGGAATTTAGATTTAGTAGAAATTTTGGGGACTTACGAGACATTTCCAGGATAACAAAGTAGATTCTCTCCACCTCTGGTCCCCGGTTTGTGTATTTGTCAACAGCAACTTCGTATTCTCGTAGTCTGCACTTCGCAAAAACAGCTTGTTATTCTTTCTGAAGAGATTCATAGCTCAAGGAATAAACGCAATGCCTTTCTCACTTGTCCTTGATGTAACTTATGTTGGCAAAGTAAATAGGAGAATCGATTCGGACAATCACAATTCCGTTGTATGTGTAGGCCTCTGGATACTGCTTTATGTTTCTGTACACAGTGGTCCCTGGAAGACGCCCCAACACAGCTACAAGGAGAATAATCAGGACAAAGAAATGAAACTAAGTTAGGAAATAGGCAGTGTTAAAGCCTTAATTAACCGAGAGGCGATTGAACAGAATTTCTCTTACCAATATGAGGGTTTGCAGACTCGTGGATAACAAATGCTAGTGAAAAACCAACCTAAAATTGCAAGCATTGCAACTGCGTGAGTCCTTAGAGGGATTTTCAGAACTCAAATATATATATATATACACACTAGTTTGGTGAATCTGAACATATAAAAACTCACACCAACAAGGACACCGATCTCTATTCCTAAGAATAAAGTCGTGATGCTAGTGATGATCCAAAGAGAAAAATCCCTCTTGTCCACACGCCACAGGAAAATAGCTTCGTCATAGTCCACCTAATGGTAAAATACGGAAAGTGTAAATGAGAAACCCGAAGCAAAATTCACCTTTATACCTCGGAAAGTGTATTTGAACTTACCAAGCCACTGACAGCAGAAACCACTATTGCTGCCAAAGCACACTGAAAAATCAAGAGAGATAAGCAACAGAGTGAAAGTTAGAAGCCAGAATCTAGTTTCACAATTCTCCAAAGCTTCAGAGTAGCAAGTACTGAAAACTGAAATATTCACCACACCACAGGGAGACAAACCTGTGGTATGTATTTAAACATCGGTGTCAAGAACAGTAGAGAACATCCAATGATGATTCCTGTTATAAGTCCTGATAAGCCAGTCTTAGCTTCAGTTTCATTATTCACAGCTGACCTAGAAAAGGATCCTAAATTTTGCATTCAGGACATTCACAGATTCGTCAAAATTAGGTTAGTAAATTATAAGAGACTTATAAACTGTATTAGAAGTTAAATCTGTAGTGTCAAATATTAATGGCTTTTATCATCTCAAGATAACGAACCTGTAGATGGGTATGCCGAAAATAATGATCCCAATATGTTTGCAACACCAAGACCAAACAACTGTCAAATGTGGGCAGAAACAGTTGAGCTTTCACTGAAAACAGCCGTAAAGAAAAGGAAAGAGAAACAGCAACATTGTCTATAACAATTGGGCTGCAAGTGCTTTGGTCAAGAAGAATACCTCTGAATTTGAATCCAACTCATATCTGTTTTTTGCTGCAAGTGCTTTGGCAATTCCCACAGATTCCTGGATAAATAATCTTGAACTAATTCATTCGACAAAACATAATATCAATGGACATGCATTACTGCATCTGAATCTAATCAAGATTTTTTTTTCCTTTTTTTTCTTTAGGAAGTCAGACAAAACATCTCTATCCATTTATTATTTCTCATGATTAGCTTCAGCTGCGGTTTCCATATGCTCACTGGATAAAAAATAATGATATTGATGTCTCACCAAGATGGCAACACCAGTAATAAGAGCTGATGTTGGAAGCAATGTTTTTACATGATCAAAACTGCTTGGAAAAGAAAATGTTGGAATCCCCTGAGGTATTTCTCCCACCTGAAACATACTAAAATTTAGCTATTACTGCAAACATATTTAACTACTATGTAGCAATATTATCTGTAAAAATTGGTTCTTTAGCGATCTGACCAGAGAGATGGAAGGTGGATGGAACACTTTTGCTAGGGTTGTACCGAGCACAATCCCTGTAAGTGGCGCTGCTGCTCGTAAGAACTGAAGTTCCTTCTTCGCATTACCCTGCCATGAAACACTGTGACCTTATTATCACACTAATAAAGGAAACTACTGTTTCCCTGTTCCACTGAAAAACACAAGGCTCATACCACTTGCTTCATCACTTGAAGGATCACCAGAATGACAGATCCCATCAAGAAAGGTGGCCACTGAAACTACAAAAGAGAGAGAAGAAAAAATCTATCTAAATAAAGTACAAATAAGTAGAAACAATTGGTTTTCTTAACCAAACTGATTCACCATTAGAAGTCATGATATGCAAGCAAAATGATAATAGCATGACATTTCCAAAATACAGTCTAAGCTACATGAGGATTCACGGAAAGCCAGATATATTACAAGTTGTAGCCACCAGATATTGACAGTCTTCAAGTAATTACAGTCCTCGGGGTCAGTGAGTAGAAAAAGAATATACAGATCAATATATAAAGAGGTGGAAACTCAAAATTTCAGTCTAGATCAACCTTATACATCCCAATTAAAGGACCTTAGCCAAAAAGGAGTGTATTCTTTCTAACTGGTCAAAGCTGAAAAAAGAAGTTTCACCTTATCAGCTCCAGCTATTATGCTCTCTACTATTGGCACAATCTTGCTGCTCCGAGCAATGTCATACCCCAGGAAGTATTTTACTTGAGACAATCCAATTGTAATGGCCGAAGCAGTTGTGAATCCAGATATGACCGAGTGACTAATGAAACGAATAAGCCATCCAAGCCTGGATTAAAAACACAAAACAATGGACATGCTCATGACACGTAAATAAGTAGAGAACTTTTGATATAACGAGTAATATTTACAGCACAAGACTACAAACGTTTCCCTTGTCTAATTTCTACAGAGCCTAACCCTATTACCTTAAGAGCCCCATGATGCACTCCAAGATTCCAACCATAAGAGCCAACATAATGGCCAGCTCGATATGTAATTCCTCAGAGGAACCATCGATTCCGCCCAAAGCATTAGAGACAAGAAGAGACACCAATGCTACAGGTCCAATTGCAAGCTGACGGGACGAGCCGAATACGGCGTACACAAAAATCGGCACAAACGAAGAGTCTGCGTCAAAAGTTACAAAACTAAATCAAAACTGACAACAAATATGCATTTCTTCATATCAAGAGCAGAAGAGCTCCATATCAGATTCTATAAATTCACAAGAGCTTTGTATCACAATATAAACTCACATAGACCGTATATAGGAGGAAGTCCAGCTAGCTTTGCATACGACATTGCCTGTTCAAAATCCATCAAAAATTTATTCAATAAAAAACCAAATTCACATGAAACAAAATCCATATATACTAAAAAAATCCCAATTCATAATCTCTTAAGCTATACATAAACCCAGTAATTCCAGCTTCCTTAAGCAGTTAAGCTTCATAGTTTGGTAACGGATTTGCGAAATTCAGGAGCTAGGATTGATATACCTGAGGAACAAGCATAATGCCGACGGTGATACCAGCCATGAGATCGAGCTTAAAATACTCTTTCCATCGATAAGTTCGAATCCATCGGAAGCAAGGAAATAGAGTATCGATCCAATCGACGAGCCTCATGCGTTTGATCTTCGCCGTCCATCCGGAGAAGATATCGTCGAAAGGGATCGAAGGAGGACGAGCTTCGTCGGAGGTGTCCGGATGCTGGAGCGGGATGACCTTAACGGGTCGGGTCTGACCCGGAAGCTTCGACGAAAAAGACGAGCCGCTCCCGGATCTCGAAACGAGGCTGGTGAGGTCTTTGACGCTGAGAGATGCGTAGGACATGGCTGGTGTGCGCAGCTTTTGGCGCACTTTAGAAACCGTAGGATGAGAAAGAATGAAATAATAAATGTGAAAGAGCAATCGTGTACTATCATTGAATCATTTACTTCATGTAACTCTGGTGGTCAATTATGTTATGTAACTAGCGAAAACGTTTACTAATCTCAGGTCTTTGGAGAAAACCACATGCTTTCGATAAATTTAAGATAAAACTGATATATTTTATTTTAGCTAAATCACGGAAAATTAAATTGTCTAGTGGGCAGAGACGATGATTCGAGTTTTTTTATAACGTTTTCTTTTTCTTTTTTTTTTTTTTTTTTTTTTTTTTGGGCACAAACTCTATATATTAAATCACATTTGGTCGGTAGAAACATCTCGAGATCGAGTACTTTCTACCGACTCATCGAGATCTACATGGGAAAATAAATGGTTATGTGCCCGTGCCGCTTTTGCAAGGGCATCGGCACGGTCATTACAAGAACGAGAAATGTAAGCTAACTGAAAGGAAATAAAATGTTCTCTAAGTTCTGCGAAGTGATCTAGCTCAGACTGGAAAGCTGGCCAATCTATCGGATCGTCAGTCATCGTCAATAGGTTTGAGCTATCCGTCTCAAATCGGGCCCTAAGTATACGTTTCTGAATAAGACAATCCATCGCCCAGAGGAGTCCCTCAAACTTTGCATGCAAAGCTGATAGACTTCTTCGGCATCCCTGCTTGCCGCTGTGTGTTTGACCTGATGTGTCAGTGAGAAACCATCCGAGACCGCTAGTGGGCCCTTGATTTGCCCAAGATGCGTCCACTTGGCAGATCGGGATATGTGGGTGCTCGGATCGGGTGATATCTCCAGTCACGGTAGTATCTCCTTCCTCCCCTCCGTCTTCTTCTCTAGCCAAGTTTGCGCATCTCCAACTTTCTTCCTCTAGCTGGGCTACTTGGAGCGTAATCACGGCTGATACATTCTTTCCATTGAAGGGCTTGTCGTTCATAGCCTTCCAAATGAACCAAATGATCCACGGGAATGTATCCCTTTGTGGTTTGGGGAGACCCCTTTCTTTTGCCCTCCAAAATAGGAAATCCATATTTTGGTATAGGGATGTACTCGGGAAATAACCCGGAAGGGACGGATAGTCCGATAAAGCCCACACCTGCAGGGCTGGGGGGCATTCAAAAATCATATGATTAATCGTTTCTTTTGGTGCACCACATCGAGGACAACTCTTATCGATTCCCAGGTGCCGGTAAGTCAGTCGTTGGCAAGTCGCTATACACCCCGTTAAGGCTTGCCACATAAAGTGTCGAAGCTTTCCGGGGGTCTTGATTTTCCACACTTGGCTAAGTAGACTCGTGATGCTCGGCTCAGATATCTGTTGGGGTTGTAGTCTTCTTTGGTTTGTGGTGTGTAGTAATTCATATCCAGATTTAACCGTATATGTTCCTGATTTTGTATAGCTCCACGCATAACCGTCTAGTTTGAAAGTTCTGCTAGGTTTCAACCCCAAAATTAGGGCGACATCCTCGGGATGAAATAATTCCCAGATTCTTGTGTGATTCCATTCCGGTGAGTTATGTAGCATAAGGTCTTTAACCAGAAGGTGAGGGTCTCGTCGGATATGTCTATCTAGGCGTCTTAGTAAACGAACCGGTTTGTCTGGAATCCAAGGTTCACTCCAAGTCTTGGTATTATATCCAGAGCATATAGTCTTCTGAAGGCCTAGTCTGAGCAGGGGTTTAGCCGCCATAATGCTAGTCCAACCATACGAGGGGGATCTAGCCTTACGATCTACCATCGGGGATGATTGGTGATAGTATCGTCCACGTAATACTCTAGCAAAGAGAGATGTTGGGAAGTGGATCAACCTCCACAGTTGTTTTGCAAGGAGGGCTAGGTTGAACTCGTGAAGATCTCTGAATCCTAGACCGCCTGAGTCTCGAGAAGTACAGATCTTATCCCAGGCTATCCAATGTAGTCCTTTACTATTTTGGCGGGAACTCCACCAAAAGTTGGATATAGCGCTCCTCAGTTTATCTGTGATACCCTGAGGGAGTAAAAAACACGATATAACATATGTTGGAAGAGCTTGTGCCACTGATTTTACTAAAACCTCATTCCCTCCTTTGGAAAGGAACTTAGCAGACCAAGTGTTAAAGCGGTTGTTAAGGCGATCTTGAATATATGCAAATACTATTATCCTAGAACCACATATTTTTTCTGGTAGTCCGAGATACATGCCCATACCTCCCTCGCTTGTTATGCCGATAACCCTCTTGATCTCTCTTTTGATTTGATGGTCAACTCTATTCCCAAAAAATAGTGATGATTTGTTTGGGTTTAGTTGTTGACCAGAAGCATCGCCATAGATTTTGATAATTTTTAAGATCTCTGCACATTACAGGACGTCTGCTTTGCAAAAAAAGAGACTATCATAAGCAAAGAGAAGATGGGAAACTCTTGGGCTTGCTTGAGCAATTCGTAATCTTGTGATACGAGATTCTTCCTCTGCTCCTTTAAGTAGGAGATAAGAGCTTCCGTGTAAATTATGAATAGAAAAGGAGATAGGGGATCTCCTCGTCTAATTCCCCGAGATGGTTTAATTCTTCCTTTCGGCACTCCATTTATCAAGACTTGATACGATACGGAAGATATACAGAACATAAGCCATTTGATCTATTTTTCTGAAAACCCTAGTTTTCGCATAACGGCTTCTAAAAAACTCCATTCAACCCGATCGTAGGCTTGACTCATGTCTGTTTTCATAGCCATAAAAGTGTATCTGCAACTATTGTTGGTTCTAAGAGCATGAAAGTTCTCTTGAGCGAGTAGAATATTATCGGTTATTTGACGTTTAGCTATGAAAGCCGATTGTGTCTCCGAAATTAGGTTCGAGAGGGTCTTTTTAAACCGTTTACATAGAATCTTGGATATGATCTTATAGCTGACGTTGCACAAACTTATTGGCCTAAATTTTGTCATTGTCCGCGGTCTGTTTATTTTTGGAATAAGACAGATGTTTGTTTGATTCAGTCGTGGATCGAAGGAACTAGTGTTGAAAAAGTCTTTTACTAGCTTTATTATGTCTTGGCCCACCACATGCCAGAATTTCTGATAAAATCGACTTGTCATACCGTCGGGTCCCGGGGTCTTGTCTGGATTTATATTGAACAAAGCTTCTTTTATTTCGGCTTCCGTCGGGTCAACAGTGAGTCGTACGTCATCATCTTCTGAAACTTTCTCGGTAACATACCGGAGAGAATCGTCTAGGTTTTGAGATCCTGAGGCAGTAAAAAGTGTCTCAAAATAATTTGTTGCGACCTTTGCTACCCCCTTTTCACTCTCAACCCAATGACCGTTTTTGTCCTTTAAGCAAATTATACGGTTTCAGGCTCTTCTTTGTTTTGTGGTGGCATGGAAGAAACTTGTGTTTCTATCCATGTAACAGTGCCAAGTGACTCTACTCTTTGAGTGCCAATATATCTCTTCTTCTCGAAGTACGTGGAGGAGTTTTCATTGAATTTCTTCTACATCTTCGAGGGTGGAATCGTCATCAACATTTTCTTGGTCTAATTGATCTTTAAGCTCCTCAATTAGTTTGGTTGAGTTCGTGACCGTTGATTTCTTCCATCTTGAGATGTGTGACCGGCATGAGGATAATCTCTGGTGAAAATCCCTATGTGGAACTCCATTTGAGATGCCCCATCCTGTAGTCACAGTTTCTTTAAATCCGGGTTTTCCGATCCATCTTTTGTCGAAACAAAAGTTCTTGCGCTTGTGTTGAATCGTGGATCGGACATTTGCTAGGATCGGTCTATGGTCGGAACCCCATAGTTTTTGATACTCCACAATAGTGTGGAAAAAGAGGGTATGCCATTCTTCATTACCTGTAGCTCGGTCTAGGCGACATTTTACCTTCGTCTTTATATTGCCAATCTTACGTCGTCCAACCCACGAGAGTGGATTTCCGGTGTGTGGAAAGTCAAGCTTTACACAATTATCTAACATAGTTCGAAAAGGTATAAATGAGGACTCCGGTCGACTTCGTCCGCCTCGTTTTTCATGATTTCTGGTGATCTCATTGAAATCGCCTATCATGAGCCAAGCATTTTGCCGAAATATACTCATTCTCGTGAGGCGTTCCCACACACGTTCTCGGTATTCAACTACCGGATCACCGTACACAAAGGTCATAAAAAATTTATGTCCTTCAAAAGTAGATTCCACATCTATCATTCGATTATCCGAATAAGAAATAATAACTGAAGGATCATTCATATAGAAGAGGGCGAGCCCACCGCTTTTGCCTCGCGGCTCAACAGTAAAAACATGATCATAACCAAATTCAACTTGCAAATCTTGCATAAAATGTCTATTGTTTTTGGTTTCCGATAGAAATAAAAAGCTAGGTAAAAAACAACGGTAGAGTTCTCGGAGGTGATCTTTGGTCAAGTCGGCACCCGCGCCTTGACAATTCCAAGCGAGAACGCTCATGGAAGTAAGACGGGTGTTTTCTCCAAGGCCCGTGGGCTAGAAACACCAACTGGTTCTTGTTCCTTAGATGAGGCAGAGGCCTTTCTTTTTCCTTGTGGGCTTAATTTCGGCCTAATCTTCTTCTTATTCTTGGTTTTGGCTTTTGGTGATGATCGGTCACGTAGTATCTTGTTTTTGACCCCAAATCCGATCAACAGAATCGCTGATTGCGGTTGCTTTTTCGCCAGATTCGGTGAGGAGATCCGGGAATTGTCAATCGGAGATTGCAGCATCCGGGAAGCCACTGGGCTTCTAATGATTTCTTGATCCAATTGAGAATTAGGGATCCGAGTTTCTTTGATATTTTCTTCTAACAGTTGAGAGTTTTCATCAATCTCCATCGCCGAAATTGGATTTGTCGGTAGGGAATTAGCCGGATTCAGTTCCTGTTGCTCATCATAGAGTAGATCGTACCCAAGTAAGTCGTCGTCTTTAAGTAGCTCTTCCATGTATTCGTCATCGTCTTCATCCCATTCTTCCTCGATCTCTTCGTCTTCCAATAGCACCCTTTCCTTCATGGGTTCATCAAATTCGCCATTTATCGCTATTGGGAGAGAAATTTCCCCTGCGACAGTTTCTGATTCTTCAATCAGATTAGAGTTTGGCTTTGATAGGTGGGAGTTAACTTCGCTGGCTTGATTTTGGTTCTTTGCTTCAACGTCCTCTTCCTCTGTAACCAAATCATACCATGATTTCTTTCTCTCTTTTTTTTCTGGGTTACACCACTGATTGATTTTGTTTTCTCATGCCCTGCAGGTCCATGGATAGTCACCGGAGGTTCTCCAAAGACCAGACTTTTCTTTGCTGAGCTTCCCGTGTCCGATGGCTCGATTCTTTCAGGTTGAGTATTATTCGCAGGTGCTTCCCCGAAAGTCAAGCTTTTCTTAGCTGAGTTTCCAGTGTCTGAAGATTCGTCCATCGCGATTGCTTTCCCTTTATTTAAAGGATCAGCTTTCTTCTGGAGATCTAACCGAAAAGGTCTGCTCCGTTGATGGTCCGGAGAGACAAGTCTCAGATTGGCTTTTTGATTGGGTCGAGCTTGATCTGAGATGGTTCTTTGGAAATCTGAGTTGAGGACTCTTTTCTCTGGGTCGTTATTGCGGGAACTACGACTCTCCTTTTTCCGGTAAGCCTCATTACCTTTTGGGTCAGTCTTTTGTGACTTCATGTTTTGAAAAGATTCTTCATATCTCCTCTTGCGATATACTTCCTCTTGAGATGGAGATTGATAATGTTCACCATAGTCTCTCCTTGATTTGTAGTTTGGAGGAGATTGTTTTCTTCGACGAGGCTCAGAGGTTGAATCCAGTCGTCTCCATACATTCTCTCTGGTGTATGGTGCCAGGATTCGGGAGTCCAGCTTGTCCCGTCGTTGGTTTTCTGTAGTTACCTTTTCCTTGTCAAGTGATCTCCTTTGGTGGTTAAGTGGGAGCTCTTCTCTACTTCTCTGGTGTGAAGAAGCCAAATCTCTTGAGGTAGGTTTATGAGAGATAGTTTCTCTTGGATTTTCCTTCTCATCACGGATAGGGACTTCAGTGTCTCTTGCTGTCATACGGGTTGCCATCTTCTCCCTTTGTTGCTGCTCAGAGAGGAGAGGACACATTTTCTCTTCATGGGAGATTCTATGATAGGTATGGCACCATCTGTAGAGTTTTTCATAGTGTAGATCGATCTTTACTATTTCTCCAGATGGGATTCTAACTTTCCTCTCAAAGTGCAGAGGGTTGTCAGCGTTGAGGGAGACCTGGACTTTGGTCTCATCGGCGTCCACCTTTTCTACTGTTCCAAGTTTTCTGCCTATCTCTCTGAAAGTCTGTGGCATCTAGTAGTGGGAGGGAATACCAGTAACCTTGATCCAGAAGGTCATGGTGTTTGGAAAGGTATCTCCAACATGGGGAATCCATCTTTCTAGAGAGAAGGACCATTTGTTGAAATGACATGGCCGTTTGGCCAGAACTCTCTTTAGGTCTTCCTCCGAGGTGAAGTCAAACTGGAAGCGAGAGTTGCCCAGATTTATCCCATGCACTCTTCCTTCAACTTCCCAGATGCCTGCTCGTGGCATGAAAGCAATGAGAGCCTCAATGCTCCTTCCTTCTTGGTGAAACATTCTTCCAACAAGGGTACGGTCAAAGCGAGCAATCAGTTCTGAGTTGTCCACTTGAGGTATGTTGATGATGTCTTCATCTTCTTGAGGAGTTTGGGTCATCATTCTGCTTGAGCTGGCCATGGTTTGTAGTTTAGAGGAACTTGGCAAATGCTAGAAGCTTTAGTTGTCTGTGGAATGAGATAAGTTGAGGTGAGGATGCTTCCCAAGGGGGGAGAGGTGCTTAAAGGCTCAAAAGAGTTGACTGGGCATAGAAATCCAGAGGATTCTCCGGTGGTTTTGAGAAGAATCTTCCATTTGGGGGAGAGCAGAGGTAGCTAGGTGTTGTTGTTTTGAAGAAGTTTTCCAAAAACGTGAGAGTCACCACAAAAGTTTACTGGATAATAGCTCAATGACCATTAAGGTTCATTGGATAAAAGTTTTGTTGAGATTCGGGCTGGGAGAGAACTTTAGTACATCCTTCCTCCGCTTCACTTTTATATATAAAGAGCCATCACCCCATCTATAACGTTTTCTCTAAAGTAAACTAAGAATGGGGGGAATTTACCTCAAGAATATTAATCGAACTTTAAGTGATCTATTTTCTAAGCCTATGAACTGTAAAATAATCGAATGTTTCATTAAGGGAATGTGGCTTTGTGAGCTTTTTTGGAAACGTTTATTGCTTGTTAGAAGTCAACTAATGAAATTGTGTTTCTTTCTTCTCCAAACCGTATTATCATACGATGGCTAGAACGCCATAAATCAGTTGTTAAATTACAGAGAGTAATTGTAACTTGTAAGAAACAAAAAAAAAAAAACAATTAATTTATAGTAAAACCATTTGAAACCTGGCCCTAACACGGAGCCACTCTTAAAATAACGTTATTACGTAAAAACTTTGTTATCACGATGCATTTTAAAACTAATAATTAGTTGTTAATTACATTGCTATTGTCGCTTGCTAGTGTCGTCACGTGTGTAATACTACAATATTAGCATGAATCATCACAATCATCACCCAATACAAGTGGCTTGCGTGCCTGTTTTTGACGATTTTGTTTTATAATGAAGAGAATAATTTAATACTACCAAACAAATTGGGAAGGAATAAAACATGTGTTGATGAAAATAAAAAACAATACGAAGGTGAGGATACGGACGCTTAGCGGTCTAGATACACGATGTTGATGGATTTATAAGAATTGATAAGATCGAATCTACAAAATAAAAAAGAGAAACGCCAAAACAACTAATCTTAATTTCTTCTTAACATATTGATAGGAAGAGAATAAATTGGATTTCGTGGGATAAGTTAACACAACCACAAAGATAACGAAGATTTAGGAATTAGAAATCCCAGAGATTTCAATATTGCTTTGTTCGCAAAGCAGAGCTGACGACTTTTGCATCATCCATCTTCATTGCTAGCTCAAATTCATAAGTATAATAAGTATTACCCCAAAGCAATTTTGTTAGAGGCTATTTAAAAATTAAAAGTGGTGTCTAAGTTATGCTTTGCGAAGCTTACTTCAAGGCAATAAGCTTCATAAGGGAATCAATCGGTTCTACAAATTGTTAAACAACTATTCTTTAATTTAGATGTTTTTCTATTTCCGTCTATTCTTTTCCAATTTCTAACTACATAGTTTTAAATGTATTAGTGTTAACTCTATATACATGGTATGGTTATAACGTTAATGTTGGGTATTTAACTTGCTTTAGTGAGTTTGAATTACTTCCTTTAGTAGTAGTAGAAACTAGTAACACACTCTCCATTGTCGAGTTGCTAGTTTCAACAAAAACAAAAAAATTGTTGATTTGCTTGCATTTAGGATTTTAAGAGAAGTGCTGAGATCTCCCTTTTTATAGCCAAATTTAATGAACGGCTGAATAAAGCCCGATAACACTATCAGAGAGTAATAATGATTTGATTTCTTCTCGGTAATCTTTCTTTCCGGTAATCCTTCAGGCTTATGCTTAATACTAGTAATAATAATTACTAGCAAGTGATTTTGAACATTTAATACGTCACAGTCAAAATATAATTTTATCTTCATTCTCTTTTGTAAATGTTGGGATGGTCTTTGCTTTAATGTGGGCAGAAGACTGAGTGTATTAAGAGGTTAAAGACATATTTGAAAAACGCAAATCCAAAATGAAGAACATGGTGATTGTTTGTTTTTGTGTTTTAGCTACATTAATCACTTACCACCTTATGTTTCAGGATGGTAAAGGAAGAAATCTTGTATTTGGTCACTAATGTGATCTTTTTGGGTAGCTTTAAGGTTATGAATGTAATCTTTTGTAATGACTTGTGTAATCGTGTTTTAGTATTACTTCAAACTAGATCAAGTTGAGGCTTCTCAGTGGTGCCGGTCCAATCATTTTGGATGCCCTATGCATATATGTAAAAAAGTGTCATTTTCGTATGTTTTCCAATATCGTAAAAATAGTAATCTAAATAAAAAAAAACACATAAAAACTCCATTAAACCGTTTATAATTCCAAATAGTTAGTAAGAAATAAAAGAAAAACAACAAAATAAAATTTATTTTTGCTAAAGCTAAGAAGTTTGTTGAGAAGGCGATCCTTACCATGAACACAGTTCTGCGACAAAACGCCAATAGCTCAAATATTGCACAGAGTTGTCAAGCGTTTACCCACTGTTTTGAACGCTTCTTCAGCCTTGGGGAAATCACGAAGTACGTCACCGAGAATACCGCGCTAACTAAGGCAAACGTGGAAGCATTTTATTCTACCACAGTGACTGCCAATCCAGAGGAAGGTGTTGCATATGCCTCATATGCTTCACTGCGAGAGAAAGAAGAATATGATAATGAGATTTCCAAAGCTTTGGAACGTATGAACTCGGAGAGAACTGCTGATTTGAAGAATGTGGAAGCCAGGTTGATGAGCCGGATTGATAAACTCAAAAATGCCAATACAGAATCAGTGGCTAAAATGGAAAATAGTCTAGATCAAGAAGATACAAATAGGGATCAAGTTGCGGCTGAGTTTCAGAAGTTTTCAGAAAGTAAACTGGATCAAGTGCTGGCTTCTGAGTTTCAGAAACTGGATCAAGCTTTGGAGAAAAAAGTTGAGGAAGCCTTGGAGAAAATTATTTATGAGTTGCAGAAAGTTCCAGTTTCAAACACTTTGTAGAAAACTCAAAAGGTTTCTACAGAACAATTATGGAAACTGGTTTTGGAGAAAAAGTATGAAAAGTGTTTTGGATTAGGTGTCCTCACGGATGATACAGTGCTCACATGGTTATCAAAAGCAGCAAACCTAAGTGAAATTCTCAAGCAAGAGCAACTACCTCTAAGTCATTTCCTTCTTCTGAAGCTTTTTCTGTGATTCGGAAGTTCTATTGAGGTTGATACGCGACAAAAAGTTGAGTGGATGGAGAGCGTATTGGCTGTAATTCCTTCAGAATTCAAGGAATTGATAAACTCAATAATGCCAATACAAAATCAATAATGCCAATACAAAATCAGTGGCTAAAATGGAAAGCAGGATGAGCATGATTGATAAACTCAATAATGCCAATACAAAATCAGTGGCTAAAATGGAAACAACTCTATGGGATGTTATGAGCAAAATGGATCAAGCTGCACAAAGCAACGACGTTAAAATAGCTTTGGATCAAGTTACTTCAAAGATGGATCAAGTTGCAGCTTCTGAATTTTAGAAATTTTCAGAAAGGATCGACAAATCAGAGATCGGATGGTTAAAATGGAAAAATCTCTAGGGGACCAATTGGAGGAAAGGGAGAATACGTTTATGAGAAAACTGGATCAAGCTGCACAAAGCAAAGACGTCAAAATAGCTTTGGAGAAAGTTACTTCAAAACTGGATCAAGTTGAGGCTTCTCAGCAGTGCGTGTCCAATCATTTTGGATGTCTTATGCATATATGTAAAAAAGTGTCATTTTCGTACATTTTCCAATATCGTAAAAATAGTAATCTAAATAAAAAACACATGAAAACTCCATTAAACCGTTTATAATTATAAATAGTTAGTAAGAAATAAAAGAAAAACAACAAAATAGAATTTCTTTTTAAAATATTGCTCTCCTTGTATTTTTGTCTGCAAAATCATTAATTAAACTCACGTTGTCGAGTTTTCCAACCATTTATGTTTCAATAGATGACAAAGCTAACTCATTCAATCTCTCTTGTCACATGATAGATCGCAAATAATTTTGTTATCATCTTCAATTTCGAATTTTAATTAATAATTTCAAATTAATTTTTTTGAAATGAGTAATTAACTTGTTTGCTTAGAGGCCATAAACATTTGAAAAACAAAATCTTACGAATATTATTATTGTAGAAAAAGTTTATAATTTTTTTAAATTATTGCTATAACAAAAATTTAAACTAACTTTGGATTAGCTCCTAAGCACCGATTCAATGCTCTCATGGTTGTGCAAAGAGGCAAAACTAGGTGACATTCTCAAGGAAAAACCTCTCCCGCTTAGCCATTTCCTTTTTCTCAAGCTTTTCCATTGATTAGGAAAGTTCAGTTAAGGAAGAAACTCAACAAAAAGTCGACTGGATGATGAGTGTGTTAGCTGGAATTCCTTTAGAGTACAGACGGAGTTCTAGTGCTCGTCCGGTCATGCTCTTGGCGTATCAAGATCTGTACTCTTACATGAAACGGGCAAAGGATGATGATCTACATGAACTTGCAGGTCTTTCTATGATTCACTCTCAAATTGTTGAACAACATCCGTACCAATAGTAGAGGTCTCTATATGCACTTGGATGTAACACGAATGGATAAGTTGAACATTAGGCTAACAGAGTTTTTTTTTTTTTTTTTTGTCAACTACAAATTATATTATCAAACATATTACATTGTCCAAGTTATTACATAAGGCTTACTATTTATCCTAGCATACTTAGCTAAACTATCAGCCTCCCAAACATCATCCCTTTTCACTAAAGCTAACTGGAATCCATTAAAATCCGCTATGGTCCGGATATCATTAACCAAAATAGCTATAGGAGCAATATCTTGCTTTTCCAACGCTCTTTTTACAAAAATATTACACTTCTCTTATGGGTCTTTGAATAAGTCAACATCAATTGTGTAAATAATCCATAAGCAACTTAAATTACTTTTGAATCCATAAGAGTAACCCAATAAAACCTATTTATTTATATGGGTAAAAAAATATAACTTTTACCTGCTAAAACTGGATTTGGATAACGCATTGGTCAACTCATGGGTCCACAATAATAGGTTCACAAAAAAAAATTCCTCGTTTAATTTTTCATATTTTGAACCATTAGCTTTACTTTTCTACTTTTAACTTTAAGACCTTATATTTTGATTTGAAGCAAACAATTGCTCGGTCCGGTTCGCTTCACATGCATAGTCGGTAAGTTTCAAAGGTTTACACAATTCACGTCACGAGATACAACAAGCAGAAGCAGTTACCACAAATTAGTAGATGAAGTTTGAGAGTTACGGCCAAAGAAGAAAATTATATAAAAAAAACACATATCAGTGTATGCGAGCATGCGTATGTGATTATCATATTATTCTGAAGTTGCTGGAACTACTTACGACTACTGCAGTTCTTTCTCGAGTTCGTCGAATTCCCATCCATCAACCTCTTCTGCAGAGTAATTACGAGCCACTTTACCAAATTCAGATTCAAGCTCGGCTAGTTCGGCTTCAGGGTTGAATTCCTGACTGGAGCCAGCAGTAGTAGTTGGTGGTGCCTTGGGAGGATTGCACAACTCTGACTTTTGGGTCGGTGTAGATGATTCAGTTGGAGCGTCAATGCTACTGATGGGCTTGGGGGATTTGGGTGTTAAAGCACTGCTTTTAGGTGATGGAGTCTCTATCTCTAACGTTGGCCTCGCTATTGATTCAAAATGTTGCCTTAGTTTCTCCATGTCATCGAATAGCTCTTTCACACGCCGGTCGTCCTTTCTGGTATAATAGTGGATGGAGTTTGAAACTTAGTATACTAAACTCTAACAACTAATAAAATGGTAAAGAGAGTTACGTTTCCACTCACGTTTCTAGTTTGCTTTGGAGAACTTGGAAATGCTCTTTCATGTTATCCACAATGCTGAAGGTGGTGATGATCTAATTTTTTGTTTAACCAGATCAGTAACGAGGAAGAGCAACCGGAAAAGAGAAAAGATAAAAAAGAACCAAAGCTCAACCGTGTACAGTCGAATTTGGGTATTATTAAATGAGTCTCAAAAAAATATTAAATGTGACCTACTAAGCAGTAACTCTTACCTTGGTCTCATAGTCTAGATACTCCTGCTCCAGACTTTTCCTTGGGTCTGAAACCTGATTATCCACCTGATCTGCATTTAGTGGCATCTCCGACCTGTCACCACCACATGCAAAAACTGTTACAACTACTACTAGGAGAACTTCAACTCCAACTGGAAATAAAAAGTTAATAGGTGCAATCCAATTCAACAAGAGGCATTACCCAGGACTAAGATTCTTCAGATTTTCCACATAATTTTCTATACGGCTTATTAAAGGTGCCACCTCCTTCTGTACAATATCAATTTCTGTGTTAGCTCTGACATTTTTCAATCACTGGTTTAGAGTTTCCATAAAATACAGATGTTACCTTGTACGTGGAGAGTATATTAAAAGCCACATCCGAGAAATAATCCTCATGCTTCTCCAATTCGTCCCTAAGACATACATCCACTGGATTATTTCATTGTAGCAAAATATTATGGGAGAAACAGCTAAGAGTTGATAGATATACAGAGTCTGTTTATCCTTTGTTTCGGTGTATGCGCATCGGAGAAGCCATGTATCCTCGAGAAAATTAATCCATGTCTTGATAACTTCTGCTTCTTTCTTACAAGCTACAACTGATTTAGACAGGTCATCCTCCTGCAGCAGAACGAACAGAAGCAAATTATTTCACGTGGATATCATAAGCGTGAGAGCAACTCATCTAAAATAAAATGCCACCTTTGTTTTCAGGTGAGCGATTATCTGATTATTGGCTTCACCAAATTGATCCCTCTCCTCTGTCGCATTACGGAATCTAGCTTGAGCAGCAGCTAATGATATATTAACCTACATGGAAGCATATTCATTGATATACCTTCCCTACCACAATAATCGTAGCTAAATACACAGAGGAGCAAAAAAGCTAGTTCTTTACTTGGGATCAATGAAATCATTATATTTCAATTCAATGAGCTTACAATTATACAATTATTTCACATGACAAAATTTACGTCTGTAAAGAATGTGTAAACCTCGATAAAGCAAGAAACCATATGAGTAAAGAAGGTTAATTTACCCTCTTCAGTTCGGCTTCCAGCTCATCTCTTTGTTTCACAAGTTGTCCAATTTCCTCACTTAATTCCTGTACATAATAAATAATAGGAAAGAATCTCAATACTCGCAGCTGATGAACATGTCGAAGGGTGCTGCCACTGTTAGTTTTTTACTTTGCCTTGAATAACCAAAAGAAGAAACTAAAGTGGGAGAAAAATACCTTTTCCTTTTCACCGGTTTCATTTGCTTTCACCACACGAGCTTTAAGTGCCTCTTCTTTCTGAAGCCTGCGAAAAAGAGAGTTGGAAAATTGGTAACTGACTAATCATCTGCTCAATGGGCAATGGCACTTAGAGGCATCTAAATACAACAAGACAAGTTTTGATGAAATCAAAATCGTCTTGACCATCCCATAGTTCAAATTTCATACGCAAATAGATAGAAAACGTTTTAGTTTTGGTAGAGTTAAAGAAGAAAATAGCAAGAGATGAATTGCACATTGTCTCAGCAGTATTTGCTGAACATGATATAGTGACATATAGTGACACAAAGTGTACACCACTTAATACTGAATCATTGAGAATTTACCATGTCATACAAAAATTGAACAAAGAAAAAAGCCTTAACTGCAGAGATATAAGGAAACTAACTGGATTGGATGATAAGCTTAACCTGTTCTCTGATATTCGTTTCTCCGCTTTGGAGGTTGAATTTGCTAAAGATTCCAACAACACCTTGAGCTTGTCGACCTGGTTTAAAGACAAATAATCCATTATCTTCCATCATCAACAATCTCCCTAACAACAAGTCATGGAATGTATATGCCGTCATGGAATCCAGGAAATTCTTAACAGACCGTATCAGCACAAACAAGCAGAACACGATGATAATTAACAATACCAATAAAATTTTATGGTGATTATAATTGAGAATAATAAAGTTCACTAACTTACTTTCTGAGCATGTATATCTGGTGAATCACCATTGCTTAATTGTCTCTTTCTAATTAGAAGCCCTTCTAATCTGGAGCAAAGACGAATCTTTGCAAGTGTTTCTTTGAGAGCCTGCAAAGCAAGAAGTCTATCACACGGAGTTACCCAAATGAGCTAAGTGAGAGAAAAGTGGGTTTGGAGACACTGCATGGTCACCTCTATTGTTAAAGGAGCCTCTTTAAGTTCCTTGTCTTCACTCTCCTGTGGAACTTGAGAGTCGTTCAACTTTTCGAGTTTTTTTCTAAGATCAGCAGCTTCAGCATCAATTCTGAAAAACAAGAATTGAATCAACATTCAACAGTGATGCAAGATGAGCAATGCTCTATGACTTGGTCATTCATTCATGAAGAGAAATGAGAGCAAATGCACATAATATCTTTGTTTATCACCTCAGCATTTCAGCACTAATCTTTAACCCTGTGATAGCATTTTGGGCAAACTGAAGCAATTCGTCCTGCTTAACCTGTACAAGAGAACCCCAAGAAACATAGAAGAGTAAACAAGTTAGGAAGAATTCAAACGCCCATACGTCAACATGAACTTTCATAGCAGAAGCGCTTACCAAAACTTCATCCTTGTAACTCGAAAAGACTGTAGCAAGATCCTGCATACTGCTGACTATGGCATCATGAACTTCCTTTCCTCCATTCAGACAAAGCCTGAAAACAATGATAAGCTCTATAAATAATCGCATTAGATATGAAGACAGTAACAAATTGTGCCAGTTTTCCGAAAAATAAAATGTTGACTCTTTTCGGAAGCCAAATTTTTACAAATGCAATTTGGAATGCCAGCCAACTCACCCAAACATCTCCAGGAGCAGAGTAATTTCTTCGTCGTGAGGTGGTTCAATAATCTGTATTAGAACAGTCAAACCTAGAGTTAAAACACCCATAGAAGGTACCATTATTTTTGAAAATTTTAGAGAAAGGCTACTGTTCGTTATCACTTATCAGATAGCCACCAGAAGATCAAGTTTAGGTTGCGAAATAATACCATGGACAGGACGATGCCTTCCAGAGCTTGACTTTGCAAGAAAACATCACGGAAGTTTAGTGGCTCGCCTCCTATATCTGGATCGTAATACAAAACCTACACATGGAAAGGGACTTTCTTAAAGAAATTCTATTTGAAAAGGTCATAATTACAACGATCACATGAAATTTTTAATCAAATGCTTTAACAAACAAACAAAAGGCTACCCTAAATCACTAAGGATAACAATCATATCTACTTGCGAAGAATTCTTGATATTCTAAAATGCAGGATGAAATGATGACATCTTCATAAACTTGTACCTCTTCCTATTTTCCAGTATCAATCGGGAACATATAAGAATCGTAACTCAACAGCACTAAGGATCACTCCTTTCCTCTTATACAAGAAAAAAAAAAGGAACACGAATTATACCCCTTCACGCCTCTTTGCTTCATCAGAAGCAAGTACTTCCTCTGAACTCATTTCTTTATCCTTTACACAACTTTCACTAGCTCTATCGATCTCCTTAAGCACAGTTAGCCATCTAGTAATTAGCAATGCTCTTTCATGACCTCTATATGACACTGCAGCTTCTTCCAATCTCTGAATCGTCTGACTAACACTCTTTAACCCCCCAGCACCCTGCAAAATCGGTATCCATGAAAGTTATAGAGTATGTTAAATGCGAATCTATCAGCTTAAGAAGCGTAACATTTATGAAGCATCAAGTTCAAAATCTGGGGAGAAATTGACAAATTCAGAACCAAAATCTAGAGAAGGTAGACCTAAATTAGCAAATAGAAATGGGAATAAGAGAAAGGAGTGGAGAAATTACAATGCGGTCTTGGAGCAATTTGGCCCCTTCGGCGACGGCTTGGCCGGCATGCTGGACGACGGAGTCGGCATAGTTTTTGACGGTTTGGGTGATGTTTTTGCGGTTCCCGACCTCCACCGCCTTATTCACGGCCGTTCGGAGCCACGACATATTCTCGCCGGATCTTTTCTGGGGAAGAAAACCAATTTAGGGACTAATTACCGAAATGAGAACTTGGCCACGGTCAATGTTCGAAGATATACTATTTGCAAGTGAATTAAGTATTATTTACTGAAAGAAAAATGTGAAAAACTAATACGCTATTTGGAGGTGCGTAAACTATTTATTTTCTTATAGGAAAAATGTGAATAACCAATAGCTAGAAAAATAAATTGAAGAAATTACGTATTTTGTTACATACAAATATTTCTTAAACACAATTTTTGATTAAAAAAAATACACAATACAATATAAATTGAAAATATATTATAGATAGACTATATATAGAAAATTTACAACCAAATCTTATTGATCTACATATCAGATGGCTATCTCGTTATAAATCGTCTTAGATTTTACAAGTTCAAACTTTACCAATTTTGTTTTGCGTTAAACTTTTGAGATTTTGTTTTTGTTAAATTTTTTATATATGTTCTCGAGTTATATCGGACTTTTTATAAGTTGCTAGAATGCACTCATACAAAGCATTATCCAGATTTAAACCACCATTCCGCATTTTGACTACAAAGCATGTTTGCTATTTAATTTTCACTTTTTCCTCTGTTAAGCTTCTGTTCTTTTTTTTCTCTCGATGAACCCCAACTCTAAATTGATTTGGGGATTTTTTTTATCTACTTAAATGTGTTAGGATATCAATTCAAGTTCCACATCGCAAGTTTAGACAACTATATAAGTAATGTCCAACTCCAAATTTTATGAAAAGTATTGGGAATGAGCCCAAAAATAAATTTGTACGGCTTTTACCACCTAGACCCAAAACAAAAAATATCATACTAAGTAAACAGTTGGACATGGGGTTGAAAAGCTCCAACAATATATAAGTGTAACTTAAAAAAACATATATGTGTCTTTTTAAATTAAATAATTTTGAAATGATAACACAGTTGAATCCAATAATATTCCTATATTATTTTATGATAATATTTGCAAAAAAAAAAAGAGATAAGTCCAACAAAAATGTGTTTAGAAAATATATATTAAGAAAAAAAAAAAATACAACAACGTTGAGATCAATTATTTATGTTTGGAATTTGGGACAAACCATCGAGCATTAGATGACTGAATGGACGAACGAATACTTCGATGCGGTCTTTTAACCATGTGTGTGTCAAGATCGAAGATAAATATATATTTTTCACTCCAAACACGATCGAATTCACCATAACGAAAGCCATGGTCACCACTAAAATATATTGAATTTTTATTAACACCTTCGATGTTGTTTGCAAGAACGGTAATACCTAGATCCAGAAGTATTGCCTCGTCTCCCAAAGAAGTAAGTTTCTCCCACTCGCTTTTTGATGAATTCATCTTGTAAATGCGGAAGGACCAAACATCAGAACCATTCCTTACAATGCTCTTAACTCTTAGGATTTCTCCGGTCATGGTGACTACAAGATAGTCTTTCTTGACATTCCACGTTTCACCAAGCTCTAGGTAAACGGGCATTGGCATTTCGAATAACCTATGCCTAACTTGCGACTTAAAGATTTTTCGAGGACTATCGCCAGAAAAATCTAAGATTTTAACATTACGATTATAATATTCATACAAGTAAAGCTTATGATCTTTGTATACCATGTCAACAGAGCATGAAAACCTAGTTTGTTTCCAAAAATTATCTCCTTTTCTGCAATGAACCAAAACCAAATCCTGACATTCAGCTCTCCACATAACCACATAATCTTTGGTTTTCTCGTCTATCCATAATAAAGGATAGAAGATTTCGATGTGGTTTCCATGCATGCCATAGGAAATTTGGGTGGTCACTGAACTTTACAAAGAACATATCATCAATGGTTCGTTCGATCTTTAACACGCCATGTTGTGGCTCCACGGGGGGCAGATCGATGCTTTCGCGGGTGAATATATTAAAAATATAGAGATTGCATCGAGAATCTTGCATAAGGAGCCAACTTCCATAAGTCGCCATGACTACTTGCAAAGTTGACACCAAGATCTCGAATTTTATACATCTTGTTTTTTTATTCTGGATTAAGCAAAAGACAATAATATTTACCTTTTTCAGGAAATTGAATCAGCCAAGAGATTTGATTGTTTGGTACCAATTGTCTAGAAGCAGATTCCCAAGGTGAACAAACACATTTAGCTCGTTGAAAATCTGCAAAGCCAAGCCGTTCGAAAATTGAGTGCAAGAGATCTGAAGGAAGCTTTGACCAGCTTGATCCATGTGGGTCTAGAGAAGGAGGGTTCATCATCCACCGGAAACTTGCAAGAAAGTTGTTTAAAGGAAGTCTCTCTCTCTCTCTCTAACAAGTTTGCCGAAAGTAAACTTCTATCAGTACATCAAATACTAGGTGCATTGGAACCCAGATAACTCAATCTCTTTAAATACTCAACTCAAATCTATAAACACATGTAAAACCGTAATATATTTAAAAATCAAGAATTGGATGCATGTACTTTTGTAGTGTACTTTTTTCCCTTAATTTGTTATATTTTCCTTAAACTAAATAAAGGAAATAACATCTAATTTTGTTTAATAAAATTTAAACATGATATTAAGAGGAAAAAATAAACCATGGATACATCCAATTTTAAATAAGAAAAACAATATCAAAAATTAATTAGTTATAGATTTGGTCTAAAGATATACTTTAACTCAACGTTCCAAATATAATGAAGATCGGATAGGTGTGAGATTATTTTCCTTTTTTAGGTTGTAGCACAATTTTAGAGGTGGGCATTTCTGTTTATTTTCAGGTTTAGTTCGGGTTGGGTTTGGTTCGGGTTGTAATATAATAACCAAATTCAAACCGAAGTAAATTTGGTTTGGTTCGTTTTAGTTCGGTTTGGTTTTGGTTCAGTTTGGTTTTAGTTCGGTTTGATTTTATTAGGTTTTTAAAATTAAAAGAAAAATATTTCAATGATACGAAATCAGTTTTCGAAAATAAATTATGTAAATCTAAACTGAATACCTAAACGATAAAAAATCTTGTGAAAATTAAAGAAATTCAAACTCTAATACAATTATATTCACTCTTTCGGTCTCTATTACAAACAAAAAAGATATAATAGTTGGAAGTAGAGTGAAGAGAATTTTTTTTATATGTTTATGATTAAATTTAAATAATTAAAGTTTTAATAGGAAGAACTATTTATATTGAGAAAATAAAAAAATAAAAATAAAAAATCAAATGTGTCTTGTAGATCTAATTTTTAAGAATACAACTATAATATTATTTAAAATATAAATAACTAATTAAATACAAAAATACATTGGTTTAATAAAACTAAATAAAGGAAATAACATCTAATTTTGTTTAATAAAATTTAAACATGATATTAAGAGGAAAAAATAAACCATGGATACATCCAATTTTAAATAAGAAAAACAATATCAAAAATTAATTAGTTATAGATTTGGTCTAAAGATATACTTTAACTCAACGTTCCAAATATAATGAAGATCGGATAGGTGTGAGATTATTTTCCTTTTTTAGGTTGTAGCACAATTTTAGAGGTGGGCATTTCTGTTTATTTTCAGGTTTAGTTCGGGTTCGGTTTGGTTCGGGTTGTAATATAGTAACCAAATTCAAACCGAAGTAAATTTGGTTTGGTTCGATTTAGTTCGGTTTGGTTTTAGTTCGGTTTGATTTTGGTTCGGTTTGGTTTTGGTTCAGTTTGGTTTTATTAGGTTTTTAAAATTAAAAGAAAAATATTTCAATGATACGAAATCAGTATTCGAAAATAAATTATGTAAATCCAAACTAAATACCTAAACGATAAAAAATCTTGTGAAAATTAAAGAAATTCAAACTCTAATATAATTATATTCACTCTTTCGGTCTCTATTACAAACAAAAAAGATATAATAGTTGGAAGTAGAGTGAAGAGAAAAAAAATTTAGAACAATTCTTGGGTTCACCCCTAGGGGTGAACCAATCTCCTTCTCCCCCTCTTAAATGACCAATTAAAATATGTCATGTGTCTTATATCTAAACTAATTAATTAAATTATTAAAAACTCTGAAACTGATTTATTTGTGGGGACCACATTTATTATGAAACCGAAAATTACTAACAAAAACCAAAAGGAAAAAACACTAAATTAATAAGTCAATAAAAATCATAAATTCAAAAGAAAAATTTATTAAATGAAGTTTCAACATTCAAAATTAAATCCTAAACCCCAAACCCAAACCCAAACCCTAAAACTATAGCCTAATTTGGGAATAGTTAACCCTAATCCAAAAATTATTAAATGAAGTTTATAAAATAAAACTTCAAACCCTAAACCCCAAATCCAAACTATATTCGCTAAAAATATACCATAATTTAGGAATAGTTAACCCTAAACCCACAAATTTTAAATTTTACTACTAAATTTGGATTTGGGTTAACTATTCCAAAATTAGGGTATAGTTTTAAGGAATAGAGTTTAGGTATGGGGTTTAATTTTAAAAATTTTATTCAATAATTTTGGGTTTGGGTTAACTATTCCCAAAATAGGGGTATAGTTTGAAGAGATAGGGTTTAGGTTTGAGGTTTAATTTTAAAAAATATATTTAATAATTTTGGGTTTGGGTTAACTTGTCTCAAATTAGGGTATAGTTTTTGGGGATAGAGTTTGGATTTGGGGTTTATGATTTATTGATTAATTAAGTTTTGTTTTTCTTTTTTGTATTTGAAAACTTTTGATCGTGTAATATAAGTGGGGCAACACTTAATTAAGTTTCAGATTTTTTTTAATGATTTAATTAACTAACTTAGATATGAGACACATGACATATTTTAATTGGTCATTTAAGAGGGGGTGAAGGAGATTGTTCATGAATTTATCAATATATATGTTCTATGTAGTTATTTGATAGTTTAGAGAAATTTTTTAAGAGGAAAAATGACTCCTTGAATATCATGCCTTTGGATATCACGACCCTTTCTCTTTGAAAACCCTAGTAGCCGCAATTTTTGTTCTAATGAAAGAGGGTAAGGTTATTGCATATACTTCGAGGCAGTTGTAGGGTAGTAACCGTAATCGCCATACGTATGATCTAGAGTTGGGCGATGTGGTTTTTGCTTTGAAGATTTGAGGTCATATCTCTATGGTGGGAGAGTGCAGATTTTTACGGATCACAAGAATTTGCAGCAGATTATTGAATATGAGGTAGATACGTTGGGTTGAGTTGCTGACAGATTATAATCTGGATAATGTTTACCTCAAATCAACAATCTAATAAATCAAATTCAATAAACCAATAAACCAGATTCAACAATTATTCATATTCCAAATAAACTAAAATTTTTTTTTAACGACCTAAATCGGGTTCACTAGAACTCACAGAAGCACAATACAATAATTAACTCCTAATCATCTTTTTCATACGCCTTGATTCCGCACTCACAATTTTTTTACCTGCATCACATGGAAAAAAGAGATGCGTAAGTAATTAATAACTACTTAGTTAAACGGTCCTCACGTCTACATGCTAAGTACATAAAACCATAATCAAGCAACAATGATTTAAACATTTATTCACAAAAGTTAAATAGGTGTCGATCGACACTACCTCTAGGTGTCGATTGACACTTCAACAAAAGTGGCGTCGATCGACATTACCACTAGGTGTCGGACGATACTGTGACTGCAGCTACGCAGAACGAGTCTCTCCTCTCTCGACTCATTCTAGCGACATCTAAGCTACGATCTGCATCCAAAAATCCACCACAAGCACATTCACATATCTCAACACGAAAAAACATCCCATCAAATAAATTCATCACAAAATGACCCAAACATCACATGATTTCATACGAAAAACACCTAAATCAAATCGTATACTCGATTTCTGGCCAATATGAGCCTACGGTCGCGCACTTGATATGCTCAGATTTACCCTGAGCTACTCTCTCAAATTAAGAGATCAATTGCAGCACTTGGGGATCGAATCCACATGGAATCAGGGACACAATAGATTATTAAATTCAGACTAAGCTAGGCAAAATATAATATATGAAAAAAGCAAATAAAACAAGAGCAAGAGATAGGATAATAAGCTTTAAAACAATGAGGATAAAAGCTAGGTTCAGGGAAATCGCAGGAGAATCAGAATTGCAGATAAATCAATAGTTAGGAATATTAAAGCTCTGTTCCTAAACATGAACACGAATGTAAAACAAACCAGCTGTTGCTGCGAATATTATCTATGCTTAAACCCTAAACAACCAACTGTCGTTGCGAAATCAGATTGATCTAAACAAGCATATAAGTTCAAGTTCAATTGTTCACAAAACCCTAAACCAAATGTCTTTGCGAATAGGAATTCTGCTCATCAAAGACTAGTTCAGCAATCAATAACACGGTCGTGTCTATCAATTAACCTAAGATCAGATTCTAGTTCATGACGCTAAAATCGGCAATAAACACAAGTCAAGATGAAGAACTCTAATGATATTATCCTAATAAGCATATCAGATCTAGCAATTCATCAAAACCCTTGAAAACCCTAAACCTAACAGAGAAATTACTCAGACATGTTCAATGAAGCACAAAACATCTTTATTAGAGATATCTCTTAGGAGTAAGTTCTAAGACAAAGTAAAATAAAGCTTAAACCTAAACAATGGCTGTAAAAACGTATATATAGAGGTCCTAAACCGTCCTAAACATAAAAGTAAACATTTGGAGTTTTTGGGCTTTGAAACGGGCTTCTTCGAGTAAACTTTGGGCTTTGATCGGACAGGGTGTCGAGCGACACTGTTGATGGTGTCGATCGACACCAATATTATCTTCATGTCGAGCGATTCAATTTCTTCGTCGATCGACACAACATTTTTCCTTGTGTCGAGCGACACCATAGGCTCCGTCGCTCGACACGAGTTCTGAAATCCTCTTCTTCATTTCATTCTTCGCCACTTCACTCCGCGAATGCTCCAAAACCTTCAGTAAACATCTTTTATGCTCCAGACGGTCTAGTTCCTGTAAAGACTATAAAAACACCTGGAAAACACCAAAAGACTCTAAAACATGGACTTATATCATGGTTGAAAACCGGTAAAAATCATGATATATCAACTTCCCCAGACTTAGCTTTTTGCTTTTCCCTAAGCAAAATAGTGTTATCACTCCTTTAGGAACCACATACCTTGCAAAGCTAATCCGATGATACTTCGATGTTTCCCTAGAATCACTATTTATATTGAGAAAATAAAAAAAGGAAAATAAAAAATCAAATGTGTCTTGTAGATCTAATTTTTAAGAATACAACTATAATATTATTTAAAATATAAATAACTAATTAAATACAAAAATACATTGGTTTAATAAAACTAAATCAAGGAAATAACATCTAATTTTGTTTAATAAAATTTAAACATGATATTAAGAGGAAAAAATAAACCATGGATACATCCAATTTTAAATAAGAAAAACAATATCAAAAATTAATTAGTTATAGATTTGGTCTAAAGATATACTTTAACTCAACGTTCCAAATATAATGAAGATCGAATAGGTGTGAGATTATTTTCCTTTTTTAGGTTGTAGCACAATTTTAGAGGTGGGCATTTCTGTTTATTTTCAGGTTTAGTTCGGGTTCGGTTTGGTTCGGGTTGTAATATAGTAACCAAATTCAAACCGAAGTAAATTTGGTTTGGTTCGATTTAGTTCGGTTTGGTTTTAGTTCGGTTTGATTTTGGTTCGGTTTGGTTTTGGTTCAGTTTGGTTTTAGTTCGGTTTGATTTTATTAGGTTTTTAAAATTAAAAGAAAAATATTTCAATGATACGAAATCAGTTTTCGAAAATAAATTATGTAAATCCAAACTAAATACCTAAACGATAAAAAATCTTGTGAAAATTAAAGAAATTCAAACTCGAATATAATTATATTCACTCTTTCGGTCTCTATTACAAACAAAAAAGATATAATAGTTGGAAGTAGAGTGAAGAGAAAAAAATGGTTGCGACGATATATCATGGTTGAAAACCGGTAAAAACC
Organism: Draba incana; assembly: GCA_963576765.1. Lineage (NCBI taxonomy): Eukaryota > Viridiplantae > Streptophyta > Magnoliopsida > Brassicales > Brassicaceae > Draba > Draba incana. Next base: position 9,707,944 of record OY755205.1, read on the forward strand.
ATGATATATCAACACTCACCTCGACTAACGAATTGAGGAAGGATGGTTGATTGAGGCTGCGACGAACCAAGGCGAAATCAACGAATAAACACCTAAAAACTCGTCAAAATCGTTCACACACGACTTTGGAACGATGAAAAATGATAAATGGCTCACAAATCACTCGAAAACTCTCTTCTTCTAGCTAACAATGATTTTTTTCTTTCTTCCCCTCTGGCTGCTCGACGCATAACTCTCTATATAAGTGAGCCCTAGGTTTCACAAACCCAACCCGCAACAAACCGATCGATATAAATCGAACCAAAAATGACCCAAAAACTTGGTATTAATCAACACCCACCTTTGGAGTCGATCAACACCCCTTCCAAAATTTTGTATTTTGGTTTTGGGATGTTACAATTTGACTCAATTTACCATCTTCTACAAGTAAAACAAACATATCTTCACTCACAAAATACTAATTTGAGATTCCCATGTCAAAAACATAATATCCTGTACATTTTCTAAAATCCGGGAATAACTAAATCTCACTAAAGTTCACCGTACGCAAATTAAAAAGCATATAATAATGAATATGAGTTGGTCGTTAATGAAATCCTGAATATGGAAACCTACTAAAACACATGAATATGGAGCACAAATAAGGATCACCTATATAAGAGACAAATATTGTGTAGCGCATATGAATTTTGTTGTCACACCCTCAATCGCAATTGAATAATAAAGAAAGAAGATGAGTGAAGAAAGAAAATTACTAAAATGACGGATTCTTTAAGAGAAAGACACATGGTCGGCCTTGGCAGGGTACAAGCAATAAAACTATGAGTCATAAAAGAAAGGGAAGTTTACTCAAATAACCTTGGAAAGTTGGTTTTGCACTAAACAGACCTTCTCCTCAAAAAGTTGTGTGTTTCGAGAATTTTTGCCCGTTTTACCCTTATTGGCCTTGATAACAAAAAACGTATTTACGAAACTGCCATTAATGAATCGGCGGGAAAAGTTTCCGCCAAGGAAAATAAATCTACCATTATGTGATGGTAGACTTATTTCCGATCGGTAGACTTATTTTTTAGCGATAGACTTATTGTTTGAGCGGTAGACTTATTTGTCCCCTTGATGGTAGAGTTGTTTCCGAATGGTAGACTTATTAGAGTGATTGGTAGATTTAATATTTTCAGTGATAGATTTATTTTGGAGCGGTAGACTTATTTTGTGATTGGTAGATTTATTTCCGAAGATTGATAGATTTATTTCCTTTAACGATAGAGTTAAATTTTCGTGATAGATTTATTTTGCGATTGGTAGACTTATTATAGTGGTGATAGATTTATACTAGTTAACTGTTGTGATAGACTTATTTTTAGTGGTGATAGATTTATACTAATTGGTAGACTTAATAGTTTTGACGATAGACTTATTGAATCTTTTTCTGTTTTACTGGTAGATTTATATTTTTTCTGTTTACCTTATGGTAGATTTGTTTTTGGATGGCAGATTTGTTTTTGGATGGTAGACTTATTATCCGGAGATGGTTGTCATATAGTTGTGGTAGACTTATTATCCGACCATGGTTGTCATATAGTTGTGATAGACTTGTTTTCCGACGATGGTTGTTCATATAGTTGTGATAGACTTGTTTTCCGACGATGGTTGTTCATATAGTTATGATAGACTTGTTTTCCGACGATGGTTGTTCATATAGTTGTGATAGACTTGTTTGCTGACCTAGTTTCATATAGTTGTGATAGACTTGTTTGCTGACGATGGTTGTTCATATAGTTGTGATAGACTTGTTTGGTCACATAGTTTCATATAGTTGTGATAGACTTGTTTGCTGACCTAGGTTGATATAGTTGTGGTAGACTTGTTTTCCGACGATGGTTGTTCATATAGTTGTGATAGACTTGTTTGGTCACATAGTTTCATATAGTTGTGGTAGACTTGTTTGCTGACCTAGTTTCATATAGTTGTGATAGACTTGGTTTGCTGACCTACTATCACAACATTTCCACCACAATCCACCTTAGACTTATTATTTGACTTAGGTTCTTTGAATAATGTTGTGGTAGACTTATTATCTGATTTAGGTTCTTTAAATAATGTTGTAGTAGACTTATTATCTGACTCATGGATAAAAAGTGCATTGGAAACTGAGATGGAGTGATACCAGCCAAGGAAAGAACACAAGTGTTCTAATTGTTGTCAATACGATCATAATCATACCACTAGTAAAGCTTAAATATATGTCTAATGTGTGCTTTTTCAATTTTAACTTGTTTTTCTGTTTTAATGTTATAATAATTGATGCTAAAGGCATTTGCAAACATATTATATAGCGAGCAAATTTCTAGAGTACATAAATTCTGTCAATTCATTACATTGAACAGAGAATAAATCTACCATCAAAGAAAAACAAATCTACCATCAAAGAAAAATAAATCTACCATACCATTGAACAGAAAATAAATCTACCATCAAATAAAAATAAGTCTATCATCAAATAAAAATACGGCGATTCAATTCTACGATGTTCAAGACCGGCTTGGTTTCGACCCAGAAGAACCGCCGTTAAACCTCAAGTCTCTCCGCCACCACCTCTGAAACCTCCATGTTCACCAATAACATAACAATAAGTCTACCATAACATAAGAATAAGTCTACCGTAACATAATAACAAGTCTACCATAACATAAGAATAAGTCTACCGTAACGTAACATAATAACAAGTCTACCATAACATAAGAATAAGTCTACCATAACGTAACATAATAACAAGTCTATCGTAACATAATAATAAGTCTATCATCAAATGCCAACAAGTCTATCATCAAATACCAACAAGTCTATCATCAAATGCAAACAAGTCTATCATCAAATGCAAATAAGTCTATCATCAAACGCAAAATCTACGGAATTGAACACAGAGAATATTACGAATCAAGTGTACATACTCGAGACTTGGAGGCTTCATGGCCGTCCTCGCCATTAACGGACTGAAAAGGCGAGCTATCCGGAGCTATGTACTTCTCGTTGTTGTTGTTATTGTTGTTTCCATCGGTGGCGAGAGCGACGCCGTCTCCGTTACCTTCGTAACTCATCTTCTCCATGTGATGAACGGCCGAGGAATCCGATCTCCTACACCACCGTCGTCCTCCTACTTTCTCCTTCCTCCTCCTCCTACTTTTCTCCTCCTCCTCCATTACCTTCACCGTCGTCCTCCTACTTTCTCCTCCTCATCTTCTCCATGTGATGAACAACGATTTTCTCCTTCCTCCTCTTCCTACTTTTCTTTCCCGTCGAACAAAGAAAAAAAAATGAAAGAAAAAACAGTTTTAGTCTTTGAGAAGATGAACAGTAACAAAAACCTAATTTTTTTTTTTTCAATGGCATTTCTGTAATAAAAAGTTTCACATAAGGTTTAAAAGACTTTTCACATAGTTTCATCTCTACAAGGTTATTTGAGTTATTAGTGAACTTTCCAAGGTTATTTGAGTTATTAGTGAACTTTCCAAGGTTATTTGAGTTATTCTTTCTAAAAGAAATTGTTATCTGGAACCGTCGATTGCTAGTCATCACAATAATTTGAGTACGATTGCAACCAAGACATGAAACTCACATCAACAATATAAAGATACCAAAACAATACTTAACTAAGGACACTATAATGTCTATTCATGAAGAGACTCCAATTTAGACATAAAGCACAAACAACAACACACACAAAATTCGTTATTGCGCGCTATTGCTAAAGATACGAGATTTCAAAAAAAAAAAATGAACTAAGCAAATAATCTATACATAAGGAAAATCTATAATACATAATACAAGGACGATGTCTAACAGAGATAAAAAAAAAAAACAGGGACGATGGCAAAACATTACGGTGAGGATATTCCAGCGAACCATACATGTTGAAAGAAAAGCTTTTTTGATTTGGTGACAGAGCGAGATGATCTGAAATTTTGAAGAGCATGATTAAGAGATGTAAAGTAAGTCCTAGAGCAAATGATTGTCGGAACAAGTAAAATATGTAGGAAGTCTAAACGTTTCTACTCTCAAATTTAATTGTAGATTTGAACATGAGTTCTTCCTTTGCTTTCCTCTTGTTTTCGCCGATTAACCCTCCATCATCCTAGTGAATCGTGATTGAGTAGTTGGTAATTTACAAATGATCGAGACTCTGGGTGGGTATTTTAGAAAAAGATAAAATTTAGAAAGTATCAAAGATTTGCAAGCAAGTGGAGAGGTCGGCGATTCTGGACGATTGGGGAGGGAATGAATATAATATATTGAATTGGAAAAATGGTTGATAGTTTTAGAGTCGCGTCTATTTGGGGAAGAAAGAACGTGTCTTTTCGCTCTTTTGACATTTCCATCCGTGTTTCTTTTCAATTCAAAGAAACTATGAACTATTAGATTTCGAATGAAAACGAATATAAACCGTTGGATGAAGTTTTTTCCTATAAAAAACTATGACGTCATCAGTACCAAAAAAAGAGGTTTGCTGTTTGATATAGATTAGACTGATTTCAAATGAATATCATCGAACATTAAATCGTTAATGTAGAGTTTTTTAATACTACAATTGTCATCTCCTACATAATTTCTCTTATGTAAGTCAATTATAATATTAGTTATCCATTGTTGTTGTTTTTATATAAAAAAAACAAGTTATTGATCCATTGTTGATAGCTTTTTTTAAACTTATAGTTTGACCTTTGAACTAAAAACAAGATAAATCAAGTATTTTACTCGTGCGTAGCACGGGAGATAAACTAATTAGCCGCCTTAGCAAAGCCGACTTGAACCATTGGACCCCTCGTAGTTGTAAACCGTGTGATATACTTGCATGAACGGCACCAGTTGCCTATAAAATAAAACACAACTGGTTAGAATGATTATTTATTTCGTTGGAAATTATTTATATATATGTGTGTAAAAATGATAGCGATATTAGGCAGAATGACCAACAAAAATATTATGATTAGGTATCTAATCATTTAACATTTATAGCTAGAGTCCTACATATTTTTCTCCATTTTTTTCCACCAAAAACTCCCTAACCCCATTCTCTTATACTGTTGTCTCTTTTCTCTTTGACTCTTTCTTCCTTCTTACGGTTTTATTTTAATTCCATCATCTTTAAATAAATTTATTTGGTTCTATAAATTTACTATAAATATATATTTGTAAAAAATGACACAAATAGAATCGGGAATCAAATATATTATCTAAATAAAAATATGTCATTGACTCGGTGTATTTTTCATATAAAACACATGAAATAAAATGTTATTGTTTCTCTCCCAAACCAAAGCGGCGACCCTACGTTTGTGTCGATCAAACAAAACCACCGCTTGTACTTCGTCTCTCCGGCCGACGTCGGCTTCGACGTCGGTCGTTACTCTCTTTCTGTTTTTCTAGTTATTAGATTATAAATAAGTAATGGTTCTTCTTTCTCTAACACCAATTAAATTTGCGGTGGTTTTTCGCATGTTCTTTTTTTTCTTTCGGAGGAGCGTTTGCCCGGCGATTGATCTTCGATTTCTCGTGATTAAGTCAGTCGGTTGTGGTCCGTTGAGTGAAGTCTCTAGCGGCGGATGGATTTTGTTTTTTTGTGATGAAATTTGAATTCCTAAACCGCCTTGGATCTTCTTCTACATACGACATCATCAAATCTATTCAGGCCAAAGGTTTATATGTGAGGAATTGCATAATTACATCAGTGGATACTTCTCTTTGTTAGACACGTTTGCAAGGAGTTTTGTTTTGCATTGGAAACAATCTCGTTGGCATTCACCATGGAAGAGAGAACTTTGCAAAAATCAGTACGAAAAGGATCGCAAAAGTCCGTTGGAAGAAGAGGATATTAAAACCATTATCGAGAAACAATGTTTGAATTCAAAGGGGATGTCATCAAAGTCAACTTTTGTTAAATTGACTTTGATACGGAAGTGTTGGTATCAGATTGTCGAGTTTTCAAGACTTATGGTGGATGCATTGGGTTTAATTATGCGATGTGCAATTTGGAGGTTTAGCCAAAAGATGCTACCCACACACACATCTCGCATCAGAGTAAGATCGAATACGGAGAAGGATAATAACACAATCTGTTAGCGAGTAAGGCTTATCTACGGAAAGCATCGTTCAATTCACTTCTTTTGTGGTATTGTACTCAAAATTTGGCGCATATATTTGCTTATGTAATAATGTGTATTCCAAGAGTCTTGTTTAATGACTTTGTGATTCTGCTTTGAATTTAATAGAATTGTTTTGCCGAAAAAAAAAAAAAAGAATGTTATTGTTATTCAAGTTACCAATATATATAATTATTTGATGACAAAAATTTAACAAAATAATTTAAAAGTAAACTCTAATTTTTGACTACTAAATCCCGAAAAGTAAACTGCACATGAAATCCTAATAACTGAAAAATTATGTCACACTACCCTAAAAATAAAATTTAAACATGAAATTAAACGTTTATCATATATCTAATTTTTTTTTTGAAACTTAACGTTTAATCATTTGCAGGTTAATGATTAATATTTAGAAAATGAAATTAATTACCAATAATCAGCTCCTTTCTCATGGAAGCGACTCGTGCATGATGATGATTCATCGGTCTTCTTTATATACTAAAGAAGCAGAGAGACTTATTAGTAAGGAATGTAAACATAAGGAAAAAGTTGTTGTAAATTAAAAAATAAAATAACCCTCTTTTGCTCCTTACATCAGCTCTTGTTAGGGTGAAAACCTTTCCGACGATTGTGAACGAAATATCAGAGAGGCTGTCATAATTACTGCAGTCTATTTTGGCTCCGATTTGCAGATTGAGAGCCGCTATGCGATCCTAATTAAACAACAAAAATGAAAGTTAACCACCAATTAACAATCTAAAGTTCTTGGACTTAGCAAAAACAGAAAAAGAGACTGATTATATTAGACCTTCGGACCGAGTATATTCGTCGCCCCGGAGTCAGTAAAGACTTTGCAGCCTCCAGCACATAGTTTTGTATCTGTTGGGCCTAGCATAATTTTTTCTAGGTTAAAGTAGTTTTTATTCCCGGTCGTGGTCACGTACGTGTGCTCTCCGACAGCCCCAGTTCTCATGATGTGCGGGCTGTGCATGTGTACAGGGCCCCACGCATGGGACCCACATTTTCAGCTAATTTTTTTTTCCAAAAAAGGCGCTAAATTTTTTAATTACTTGTAAAAAAAGTTCTAAATTTTATAAAACTTACAAAAAGCCCTAAATTTTGGCAAAATTTTTTTTTTTTGCACAAGGCTCATATTTCAACTGAGTCGGGCCTGCTCTCCGATAAACTGTTGAGGCACAAGACCTCCGAAGACGATCTCGCCTCCATTTTCACCTTTGGTTCCGGATCTGGAGAGCGGTCGAAGCCAAATCGAGAAAATCTTCTTCTCAAGGTTCCCTTGTTTAAGCATCGTGGTCCACACTGTAGCTGTTTTGGTGACAGAATTTGTTCCCAGACCCATTATGCCATTAAAAGCTACTATTCTAAAGATATCGTCTACCGGACACATTTCAGCCTCAACAAATGTTGTCCTCTTAGGGTTATGTCGCCTATACGAATTGTCTCCAAGCTAAGGAACCAGGTTAAGGAACCGGTTCCATACCGAAGATTGACACGTGTCCCTGGTTTTAACATAAATTTTCTGATGTTAGCTATTCCATAAACGGTTGGATAAATAAAATCAACTCTAGCTTAGATTATTATAGGTATATTTATTATAATGACAAAAAAGCCAAAAAAATTACCGTTGGGGATGAATGAAGATGATCTAGAGGAGTTGTATAGTGGATGAGGCTTGTTACTAACCCACTCTAGAGAAGGGACCCAAAGGTTTGAGCTTCCGGTGTCAAAAACAACGGTGAAGTTCTGCATCGGAGATCCTATTGATATTTTCCTATACACTACAAGAAAACAGGCCATTTGCCACTACCAGAAACGTCACAAATTCGTCACTATTTGCGACTACTTTGCGACGAAAAAAAGTAGTCACAAAAAGCTCGTCGCTAATTTGCGACGGTGCCAATTCGTCGCTAATTTGCGACGGATTTAGGACTCCATAACTCAGTCCCAAATTCGTCGCTAATTTGCGACGGTTTTGCGACTCCACATTTCAGCTGTAAATAAGCGACGCTTGTGTGACTCAGACATGTAGGCACTAATTAGCAACGGATTTGAGACTGTCTTGTGCGTGGCAAATAAGCGACTGATTTGCGACAATAAACGATGTAGCAAATAAGCGACTGATTTGTGTCTACTTCTTTCGTGGCAAATTAGCTACGGATTAGACACTAAATTGATATTGTTAAAACATGATGTTAGTCAGAGATTCGTCACTAATTAGCCTCTGATTTGCGACGCCGTAGTTTTACAATTGTCTAAATTAAATCTTATTGTAGTCACTTATTTGTCACATAAATGGTACTAAGTTTTGGTTCATTTGCTAATTGTTGCGGAAAAACAAACTGGAAATTGAAAATTAAGCTACAAAACAAGCATTTAGCTTGTAAAACTTGCTACCAATGTACAAAAAGCTTGCAAGCAATGTATAAAAAGAAGTTACTACAACCATAGTATCACAAAAGGTTGTTACATTCCTAGAGAGTCTAAGAGTGAAGGATGATTTATGGTGAGGTGTCTTGCGGTGTACCGGTTGGTGCAGGAGGAAGAGCGGTCGGTCATCTGAGGCTGGAGTGATGACAACTGGAATCTGTGGTAAAGCTTGTTGAACTGTTGGTGCTGCTTGCTGCATGAAGGCGAGCATCTTGTTCTCGAGTTCAGTGATCCGGTCCTGACTTGCCTTTAGGGATGTATCACGGCTATCGCCTACAACCTGTAGGGCTTCAAGCATTGTACCAGTTGATCCTCTAATTAGCAACACCTGAAATCAGTTCCAGCAGCATCAAGGATAACATAAATGACAATTTTTTTTATGTCTCAGCTATTAGCAAATAGCAACAGAACCCTTTGATTGACGTGCTCAGTTTAAAGCAAATTGTTAGTTTCTAGAAAAGGATGGATTACCGTCAGAACAACAATGGTTGTAGTTGCAGTGAATATAGTTTGACCATGTCCTTCTGGGAGATCGTGAACAGATTGCTGAGCAAGAGCAAAAGCCATAGCACCTCGAAGTCCTATGCAACTTACATGTGTTGTTAATTCGAACTGATGAACTGAAAACAATAACTCCATATGGAAACAAAGAGTAGTATTCTAACCACTGTACCAAAGTGCTTTTTGATGCGTCATTGGTATTTTCCTATGAGCAGGTCGTGCCAGGTTGACCAAATATCCACAACCAAACACATTAGCTGCCCTGAGTAAGACAAATATGCACAAGAGTACCACTATCAGACACAAAAACAACACAAAATTTGCTATTGGGAAATAATGTTATGTATGTATTTATACACATTGAACATTATGTGGAAAGATGCTAAAGTGATACAAAAAGTGTACCTTGCAATTACGATAAACAGCTGAGATTCAATACCAAGGATAAAGGAAAGTTAAGGAACAACAACAGTTTATATAAACTAAGAACCTGAAATATCAATACCCATGTAGATGAACCTGAAAATTTGACCATTTAAGGTCAGGTCATTGACGCATATCACAGAAATCAAGAGGCATGAGGGTATAAGAAGCAAATGCATACACAAATGTCTCTTTAAGAACACACAAAGCACACATATAGGAATATGTAATGACATGGGAGAACGTTGAGATGCTTAAAAGAAAAAAATCAGTTTGATATTCATGTAATTTATCTTAGGTTTCTCGAATTTGTTCATAACTCAAGTTTTTAACAGCATTCTCAAATTCAAGCGCTACCATGAACCAAACCATGCGTGAATTATAGAGACAAAGAGAAAGAAAGGAAGATATAAAAGCAAACCTGCAGACATTGAACCGACAAAGGTTTCTAGAAACCTGACTATCACCATAAAGAAATTCTGTCCAGATGGGACATTGTCCTACATCCCAGTTTATAGCCTTGTTAATATATCTTGCCATTTGACTATCGTCTTTCACAGCTAAAAAATGTTACATAATTTATCGTCCTATACTCTCAAAGAAACCTATCAAATGTGCATCAACATAGAAATCAACTAAAAAGCCCTAATTTCGTCCGTAAAATCACAAACCACAATCAAATTTCGATTTTTTTTAACTCAAACACTAAAGAGAAACAAACCTAAATCAAAAACCCATAAACACAAGAGAAGAAAGAACTCACCTACGAAGCCAATTGAGAAAAGCATCCCACCGAGCATGTAATACTTCTGTTTCGTCCCGGAAACCATCTCATCGAATTCCGACACTGTTTCTGTGGGACTAGCTACTGATTTCACTGAACCCAGAAATTGAAATCGAAAACACAATCGATTACTTAGTTTCAACCAGGGAAAGGGGAAAACTTTAGAAATTTCAAACCTTGAAACGAGTTTCTGTGTCGATTCTGCTTGACGGAGAGAGAAAGAATCGCCGGAGAGGGAAAAGAACTGCGACGGATATTCTGCCGGAGAGGAGAATTTCACGGCGGAGAAAGCGAAGAGAGAGACGAGATGGTCGGAGTGAAGTTTGAAGGAGAGGGAAGGAGGTAAGACGGAGACGGAGGAGGATCTGGAAACGCAGAGAGGAAGGGATTTAGGGTTTTTCGGAAGATAAGGAAATGGAAGAAGCAGAGGCAGACATGGCTTTAGCTTTGAGATGAAGAAGGAGGCTAAAGCTCTCTCTGGAAGAGGATAAGGTTTAAGGGTTTCTTCGAGAGATTTTCAGAGTGAAGAGAGAGTAAAGATAAGGAGACCAAGAGATAAAGATAGAGTTTTTTTAAACTTTTACACTTAGACGCAAAATCAAAAATTTTGCCAAATTTCGTTTCCCGCTTAGTCATTTTCGTTTCCCGCAAATTTTCGTCGCTAATTAGTCTCTAATTTGTGACTGATTTATGACGATTTTAAGTTAGTCACAAATCAAATCCCTAAACCCTAAACATTTAGACCCAAAATTTTTTCTTCTACCCTTTCCCTAAACCATATACCCTAAATAAACTGATATAACCATTATACCACCACTAACAAAACTAATTTACAAAAACATCAACTTTACATAAACTTACTTTAAAACTTCTAAGTGTTTATAACCTAAAGTACATTAATGTTGTTCTCACATAAATATTTTTTTGTAAATTGATTTACTCACTACAACCACATCTTGGCTACTTTATCATTGACTTTAGTACAAACTAAATACAACTATGAATCATAGAAACATACATTTTGGGTTTTAATGTGTAGTAATGTAAAATGGAGTGGCAAAGTAGTCATTAATCAGTCGCAGATTTACTTCTGCGTTGCAAATGTGTCGCAAAGTAGTGGTATATTTGTGACTATTTTGTGACGTTAGTATAAGGATTTCAGATCTGAACCTTAAACCACATATAGTCACTAAAGAGTCACAAATTCGTCACAAATTTGCAACTACTTTGCAACACCTCGAACCCCTAAACCCTATTCAGTCACAAATTTGTCACAAATTTGCAACTACTTTGCAACACCACGAACCCCTAAACCATATTCAATCACAAATCGGTGGCAAAAAATTATTTTGGTCCCGCGTCGAAATTCTAAACCCTATTTAGTCACAAATCGGTCACAAAGCAGTCACAAATGGACTATTTTCTACTCTTTAAAGAGTGACAAATATGTGACGTTTTAGCCTCTACTTTGCGACTACCATTAGAAAAAATATCTTCTTGTGTCGACATTGGATTTGCGACGCTTGAGTGACTCTTTTGAAGGCGTCGCTAAATTGTGACTCCTCTGATAGTCACAAAGCCGTCACAATTTTGCGACCACTATAATCGTCTTCCAGGAGTCGCTAATTTGTGACTGATTTGTGACGACTTATGAACCTACTTTTAGGTGTCACAAAGTAGTCACTAATTTGTGACTACCTTACGACTAGTTCCTGGCGTCGCAAATTAGCGACTAGTTTATGACGCCTTTTATTGGCGTGGCAAATCAGTCGGAAATTCGTCTCAAAGTAGTCGCAAATATTAGTGACTGATTTTTCAGTCACAAACCGTAGTCACTAATGGACTGTTTTCTTGTAGTGAGAGTAGAATACTCTGGAATTCTGCAGCCTGACTTCGCCGTTATTGGTTGACATCTTGTGCGAATTCAGCTTCACTCTAACGATACCAACAACTGAAAAAATGAAAGAAAAAAAAAAGGTTATGATCCATATAAAAAGCGTAAACATATCACTTACTTAGTTCAGTGCACGAATTTTCATACCTTGATGTGAATGGAAGACATGAAGCCAGATGAGAAGAACAACGGAAATCGTAATAAGACTCGATCTAACCATCTCTCTCTCTCTTTTTTTTTCTTTTCTTTCTCTCGTTTTTTCCCTTTCGCCTCAGTTTTCTAATCAAGTCACGAAGTCAAGAATTCTGTTTTATGGAGAGAAATTAGTGGGGGCAGGAGAGAGAGGGACTGTGGCATTAAAACTTCAATGTAAATTTACTATAATTTCCTCTCGCTTCTATGTTTTCATTTGTTTTCTTCATCAACCCACAATTAATTATTACCAAGATTAGCTATACTATTAGAGCATCTACATTGGTAATCTTAAGACGTCTAAAGTGGATAATCTTAAGACGTCTAAAGTAGATGTTCTTATAATATAAAATTATTAAAATAGTTGTAAAAGGAAGAAAGAGAGTGTTAAGAGAGTATTTTTGTGGGATATATTGAAATATAAAATTAATAAATTTGAGTAAAGGGAGTAGAGAGTGTTTAAAAGGAAGAGAGAGTGTGTTAAATTAGAATTTTTGGAGAGTGTTTTTAAAAGGAAGAGAGAGTGTTTAAATATAAAATTAATAAAAATTGAGTAAAAAGATGAAAGAGAAGGTATAAAGTTGAGTAAAAAAAAGAGAGAATGTGTGTTTTAATAATTTTATATTACTTTTAGACCCCATGGGGTGTGCAATGTACATGCCCTTAGAGCGTAAGTCAAAATAATACTTCTTTTACTTATTTTGTATTTTTATATATTTAAGCTTTGTATTTATGTAGAGAAATTAGCGGTCGAGGAGAGAGAGGGACTGTGGTATTCTTCCTCTTGAAACTTCAATATACATTTACTATAATTTCCTCTCGCTTCCATGTTTTCATTTGTTTTCTTCAACTAGCCACAATTAATTATTGGTTTATTACCAAGATTAGCTATACTATTAGGAGCGTAAGTCAAAATAATACTTCTTTTACTTATTTTTTTTGTTTTTATATATTTAAATGATTCAGCATTATATAAATAAGTTATATATATACATGTATGTACCATGAGTTATAAATTTCGTTTGTCTGTTTATTTTATAAAATATGATTCCCTTAGTTTAGATAGTGTATATAAAGTAAAACATATATTTACCGTATGTTATAAATCTTATTTTCTGTTTTTAATATAACATTATTTAACTACATATATAATATAGAACATGAAGCTGTACGTTTTTCCTTTTGTTTGCGACTAAACATGATTTGTTTTCTTGTCTGGATATATATATATATATATATATATATATATATATATATATATATATATATATATATATATATATTGTTGATCCAAGTGTAACAAACCTAAACATTGGTACTATCTTGTTCACTGAATCATACGTTTGTCTTATTTATTATTTTTATAAAGAAATATTATGGGTTTTAAGTTTTAACTATGTTGAGGTAATTAAAATACAAAACTTTATATACACTTTGGTTGACATTTCGTAATATTGTTGTAGAGTTTTTGTTAGGTGGTATATATATATTTTTTTAATTAAACTCGATTTTTTTTAAAACATCTTGAATTGAACACAATGTATATATATGAATTAGAGCACAAACATTTATTCCCAATCAATTATAAACATCATGCGAGCGTCTTCTAATTCTATACGTAATAACAAGGGGAGTAACGCACTATAAGACAAAAAAAACTATATTAAGTCCCATGCAAAAATAGAAAGATAAGGTAGCATCCGTCTTCTATATGTGTATGTAATAATACTAATTAAGGGAAATAGATCAAATAAATTGAATGATAGAAAATGTTTATACACACTTTGGTTGACATTTCGTAATATTGTTGTAGAGTTTTGTTAGGTGGTATATATATATTTTTTAAAATAAACTCGATTTTTTTTTAAACAGCTTGAATTCAACATAATGTATATGCACGAATTTGAGCACAAACATTTAATCCTAATCGTACAAACAATTATAAACATCATGCACTATGACAATATTCTTTCTCTCGTTTTTTTCCTTTCGCCTCAGTTTTCTAACCAAGTCACGAAGTCAAGAATTCTGTTTTTATGGAGAGAAATTAGTGGGGGCAGGAGAGAGAGGGACTGTGGCCTTAAAACTTCGATGCACATTTACTATAATTTCCTCTCGCTTCTATGTTTTCATTTGTTTTCTTCAACAACCCACAATTAATTATTACCAAGATTAGCTATACTATTAGGAGCGTAAGTCAAAATAATACTTCTTTTACTTATTTTTTTGTTTTTATATATTTAAATGATTCAGCATTGTATAAATAAGTTACAGATATACATGTATGTACCATGAGTTATAAATTTCGTTTGTCTGTTTATTTAATAAAATATGATTCCCTTAGTTTAGATAGTGTATATAAAGTAATACATATATTTACCGTATAGAACATTATTATTTAACTACATACATAATATAGAACATGAGCTGTACGTTTTTCCTTTTGTTTGCGACTAAACATGATTTGTTTTCTTGTCTGGATATATATATATATTTGTTGATCCAAGTGTAACAAACCTAAACATTGGTACTATCTTGTTCACTGAATCATACGTTTGTCTTATTTATTATTTTTATTATTTTACAGTTTTCTCATATTTACAGAAAAATAGTTTAACAATTAATAAATTAATTAATTTAAAACTAAAAGATACAAATTGATTTGAAATGAATTAGTTTTTCTCTTATCTAAACTACATAAACATGAAAATATGAAATAATTTTTAACTTTTTCTTAATATTGATGATATGTAATTAAAAAAGTATAATATTTGTTTAAAATTTTGTTTGATACTATTACTTTTGTTTTGTAACATTGATAATGTGAATTTATTGGTTGAATATGAAACTTAATTATTTAAATTTAAAAACACCAAATACTTGTAAGGTTTTGAAAAATACATCTCATTTATCACACATTAGCTTTAAAATTCCTTTCGTATTGTTTCTAAGGTATTGAGTGGGGGATTAGTGAAGAAGCGTCAAAATGTATTGGATTATGTATTTCTCTATTTGTTAGTGGTCTTCTTTGCTTTGCTTTTAAATTGTTACAATCATTCACCTTGCTTTGCTTTGCTTTTCTTAAAAAAGTAATTTTTCTTTCTCCTTAGTAGTTTAGTTATGTATAATTGAATAACTATCTTTTCGATATATCAATGAAAATATTCTTTTACTATGATTTTTGATGAATTTTATTTAATTTAAAAACTTAACTATTAAAATTTAAAATACAAAAAGTTACAAATTTATAGATTTTGTAACACATGAAACTTTAAAATTTCATATCGTATTGTCCCTAAAATATTATTTGCACTAATATCGCAAAATAGATATTTTAAAGTTTCAAACTTTTATTTTCTCCTCTTCCTATAGTTACATTCAAAATTTTCTTACAATCGTAAAACACAATAATAATTTTTTTAATGAAACTTAATGTGTTCATTGAAATTGTTTTTTTATCGTTTTCAAAAACAAAGAACAAATTGACCCAAAAAGAATATTACCATTTTTAGTTCCAAACGTATATATATAATATACACGTCTTATTGCAATTTAAAAAGTAATTCACATTGTAAAAGTGACTAATAATATGTTATTTAAAACATATTTCAATGAACACACTGAGTTTCAAAATACACATCTTATTCTTGTTCAAAAATAATTATATGTTATTTCAATTAGCATTGTTACACCTCGATTTGGCCCAAGGCAAATCCTGCTCTTGGCCCAGCAAGTTCCAAGACCCAATTCTCCAAGGATAAGAGACAACCATGCTTGGTTACTTTACAATTAATGGAGGATTACTTTATGGCTTTATATGGTTAATTTCTAAACATATGCACATGCAACCTTAGATTAGAAGTACTATATATAGTTGTAGGGAAAAATTTGTACACCCAAGTCTTTTACATTACATTTTTTTGGCTAATACAATTCTTTTTGTCTTTAGCCTGCACTCAATATTATCACATGAAAATACCCGTTCGAATTTACCTACTCTCTCGTTTCCTGCTCTCCGTCATTCACTTATCAAAAAATCCCGAACCCCGATACAAATTTAGTGTTCAATCCGTATCCCGGGTTCAACATTTGGCGCGCCAGGTAGGGGGCATCAGTTTTGAAGATCTCTTTTCACGCGAAGAATGGTGGACTTGAACAAAGAAACGAACATGCGCTCACAAACCGACCAGTCGGCCGAAGAAACAGCAGTCTCCGTCGGCCGGGAACAACACATACTCGTGGAACCTGCTAACCCAATCGTCATCCCTCCAGAGACCGAGCGGCCAACCTGCTCAACTTCCGCCTTCCAGAGACTAAAACAACCTGTTAACCCTGTATCCGCCCTCGACAGGATCGAACAGCCGCCTAATTCTCCCTCGGTCTTCCAAAGGATCAAGCGGGTCGAGGATTCCCCTTCAGTTTTCCAAAGGATCAAGCAACATGCCAACCCCATTTCCGCTTTGGAAAGGATCAAGCATCCTGCGCCGCAGTCTCCATCTTCCATAGGATCGAGAGCCCTATCGATCTTAGGCAGACGAGCGAGCGTTCTGGCGACCTCAAGCCGACTCTGACAACGAGGCAAAGCCAAGTTCAGAGCAGCCAACCCCTCGCAGGCTGGACTACGGCCAACGGAAGAGATCCGGCTGGACTACGACCAACTCCTGGGACTCCTCGTGCGACGCTTTGACCAACATGATGAGCAAGCACGCCAAACAAACGCTCGCCTTGAAAGTCTGCTCGCAGCTCAGGGAGTCTCTCAAGAGCGAACCGAGAGGACGCTACCCCGAGCAACGTTTGAGTCAACAACTGTCAGGGTCAGCTCTTCCCCGACCATCTTCGACAGGCTGGGTCAAAACGCGGACGTAAGGAGGATGATTGAAGCCCGGCAGGGAAACCCCAAAGAAAGAGGAAGTAAGAACCCTCCCAACGCCGAGCTGGATGAAGTCCGGCTTCAACTCCAAGAAATGAAGTAAAAATGCACTGATCTCTCAGTACTGCTCCGGAGATCGATCGGGTCCTGGCCGAGACGCAATACACCCCTTTCTCCAAACGGATCACCGCGAGTTCTGTCCGCAAATCCGCCAAGCTCTGTACCTAACCCTACTCGGGTGACTCAGATCCCAAACAATATCTCACGGCAATCTCGATTGTAATGGGACGAGTCCACTTTTCGCCGGAGGAGTACGATACCGGAAATTGCCAATACTTCATCGAGTATCTATCCAGCCCGACACTGGATTGGGTTTCCAGGTTAGAGCCGCATTCGATTAACTCCTTCAGGCAGCTCTCGACTGCTTTCCTCAAGCATTACGTGCTCTACATGCAAGACAGAGCCTCAAATGCCGACATGTGGTCACTCGCTCAAGAAGAAAAAGAAACGCTCGCCAAGTTCATTAATCGATTCAAAGCCGTACTTTCTCGGGTGTCGGTAACCGATACCTTGGCCCTGACCGATTTGATACAGGGTCTATGGCCGGGCACGAGGTTCCAGGAGGAGCTAATACCGCACCCCGTGCAGACTATCGAGGAAGCAATGCACTAGTCAGTTGGCTTTATCCGACTTGAAAAGAACCAGACTAATCAGCTGAAGAAGTCCTCTCCGAGCAAGCCCCCGACCGTCAAAGCCAAGACAAAGGAAATAGCTGAGGAAGCCAGGAACCACGGCATACAAGAAGAAGTTTTCTACAAACATCGTCAGCAATAGCAGCAACTCGGGTACTCCACCAAAGTAGTGGAACAAGAGAAAGAATCTCCGAATTGCCAATCATTCTGCGATTATCACCAAATGTACGGACACTCGACCTTGCAATGTCGATAACTTAAAGAGCAGCTGCTCACTCAGTATCATAGTGGCGCGGTCAAAGTCGCACCCCCGCTCAACCGCGGTGAGAAATGAAAGCACGACGACGGCTCTGGAGGCAATGAACAAAAAGCTAGCAATAATGCCGACTTCCCACTCCCTCCAAAGCATCACGAAGGCGAACAGGGTGCTCCCGCGAAGCAAAACCCAAGGAAAAGGGTCTTGGTGATCATGGGAAGCCTCAACTTGGCCCGCAATTCGGTCAGGTCGCTCAAGCAGCATGGGAAGCAGGCAGTATCCGACCAAGGCTTCCTCCAAAGGTCCAAGGTCGATATGCCAATCATTATTGACGAATAGGACACCAAGCGTCTCGCAATACCCCATAACGACCCACTCGTGGTTGAATTAAAGATCGACGACTGTGAAGTAACGCGAGTCCTGATCGACACCGGCAGCTCGGTCAACCTCATCTTCAAGGAGACGTTGGACAAAATGGACATCCATGCCGACAAGATCAAACTAAGCGTACGACCGCTAACTAACTTCGACGGCGTGACAACAATGATCATCAGCTTGATCAGGCTGACAGTGCACGTTGGTGGTATCACCCGGAATGTTAAATTCATGGTTGTGGATAAACTGGTCGTGTACAACGCGATCATGGGGATCCCTTGGCTATTCTCCCTCCGAGCGGTCCCATCCACCTACCATCAGTGCGTTAAGTGCCCAACCTCGACCAGAGTATTCACTATCCGAGGGAATTAAAAAATGGCCCGCACATGCTTTGTTGCCGATAAACACTTGCGGATGATAAACCTACATATCAGTTCCCCCCGAGAAAGTAACCGCCTCGGTACCAGGGCAAGATCCAACAACTCAAGTCAGGTACCTTGTACTCGTACTCGTTCCCGAACGAACCATCTATCTATCACTTGTAATTTAAACTACGTTCGGCTTGATCCCCGTCTAGCGGGCACATAGGCAGCTTCCCTGGAAATCCATCCATGATAATGAAAACTTTTTATTCTTAATGCTTTCTCAGTCTTATGCTAACAAAACTAACTTTTAAAAAAATATCCCCGAGCTAAAATCTGTATCGATACTCTGGCCAAGTATTCGACCGGAAGAATACTCACCCGCATTTCTCACAAATGCAGTAGTGAAATAATCTACAATTCTTTAACCCGAGTAATTTACCCGAGCAAGAATTTAACCTATGCCCCGACCTGCATGTTTTCCTAAGAACGTCAAAGTAATGATAAGCCATACATCCTCGCAAACTTAGGCACGAGACGGAATTCATCATAAGTCGGGTTCCGACTCGCAAACAAACCTATCCGACTATCCAGCGCGCGAACCTGATCGGATCTGTAGGGGTCAAATCTCCCCTAGAAGAATCGATAAACCAAACGGCTTAACATGTGTTAAAGCGGTTCAGCGGTCGAACCCAGAAAACGCAGGCCCGTCAAAGGCCCATCACTGTTCATTCCAGCGCTGTTCGATCCTTCTAGACCGGCCCGACTCAGAGCGACCGGAACTGCTCAGGTCACCTCGACTGGAACTGTTCATACCGCCCAATTTTACCTATATATAGACATGTACCCCTTCACTTGTAGAGGATCCGAAATTTCTTGTAAAAACACTGTTTACAGCTCTGATCTTGATGAATAAGAACCCTAATTCATAATCTAATTCTATCTTCCTCTAAGTGTTTGAAAACCCTAAAGAAGCTCTATTTCAAACGAATCTTCACAAATTCGATTGTGTGATTAATCCAGCACGCACAATTTGGCGCTAGAAGGAGGGGGGTCTACTCGCAACACTAGCTTCATACACGAAACAGACACTTAGACGAATTCGCAAGATGTCAATAACGAACCCGCAGTCTCCAGCGGCCGAAGATACAGGTCCAAGCGAGCCCATTGTGGCTGGGCTGATCAACCAGTCCGCATTGGAGGCGGAAGCAAGCAGACCTGTCCAGACAGAGAACCAGGCAACCGCCAATACAAACACGGCCGACCCGTCCACACCAGGAGATTTCGGTCAACTCAAAGCAATGCTCGAACAGTTGCTCAAGCAGTCGCAAAACCAGGAGACGATCAACAACAACCTGACTGCTGAAATCAGGGCCTTGTCGACAACTCGTCAGTCTCGAGGGCTACCTCAAGGTAACGCGCTTCGCGTCGCCCCGCTCGCTCTTAACTTCTCCCAGGCGGCATCGCCATCGGCTCGGGGCACTCGCGAAAATCATACGCCTCCACCTCTCAGAGACGGAACCGTTTTCGTCGCAGGCGCTCCCGGCGGCATACCTGCAATCGCAGACAATTCAGAAGGACGCGAATTCGGAGCAGCTCAGCCCAGTCGACCGACTAGTCGTATCCAGAGTCGGGACGAGGGCGAAATCGCAGAAAATACGCGATGGATGGAACAAGCCGAAGCCCTAACCGCCCGTAGAGCTATCGATTCGCAGGGAACGGAAATGGACGAGCTCAGAGCCGTCTTGCAGCAGAACACTCGCGATCTCAAGGATATGAGGTCACAGGTCCATCGCGCAACCAGCAAGGCGCCGGAGCTCGACCGCGTTCTCGAAGAAGCTCGCACCACTCCTTTTACCGAGAGAATAACAAAGGCGCGTTTATCTGACCCAGGGAAGCTCAAGATTCCTATCTATGAGGGAAAGGGCGACCCCACGGAACATATTAGAGCATTCTCAATCGCAATGGGGCGAGCAAATTTCAGGCTCGATGAAATCGATGTTGGTTGCTGCCTCCTCTTCGTGGAGCATCTCCAAGGGGCGGCCCTCTATTGGTTCACAGGAATGAAAAGGAACTCTGTTGACAGCTTCGCCCAACTCTCTGAGGCCTTCCTAAAGCAGTATTCCGTCCTAATCAAACGCAGGTCATCGGAGGTGGACCTTTATATTATAACGCAAGCGGCCGGCGAGCCCTTGGGAGTTTTCATTGAACGCTTCAAAGCGATGCTTATTCAGGTAAAAGGGATTGACGACAGATCCGCCCTAAGTGCCCTGCGAAAAGCTTTGTGGTACAGCTCGGATTTCCGAAAAGAGATGACAATTAACGAGCCCTCGTCAATTCAAGACGCGCTTCATCGCGCTAACGGCTTCGCAAGAAGCGAAGATGAAACCAAAATCCTGAGCCAGAAGCATGGAAAGGCCAGGAATCCTAGTCCGCAAGAAGTCCCAATCGCGACAAAGAGGAAGCCGGGAAATTTCGTACAACATGAAGGAGGTTTCAAGGGGGCCCATAACTACCAGGTGGACTCGCCCGGCTACGGTCGAGGAAGAGGGCGAGGCCGCGGAAGAGGCGCCCCTGGTCGCGCTAGCGGCGACACTTGGCCGAGAATATCGCAGTATGACGAGTCTGCTTATTGCGACTTGCATAAGATGGAGGGACACTCGACGTCTAACTGCAGAGTCCTCGGCATGCGACTCGTAGCAAAGTTGGCCGCCGGCGAGCTCAAAGGAAACATCAATGTTAACGATTTTCAGCTCGAGCAATTCGACGATGCAAGAGAAGGGGACGACCCGTCGGGAGACAACAGAAATAATAAGCGAGACCGACGAAATGACGAGGCCCACCTCGACCGACGAAACGGTAATGATGGCCGGAGCGCCTCGAAACAGAAAATCTGCAACATGATCATGGGCGGCTCGCGCTACTGCTCTAACACCGTCTCGTCGATCAAAGCCTATCAGAGAAGAGCGGAGGTAGGGGCAAACAAACCCGAACCGTCGAAGTTCCCGAATGACGTTATCCAGTTCGAAGAGAATGAGGTCGATGACATTGACAAACCTCATGACGACCCGCTCGTCATCCGACTCTCCGTCGCAGGATGGGACACGGGTCGCGTTTTAATCGACACTGGGAGCACAGTCGACATCATTTTCGTAGACGCTCTGAAGCGCATGGAAATTGACCTCGCACAAGTCGAATCCTATCCTAAGCCATTAACCGGATTCAATGGCGAGACGACGATGACACTTGGTACGGTTAAGCTTCCTGTAAGTGCGGAAGGTGTGACTAAAATAGTCGAGTTCGCAGTCTCGAACAACCCGGCAATTTACAATGTGATAATGGGAACCCCTTGGCTAAACTCGATGCGTGCCGTCGCCTCAACGTATCATCTCTGTCTTAAGTTTCCAATAAAGGGCGGAGTCAGAACAATCAGAGGAAGTCAGTCGGCATCAAGATCTTGTTTCATGACCGCGCACAAACTAAGAACTCAGGCGACAGTGCCGATCCCAAACGAGCCGCGGAAAAAGATTAAGACACACAGGGAGCCCGTCAAGGAAATCTCAAACCTCTTATAGCAGCTACAGATTGCGGAATTCGCTGAAGCTAGAGGAGCGGGCCCGACCTGCGAGCCTGTCATATCGGTTTGTATAAACGACAAATTCCCAGAGAAATACGTAGAGATAGGCGCGACACTTGACAAAGCCGTCAGGCTCGACCTCATCGAATTCCTCAAGAAAAACGTCGGTACATTCGCATGGTCCGCGGGAGACATTCCCGGGATCGATATCGGCATCATCAGTCACGGGTTAAACGTGGACCCGACCTACAAACCGATAAAGCAAAAGCGAAGGCGACTAGGTCCTGAAAGGGCTCAAGCGGTAAATGACGAAGTAGACAAACTCTTGCAGGCCGGCTCGATCTCTGAGGTCAGATATCCGGAATGGCTTGCGAACCCAGTCGTCGTGAAGAAGAAAAGTGGTAAGTGGCGAGTCTGTGTAGACTTCACAGATTTGAATAAGGCATGCCCTAAAGACAGTTTCCCTCATCCTCACATCGACCGCCTCGCCGAGGCGACATCTGGAAACAAGTTGTTGTCCTTTATGGACGCCTTCTCTGGCTATAATCAGATCTTCATGCACCCCGGCGATCGCGACAAAACATCTTTCATCACAGACCGCGGAATCTATTGCTACAAAGTCATGCCCTTTAGACTTAAGAATGCTGGGGCTACTTATCAGCGATTGGTAAATAAAATGTTTGCGGATTTACTCGGCAAAACGATGGAGGTTTACATTGACGACATGCTCGTCAAATCACTCGAGGAAAAGGACCACGTCGGCCACCTTGCAGAGTGCTTTGCGTTATTAAACAAGTATAACATGAAGTTAAATCCTGCTAAGTGTCGTTTCGGTGTAACGTCCGGCGAGTTCCTCGGCTACATGGTTACTCGTCGCGGGATCGAGGCAAATCCAAAACAAATCGACGCACTCATCCAGATGCCTTCGCCAAAAACGAGAAGAGAAGTCCAGCGACTAAACGGCAGAGTCGCGGCCTTGAACCGATTTATCTCGCGCTCTACTGATAAGTGTTTACCTTTTTATGAAACGCTCAAGGATAAGAAAGGGGCAGCTCGACAAGATTTTGAGTGGACTGAAACATGTGAAGAAGCCTTCCAGAAGTTGAAGAAGTATCTCGCGACTCCACCTGTTCTGACAAAGACGATTGCTGGCGAACCGCTCTATCTTTACATCGCGGTCTCGACCTCGGCAGTTAGTGGGGTTCTGATTCGCGAAGACGGCACCGAGCAAAAGCCTGTTTTCTATATTAGTAAGTCGCTAATCGATGCAGAAACAAGATATCCTTTGACGGAGAAACTCGCACTCGCAGTTATTACGTCGGCTCGAAAGCTTCGACCGTATTTTCAATCACATTCGATCGTGGTACTAAGTACTTTTCCACTGCGTGCTGTTCTCCACAGTCCGACTCAGTCTGGGCATGAAGTCGTCGACATTCCCATTGACGACGAGACCACAGTCTATGGATGCGACACCAAGTGGATGGCCAACATTCGCGTTTATCTCGCAGACGGCGAGATCCCAATCGACAAATGGGTGGCTCGCAAATTAAAGTCACAGTCGTCTCGTTACGTTTTACTTGATGGAAATATCTTCAAATGGCGACTGTCCGGGCCACTACTCGCTTGTGTCGAGGGGCAGGAGGCTCGCGAGATAATGCACGAGGTTCATGGCGGATCCTGCGGTAACCACTCGGGAGGTCGCTCACTCGCCATCCGAATCAAGAGGCACGGATATTTTTGGCCATCAATGATAAAAGACTGCGAGCTGTTCGCAGTAAAGTGCGAGAAGTGTCAGCGACATGGTCCGTTCACCCATCAACCGACGGAGTTCTTAAGCTCGATCACCTCGCCCTACCCGTTTATGCGATGGGGAATGGATATCGTCAGACCGCTTCATCCGTCTCGGCAGAAACGATACCTCTTAGTCCTAACGGATTATTTTTCCAAGTGGATCGAGGCGGAAGCATTCGGATCAATCAAGGATAAGCAGGTCGAAAACTTCGTCTGGAAGAATATCATCTGTCGTCACGGCGTACCCTATGAGATAGTGACAGATAACGGTTCGCAATTCATATCTAAGCGGTTCGAACTTTTCTGCGATAAGTGGAAAATCAGAATCAGCAAGTCAACGCCTCGCTGCCCGCAAGGCAACGGCCAGGCAGAATCGTCAAACAAAACACTTATCCATGGCCTAAAGACTCGACTCGACGCTAAGAAGGGTCGTTGGGCAGATGAACTTGAAGGCGTTTTATGGTCTTGTCGAACAACACCGCGACGCGCTACAGGCGAGACGCCTTTCGCCCTTGTCTACGGAACAGAATGTGTGATTCCTCCTGAAGTCTATTTTCCAGGAGTTCGCCGACGATTGCTTCCAGAACAGGAAGGTCTCAATCATCTCCTCATGCTCGACGAACTCGACCTTATCAACGAAAGGTGCGACCAAGCACTTATAAAAATGACCGAATATCAAATTGCAGCATCCAAGTATTACAACTCCAAGGTGCGAGTTCGGCGTTTTTACGAAGGAGACCTCGTCCTTCGCGCAGTATTTCAAAACACTGCCGAGCCCAATGCCGGCAAGCTCGGCGCTCACTGGGAAGGACCTTATCAGATCACAAAAGTAGTACGCCCGGGCGTCTACGAAATCGCCAACATGAAAGGCGAGATGATCCCGCATTCCTGGAATGCGCGACATCTGAAGAAATATCACTGCTAAAAATACTAAGTCATTAGACTTGAACTACGACGCGACTTGATCCCTTCATTGGGTACGTAGGCAGCTCGTTTGCGGACGAGTTCAGTTGCCCCCTTCAAAAATAAGAAAATAAAAAAATAAAAAAAATAAAAAGGGAGTGGGTACGTATATTCATACTCCCACTCGCAATATGTAACGACTTAAGGTTTTAACCAAGTCTTATTCGCTCAACTCGCAAACGACTTTGGTCTAAACGCGACAAGTCGACTCGCTAAACGACTTCGGTCTAAACGCGACAAGTCGACTCGCTAAACGACTTCGGTCTAAACGCGATAATCGATTCGCAATAAGCTAAGGTTTTAACCAAGTCTTATTCGCTCAACTCGCAAACGACTTCGGTCTAAACACGACAAGTCGACTCGCTAAACGACTTCGGTTTAAACGCGAAAAGTCGACTCGCTAAAACGACTTCGGTCTAAACGCGACAAGTCGACTCGCAAATGACTCCGGTCTAAACGCGACAAGTCGACTCGCTAAACGACTTCGGTCTAAACGCGATAATCAATTCGCAATAAGCTAAGGTTTTAACCAAGTCTTATTCGCTCAACTCGCAAACGACTTCGGTCTAAACGCGACAAGTCGACTCGCTAAACGACTTCGGTCTAAACGCGAAAAGTCGACTCGCTAAACGACTTTGGTCTAAACGCGACAAGTCGACTCGCAAAACGACTTCGGTCTAAACGCGACAAGTCGACTCGCTAAACGACTTCGGTCTAAACGCGACAAGTCGACTCGCTAAACGACTTCGGTCTAAACGCGATAATCGATTCGCAATAAGCTAAGGTTTTAACCAAGTCTTATTCGCTCAACTCGCAAACGACTTCGGTCTAAACGCGACAAGTCGACTCGCTAAACGACTTCAGTCTAAACGCGAAAAGTCGACTCGCTAAACGACTTTGGTCTAAACGCGACAAGTCGACTCGCAAAACGACTTCGGTCTAAACGCGACAAGTCGACTCGCTAAACGACTTCGGTCTAAACGCGACAAGTCGACTCGCTAAACGACTTCGGTCTAAACGCGACAAGTCAACTCGCAAACGACTTCGGTCTAAACGCGGAAACTCGCTAAACGACTTAACTGTCTAAAACGCGAGATCAATAACAATTAGGCGTCATTATGGCCATAATGGCGACCTGATTAAAACTTCATCATCATTATGAAGTATACTCATACATCCTCAACGGATAAAGCGCGCTATATAAGTTTAGAGTTCATTACTGGGATAGACGTATTCAGTGCGAGTATTGTCCGTTAGCCGGGATGTCCATCTCGCGAGTCCATCTCGGGATAGACACATTTAGTAGAATGTGTCCGTTAGCCAGGATGTTTGACTCGCAAACCCAGTTTTAACCTTAACAAACTGGTCGAACTTAGCAAATATATATTTGCCTGGATAAGATATATTCAGTAGAATATAACCAGGATGTTCGTCTAAGCGTCTTAAAACCGCATCGCGTCTTAAAACCGCATCGCCTCTAAGCGTCTTAAAACCGCATCGCGTCTTAAAACCGCATCATTTCTATGGCCTTAGACAAGCTCTAACAGGCCTCGTCGACAAACTAATAATCGAAAATATAGTTAAGAAATTGCTTAAGGGCATTCATATAAATCTGCTCGACCAACTCGGCATAAAAATGTTGTTACAAGTTGGATAAAGCCATCCAGGCACAAAAACAAAAATCGATTCATAAAAGCCTTAAGCAAAAACAAAAACTAATCCTACTGTTGCAAAGTCCGGACTAGGCGACAGTCTCGCCATCTTCGGCCTCTTTGTCATCAGAAGCCAGCTCGCCCTCTTCGACAACTTATTCTTCGGCTGGAGTAATGATAGCAGCCGAACTCGCAGCCTCGCCGTCCTTGGGTTCTGGTTCCGAAGCAGCTTGTTCGCGAAGAGGTTCAGTTGGTGCGACTGGGATCGGAGCGACGGTCTCATCGGCTTCGTCCGACTCGCTCTCGTCTAACTCCTCACTCGCGCTTCGCAAGCGCATACCAAGAGAGCCATCGTTCGACCCAGAAGCTGCATTTATACCAACAGACTTAGCAACAACTTCGATTCGCGGAGACGCAACTATATCTGCTACGGTAATGGGGACAACATAGTTCTTACCCAAGGTCTTTCTCAATTCGAGTGCTATCGCGTCGAAGATCTCGTCGGCTTTTCCGAGCGACGCCTTTTTTCAGCTAAAAGGGCACGCTCGGCCTTGGGATCGAAGGCCTCCTCTGCTTCAGCATTCTCCATGTCGTCAAGGAGCTGGAGATTAGCCTCCGCTTGTGCAAGATAGACCATTTTCCTAATCGGCTTCTTCATCATCTGTTGAAACAGCTCGTAAGCCCGGTTAAGCTGGCCTTGCACTTCGGCGGCCGCAGATCGCCTCGCAGAAGAAACAGCTTCTTCAAGATCCCGCTCGCGACTCGCCTTCAGAGCAGATAGCTCTTTCACCAGCTCGGCGTTGTTCTCCTCGACCTTCTCCTTCTCCTTACCGACTCTGTGAAGGTGCACGCCCAGGTCGTCTGAGCTCTTCTTGTACATATCTCGCTCAGCAGCAAGATTTCTCAGTTGGGCCGCGACTTTTTCCTTCTCGACCTCTTCTCTCTGCCTGGCCTCGCCTATAAAGAGCTCCTTAGAACTCGAGTCTTGATCATACGACATGATCAGCCTGTTGAAATGGGCGATGGCCTGCGAAGGAGTTGACAGTATGAAAAATAAAGCTAAGTGAAAAAGAAAGAATAAATTGTGGAATTACCTTGGCCTGGCGAGACGCGAACTCCTTGTAGAGCTCGCTCTTTACCAGCCTTTCCGGGATCGGCATACGATCACCCGGATATGTAACCTTAGCCATCATGGCGGCTGCGGCTAAGGGATCAGTATAAAGCCCATCGGAGCTTCCAGGAATAGTTTGCCCTGGGGACAGAGTCGGCAGCTCGCGACGAGACTTCTTCTTCTCGCCAACTTTACCTTTGCCCTTCTCAGAGGCAGAAGATCGTTTTCTCTTCCGATGCAATTGGGCCTCAGGCTCGGCGGGCTCGTCAGTAATGGTAGTTGGCTGTGAAGTAATAACAGCCAACGCACCACTCGCGGCTACAGCAGCCGCTTCGTCACCCTCAGCAGTAGAAGTAGGCTCTTTATCGAAGCTCTGCTCGGACGTCTCGACGATGGAGGCAGTGGCCTTCGGGTCGGCCTTTCTCTTAGCCTTCTCGGCTTTTCTCTTGGCTAGATCGCGGAAAGTTAGCTTGGGAGGCATGATCTCTAGATCGTCGGACTCGCTCTGTTCGATTTCTTCTTCTTCGTCGTAGGAAATGAACTCGCGAGCTCGAACAACTCTTCGAAGATTGAAGTGACGATTCCAAAGGCACTTCCGAGCCTTCAAATTATTGACCAAATCGTCGATGTTGGCAACAGGAGTGAATAGCAGTCTGCTAGCTGTAAAAATAAATCAGCAGAAAAGTTAGTATAAAACAAGGGGGCAGTTCGCGCAGTAAACATTCGAGAAAATCTACCAAGTGTCCCCCACTTCGCCACCACTAAGTGTTCATCCTCGACCGACGCGGCCGATATCGGCACGAAGAAAAAATATTTTCTCCAGCTATGATCTTTGTTCGGGAAGTCGTCCAGTATTTTATAAAGAGAACGACTCGCCAGATTGTAATACTTCATGCCACCCGGGTTGGATTGCTTGCGCCATTCAAGAAGGTTGTGTAGATGGCGAACTCCGATGGGCTCGCGACATTCGGCTGCCCGCGTCGTAATTCCCACCAATTGGCGAATCCCTCTAGAGTTGATTTGCGCGAGCGCGATTTTGTGAACCCGTGCGAAACGGAGAATCAGCGCAGAGATGGGGAACGTGAGGAAACACTCCTTAAACCAACACGCATAGGCGGTAAACGTGCCAGCAGGGGGATCGTCTTCTCGCTGCTCGAAAGAAGGCGCGATCAGTTCGACCGAGTCGGGAATTCGGCACTCTGAGCGATAATCATCCAGGAAGTCCTCGTCGCACCAAGAGGAACCTGGAGGCGGGCGTTGCTTTCGCCTCGATCTCTTTTTCTTCTGGACAACCTCGGCCAGCCCGCACGCAGCCCAAGCTTCCAGTCTCTCTTTTTCTACTAAAGAGTTGTACGACCAGTTACCTTCTTCGATCTTTACTTGAAGAGGCAGCTCGGCGGGACTAAGGGACTCGTCGCGGAGTTGTGGGATTTCCACAACCAGTCTTCGCCCATCAGTGGTCGAGGCCTCGCCAATTTGCGAAGGATGCGAACTCCCAACTCCCTCTTCAAGGCCAGTTCGTCCAGCTCGCATGGATGAAGTAGACTCCCTTGTCTCGCGACTTTGTCTTAAAACGGGAGTAGGATAAGAGAACAGTTCGGCAAGAGGAGAATGGCCTCCAGCTCGATCTTCTCGACTAATGGGACTCGCCTCCTCGCGGCCTGAAGGACTCGCTTCCTCTTGACCACGGAGCCTACTACAACTCGAACTCGCATCTACAATCGACTCGCTATCGGGAGAATACTCCCAGGCCGATTTTCCCTTCTCAGGGAGTTCGGCAGACTTCGCGGGTGCAAAAGAACTCGTCGACGACATCTGTCTTTGGATCAAAACTTTAAGTTTTTTCAGTTTTTCTAAAGAACACTGCGGCGGCGATGAAGAACACGGCGGCGGCGAAGTGATGGGACGGCAAAATTTCTATCTATTACTCGAAAGAAAAAACAGAGAAGGGAGAGAGAGAGCGAACCTGTTTTTTCGGAGGAATGAGAATAATGAGAAGTATCAAGGGAGCGTTGCCTCTTATAAGGACATTTTCGACGGTTCGACTTTCGAGGTGGGCCTCATTTCCTAATGGGCCCAAAGATTCTGGGCTCAGAAGATCAGTTTCACGAGATTGATCCAAATCAATGGTTCCACAATTTTTATCTGACCCTAAATGCGACTCCGCGGGCTCCTCCTCGATCTGTTTCGCGCCTTCATAGTTTCGATATTCTCAGGATTTTGACCTTCAAAGAATCGCGGGACCTCGCGACTCCACTTACGAATAAACTTGCGACTTCAGCATCTCGCAACTCGCGACTCCATCTCAATGGATCAGTCGCGACTCTCTCCGTGAAAATCAACTCGCGACTCCATCTCAATAGATCAGTCGCGACTTTCTCTTCGTGAAAATCAACTCGCGACTCCATCTCAATGGATCAGTCGCGACTTTCTCTCCGTGAAAATCAACTCGCGACTCCATCTCAATGGATAAGTCGCGACTTTCTCTCCGTGAAAATCAACTCGCGACTCCATCTCAATGGATCAGTCGCGACTTTCTCTCCGTGAAAATCAACTCGCGACTCCATCTCAGTGGATCAGTTCACGACTTTTTCTCCACAGAAATCAACTCGCGACTTCATCAAGTCGCGACTTCATCAACTCGCGACTTCGTCAACTCGCGACTTCCTCTTCGGCGACAACGATGATTTGAGTAAATGTGCGACTCGCGCTCTTTTCCCCTTTTCTGTTTTTTCCCACTGGGTTTTCTAGACAAGGGTTTTACCGAGGCTTGTTCGCACATCTGTACATCTTCATCTGATCACCTCGCATCTTCGAGCAGATTCATTCAATCAAGTCAACTCGCGATTTTGAAGGCTTTCAGTCAGCTCGCAAATATCGGAATAAATCTACCTTGACACCTCGCACTCTCGCACGATTCGCGGATCACAAGTAAAACCAACTCGCAGATTCGCGAAACTAGAAATCTACTCGCCAATAACAGCAACCGACTCGCAGTATTGAGTATTTGGGTTCGACAGCATCGCCGCTAACACGGTAAATGGCCTAAGCGGGAATCGATTTTTCAGACACCCTTACTTCAGCACTTTTTAACTAAAACTGCTGAACTGGGGGGCTAACTGTAGGGGTCAAATCTCCCCTAGAAGAATCGATAAACCAAACGGCTTAACACGTGTTAAAGCGGTTCAGCGGTCGAACCCAGAAAACGCAGGCCCGTCAAAGGCCCATCACTGTTCATTCCAACGCTGTTCGATCCTTCTAGACCGGCCCGACTCAGAGCGACCAGAACTGCTCAGGTCACCTCGACTGGAACTGTTCATACCGCCCAATTTTACCTATATATAGACATGTACCCCTTCACTTGTAGAGGATCCGAAATTTCTTGTAAAAACACTGTTTACAGCTCTGATCTTGATGAATAAGAACCCTAATTCATAATCTAATTCTATCTTCCTCTAAGTGTTTGAAAACCCTAAAGAAGCTCTATTTCAAACGAATCTTCACAAATTCGATTGTGTGATTAATCCAGCACGCACAGGATCCACACAAACTCAAACATAAATGCCTAAGTATCAAACTTAGCCGCAAAAGTAAACGCAAATATCATAACAAAAGCCTGAGGATCCGTTCCTCGGGACAAGGCATAGTTAACCCGAGCCCTCATCGGCCCGAGGTGGAATCGTTATTACAAACATCCAAGTTCAAAAGCCAAACTCGGCTAACCAGAATAAAAGAAAAACAGAAAAAGAAGTAGATCGAGCGACATCTTCATTAACACTTGTACCAGAGCGGCATGGCGGAAACGGGAGTCGAGAGCGGGTCAAGATCCTCGCTTGTTACCAGATCTTTTCGTAACGTTTCTCCTATTTATTTCCACCCAGCGCGGGTCCCTCGAGTCCCCTAGCAACAGTTTCCCCGGTCAAACTAAAACCAACCCTCAAGGTAGCATGAGAAGTAAATTGATCAACGAGCACAACTGACCTTTGAGGATTTTTAGCAACGAGTCCCCCAGGCGTTTCTTGGTCGTGGTTTGCGGTGTCATCTTTCCTTGTAGTATCCTCACTACCATAGGGATCAGCGAGCTCGCAACTGTTGTTTTGCTCAAGCGATCAGGAGTCCTTAATCCCGAATTTCCCTTCTCCAAGCGGAGAAGGAGCGCGTTCATAGTCTTAACCACCCGAAAAGGAGTAAGGTTCTGGGACAGACTCGTAGTCGCGATCAGAAAAATCAATGAGCTCAAGCGACTTGATCTCCCTTAAATAGCCATACTCAGGGGCAATATCAACACCCGACCTTTCTATTAAACCCAGATCGTCAAGATGTGTCTTCGACTATCTTGCTAGGTTGTTGAGATGTTGATAGTTCTTCTACCCCTAAAAATGCGTCCTTGCCCGCGAAAGAGCAGTTGCGCTTGAGCACAAATTTGGGAGCGCACCTGTTTGACTACCAGCCTGGCGCATGCGAAACCATGCTCCTCCCTCGAAGAGCGCAGACGAGACATCTAGTCCCAGACTTGTTCGACCAGTTTAACATTAACCCCTTCAGCCATCTTAAGGCGCTTCCTGACTTCCTCGAAGCTGTTCTCTCGCTCAGACTCGTTCTGTTTCCGCAGCTTTGCAATCAGGACCGTTCTCTCCATCGATCGCTTCCTTATATCTTCTACCAACTCCTTCCGCTCTTTCGCGTACTCCTTCAACTTTTCGATCTCGACTATCAGAGGGCTTCGAGATCTCAGTGATTCGTTCTCTCTTTTTAGGGACGCAACCTCCCTTTGAAGCCCCTCTATCCGAACAGAATCCCTTTTGCTCCACTCCTTTGCCTCCCTATTCTTCCTCATCGCAAGGCTGAACCGCCTCCAGATGGAGTTGTAGTCAGCCACGTACTTCGAACAGAAGAACCAAAGATTGTCAGTTAGCCTGCTAGCAAGAAGAAAAAGAGAGGAAACCATTATAACTTACCTGGATAAGGTGCGAGGCACCTTCGCAATAGTTTTCCGAGTCGAACATATCTTATACCTTGGGGGGGGGGGGGTTGGTATTCTTTACACTCCCTCGAATTTTGTTGACCAGCTTCCCGCACTCGTCAAGGTGATCCAAAATGTGATCCCCAAAACACTTGAAACTATATTCAAACTTGTCAAGAGAAGAATACTCGGTGGAACTCGATTGGAGAAAAGCCATTCCTGCAATTACCGTACTCGGTATTTCGCTATGAACCATCTCCTTAGCAGCCATCTTCATCCTTCCTCTAGCAGGCTCGTCGTCCCTCGTCTCATCGGTAACTCGTTCTTCCCTCGACTTCTCAACGTTCTCATCATCCCTAACCTCCTCGGCAATCTCATCACTCTTGTTCCCCTCACCAGGACTGCTTGAGCGTCGCGAGGGACCCTCAACATCAGTTTGAGCGCGCTTATGGGCAAACATATTCTGGATATCCTTCCCAATAACATGTTTGATACCAGCTGGGGCGCTCACGTCCCTCGATCGCTTCTTCGAAGCAATCCCAACCTTATCGCCACCGGTACTCGCTCGTTTTGATCCACTCAAGTTGCCTTCCTTACGGATGGCAAGAGCAGATTTATCCACCTAAGGAGAGACCGACTTGCTTGATCGACTGGAGCGACTGAGCTGAGTAGGAGGAGGTTGTTCAATGATAGGCTTGGCCATCTTTCTTTTATCAGCGTCAGGGGTAACTGAGGCAACGCGCATGGAGAAATCGACTGAAAGCGTCGGGTTACCTACCAGCAAAACGAGGAAATTAAGAGGACATAAGGTAAGCTAAAAAATATTTCTCGAAATGAGGTCGAACTTGAGAGAATCTGGTGGTAAACCTGATGAATCTGAGGACCAAGGAAGGGCGGCCAATCTAGAGGTGTATAACGCTAGAGCAGCCCGGTTACATACTTGGAAGTCTTACTCGGAAGCTGTCTCGTCGTGTTATCTTCAAAAGAAACAAAAAAATCAATGATCAATCCAGACACGGAAATGAGAAAGGAAGCCATACCGATTTGCTTGTTCCAGCCAATGCGAATCTCGCCCTAGTAGTCTCCTATAGAGTCCTGGTTTATCTGGACAAAGAAGTATCTCTGTTGCCAGATGCCCTCCGATTTGGTCGAATAATTATTCACCACCGAGAACCCAGATTTCTTCTTTATCTGAAATCGGCTAGATTCAAAGCTATCCATTCGAGCTATATGACATGCCTCCTCGAAATGATTGCAGGTGACCTTCCGGTGAGATTCGTAGCTTAACGTCAGAATCGACATCAAGTTTTGAAAACCCGCGTGGGTCAACTGCGATATAGCCAACTTCCGCCGAGCATAATACTCCATGATGACCGGAGGAATCGAAAAGCTAAGACCTCGATGGCTAAACAAACATTCATAGATACAAATATGGTTCGGGGGAGGGGACCAAGGTCTCTGGTTTGAACCGGGAATAACGTGACGAATGGCCGGCCAATTCAAACCGCGGCCATACTTTATAACACTGCTCTCGGTAGAAGTCGAGGGCACAGTATCGTGAGCGCCCAGGACAATATAACGACAACGACCCAGACCCAAACCGAAGACCGGGATCGATTTCAGAGCCTCAAGCTGCTCCTTACGTCTCGTTTTCTTCTCCTTCTCCCTGCGGCGAGCGTCTTCTTGATCAGAAAGTTCTTTCCTCGCTCGAGCAGTCTTATAATCCAATTCAGTCATCACTTTCTTACCCCTCATCTGGCTAAGGGGAAGATGATCCTCCTCGGAGTGACCATTGCCCTGTCCACTCGTCTGCCCGTCACGATGAGGAGAGAAAGCAACGGATCTATCTTCTTCCAAACTTTGCTTTTCAGATGCAGAGTCAGAGGAATGAGACGAAGAATCTGGAACGACAATTTTATCTACCTCATTCTGCTTCTTACGAACCAGCGCATGGCTTTCAGATCTAGTAGTGGAACCCTCAGAAGATATGATTACGGTTGGAGAAAACTCAAAATCGGCAACGGATCTATGCAAGCAAAGTAAAAATCGGGAAGAGTGAAACGAGGAAGAAAATTACCTGAAAGAAATCGCAGAACTAGAAAAAGAAAGAAAAATAAATAAGGAGAGTTGGTTTATATAGAAAAAAGCAAAGGAAGCATAATCATTACGGGTGCGGCAATCGAAGAGACAACACATCAAATCGACGCCAAAACCCTAACAGCCTAGGAGCCACGTGGAGGAAGATTATGAAAAAGCGGGAATCAAGGGAGACACGTACCGAAGAGGAGCGATCCGACTCTGGCGACGCAAGGACTTTTAGCCTTCCTTAGGGCACGGGAGAACCTTTCAACTCGCTAAAGAAGGAAAAGTCTCCCGCACGCGCGGGCCCAAAGACAACACGACCCAGAATGCAAAAGAAAGCCTCGACCAGACGCCGGAGTCAGGCAAGTCAAAATCAACCACCGAACAGGACGACAGACCGGGCCTTTTTGCTCTCAAACCCGCTCGCCAAAGCCTCGACCATACGCCGGAGTCAGGCAAGTCAAATCAACCGCCGAACAGGACGACATACCGGGCCTTTCCGCTCTTAAACCCGCTCGCACAAACTCGGCACACTCTATTCATCGACTTGGGGGGGGGGGGGGTGGTCTACTGTTACACCTGGATTTGGCCCAAGGCAAATCCTGCTCTCGGCCCAGCAAGCTCCAAGGCCCAATTCTCCAAGGATAAGAGACTACCATGCTTGGTTACTTTACAATTAATGGAAGGTTTCTTTATGGCTTTATATGGTTATTTTCTAACGATATGCACATGCAACCCTAGATTCAAAGTACTATATATAGTTGTAGGGAATAATTTGTACACCCAAGTCTTTTACATTACACTTTTTTGGCTAATACAATTATTTTTGTCTTTAGCCTGCTCTCTATATTATTACTGGGGGGGGGGGGGGGGGGAGGGGTCTACTGTTACACCTGGATTTGGCCCAAGGCAAATCCTGCTCTCGGCCCAACAAGCTCCAAGGCCCAATTCTCCAAGGATAAGAGACTACCATGCTTGGTTACTTTACAATTTATGGAGGGTTACTTTATGGCTTTATATGGTTATTTTCTAACGATATGCACATGCAACCCTAGATTCAAAGTACTATATATAGTTGTAGGGAATAATTTGTACACCCAAGTCTTTTACATTACACTTTTTTGGCTAATACAATTATTTTTGTCTTTAGCCTGCTCTCTATATTATTACTTGAAAATACCCGTTCGAATTTACCTACTTTCTCTTTCCCTGCTCATTTCCCGCTCTCCGTCATTCACTTATCAAAAGATCCCCAACCCCGATACAAATTTAGTGTTCAATCCGCATCCCGGGTTCAACAAGCACAGGGGCGTCTATTTAGGTGTGCAAGTAGTGCGATCGAACAGGGTCCATAATTTAGAAGGGCCCAAAAATAATTTTTTTGTATAAGTATATGTTATTAAAAATATTTGAGTTTGTTAACCATTAAAGATTTTTAAAAAATTCATTCTATTTAGACAACCAAATAAAAAAACTAAATTAAGGATTACTTACCTTTGATATATATAATTAGCATAGGAAAATGATGTAGGAATTAATATCAATTGTTAATATTAAAGGAAAATGACTTTTGAATATTAATTAAGTAAAAAAAATTTTACTTACTACATTTAGATATTTTTTATTAATTATATTTGGTATATATTAAAAAAATCAAACAAATTCTTCCCCAATTCTCTAAAAAAGAGTTTTTGCAAACACTTTCATAGCAAAGCTATGAGTAAAATTGATTCGAGTTTCACAGTTTGTCGTCTTTAATCATTCATGACAACATCTTAAAGTACTTTCATGTTTTTATTAATTTACTTAGTGATATGTTGTTTATGATGTCTAATATACTAAACATTCTTTTTATTATGTTTCTAAGTAAATTTATTCTTCAAGTTACAAAATAAAACTAAAAAAGACTCGACGTGATTCTTCTTTGATCGATAAGTAGAATGACTTTGTTAAAATATTATTTTTGTAACTGTATGAACGAAACAATTTTGAGTATAAAATTTTATTTGTTGTAAAAAAAAAGAATTTTTGTGATTATAAACTATTCATTACGATAAGTTATAGGTAATTTTTTTATAATTAATGTTTAAAACTTAAAAATAATTAGGGTCTAATTTTGATATTTGAACAGGGCCTCTATAAAGTTTGAGACGGCCCTGAACAAGCATATTAGTTACATTATATATTTTTCACATTATCTACATAACAATACATAATATTTATTGTCACTCTTTCATTTAAATTTCTTATTTGTTAAAACTAAACATAATATTATTTCAATAACTATATTATTATATATTTGATGATTTAAATATGATAAATGACTTTTGAAATCCCTCATATAATTTAATATGTTAAATAAGGGTAAAATTAATGTGTATGTAAAGTTTTAAATTGAAATTAATAAATTGTAGGAACAAATATGATGTGGAACTAAATTGGAAGATGATGTGTCTTCATGAGAAGAGAGAAAAGCTCTTTATATATATATATATATATATATATATATATATATATATATATATATATATATATCTTATTATATAAAGGAGAGTGAGCCAAATTCTAACTCACGAGATCGCGACACATGTCTAATACCGTTCAGATAATGACACATGTCAATATACTAAATATGTAAATTAATTATAATTTAGACAATATCATTTTTTACCTAATAATCTCAATTAAAAGATAATGTCAGTTGTAATTTCCAAGATCCGGACACATGTCTAATATCGTTCAGATAATGACACATATTAATATACTAAATATGTAAATTAATTATGATTTAGAAAATATTTTTTTTTTACCTAAAAAGCTCAATTAAAAGACAATGTCATAACTTGAAAAAAAAAACAAATTATTAAGAAAGGAAATTTATTTCTTGCAAATATGTTCAAAAACAAAAAGAAAAAAATTCTAACATAGCCTATGTTTACATATGCATTGGAAATAAAATGGAATTACTTTTTTTAAAAAAAGGGAATCGTGCTCTTTTTGTTTGATACTTGAAAAATGAAATTTGTTTGATGTCTTTTTAACCTAAGTTCTAATTAAAAAAAGGTCATAAATTTTTACAAAAATCATATTTTATTATATAAAAGAGAAGTCGGTCGACAAGAGTGCGACACGTAAACAAAATTTTAACTCATGGGATTGTGACATGTATCTAATATTGATTAAAATGATGACATGTGTTAATAATATAATAAAGGGAATTAGGAAAAAAGTTAAAATTAAAAATGGAAATCTTCTAATAGTCCGAACTAATTAAAATAACTAGAAATTTTTTTTAATATACTCTAAACTATATGCAAACTAATTATAAAAAGAAACTAAGAAAAAAAATCGAGTTTTACTATATAAAGAGAAGCCGGTCGACGAGAAGTTAACATGTAAGCAAAATTGTAAGTAATGGATCGTGACATGTGTCTAATCTTCATTGAGATGCAGACATGTGTTAATATTAAAATTAATTAGGAAAAATTAAAATGAAAAATGGAAAATTAACAATGTCATTTTCAAGTAACTAAACAAATTAAATTTTTTTTTTGAAAAAAAATAATTTTGAGATAATATAATTTGTAGAAAAACAAAAAAGTATTGAGAGAATGAAAGAAAAAGACGAATGATATAACAAAAGAGGATATATAAACCGGAAAACAAAAATATAATTAGAACGGTATGAAAATCTAAATTTAAAATTTTAAGATATGTATAGCTATTGCAAAGAATCACTAAGAAACAAAAAATTTTGACTGAAGAAACAATATTGGTACTTTCAATATTTTTTTTAAAAATGTATAAAATGAAAATCGTATAAGTTCAAGAAGATAATAAAAAATATAACTAATATGAAAATAATTTCATAGTTATTATAAGATTATTTACATGAAGTTTATTATGTCCTAATTTAGCTATACATTTGAAAAATATATATTCATTATGGGTAAAAATATAATAATTTGTAAATAAGAATTTGAATTGAATTACACTTATATATTTTAAGATCTGTATGAGATAAATTAGAACATGAAAATGTTGATAAAAATTGATATCTAATGATATAAGATGCATATTTTACTATATATCGATATATTTTAATAATTCAACGGGTTATTAACTAAAATTTAAATATTTATTTGAATAGTTTTTAATATGTTTATCCGTGTATTAACGCGGGTCCTAACCTAGTAGATAAATAAAAACGGAAATCTATGAAAAAAATATCATTTGATTTTTAAATAGAGTTTTGATAGCTGAAAAATGTAATTTCGAAATATAAATTTAGGAATATCCAAAAAGGAAATACATGAACTTGGACCGGATCTCGGATACTTTATCCACGCCCTAATAAAGGACAAGGCAAAACACTCCATGAGCCTTCCATCAATCCAAAACCTAAGACGGGCCCACTTTTATACACCCACCCGATTCTCCCTCTTCTCCGGAGCGATCAGATTTCACCGTCGACGACGACGACAAAGCTTAGCCTTGTCTCTCAATCGGAGCTACAAGAAGCTGAGAGCGACTGAGCACTCCTTCTCTAATCCAGTATTAGGGTTTTAAAAGGCAATTAACCAGAACCACTACTAAAAAATGTCAGGTCTACACCGATCATCAAGTTCGTCGAAGAACATCGGAAACTGCCTTCCTTCGAAGGAGCTTCTTGACGATCTTTGCAGGTATTAATTATCAAATCGAATCGCTTTAGAAATCGATTTTCGGTAACTGATGTTTGTTTGTGTGCAGTCGATTTGTGTTGAATGTCCCTGAGGAAGATCAACAGTCATTCGAGAGAATTTTGTTTCTGGTGGAGTCTGCTTATTGGTACTATGAAGATAATGCTGTAGAAAATGATGCAACGCTTAAGTCACTCTCTTTGAAAGAGTTCACTTTGCTCTGTATCCTTCTTCTCCTGTTAATTTTCTTACCTTTACTATGATTGAAGCATGATTTCAATTCCAGCTGCTTTGTGTTTGCCATATTGATGATGGATTTCAAATTAGTATGTCAATCTTTTCTGTGGATATATCTCCTTAACGTAGCTTTGATAGTATTCAATAGCTGTGATGTGTTGAGACCTTACGTTGCTCACATTGATGATATTTTCAAAGACTTTACTTCATACAAGTGTCGAGTTCCCGTCAGTGGAGCAATTATTCTTGATGAGACTTATGAAAGGGTTAGTCTCCTTGGCTATAATTTATCAGATACTTTTCTCTATTGCTTTACTTGTTAGTTCATGTTTGCTATTTTTTTCCTGTAATTTTCAGTGCTTGCTAGTGAAGGGATGGAAAGGATCGAGCTGGAGCTTTCCCCGCGGGAAGAAGAGTAAGAATGAAGAAGACTATGCTTGTGCTATACGTGAGGTAAGTATCGATCCTATTGTTTTACTGGCTATTGCATTCATTTGCTTTGTACCTTTGTTGCAAACTTGATAGCTACAGTAACCACCACCCATCAATCATAAGTGCATATTAATTAGAAGAAGAGGGCTTATTGGGTAAGATTAAGTCTATTATGTATTCGTCAGGCTGTCACAGATTGGCCTCATGTAGTGGGTGGGTGCATTGGTTTCACTTTATTGGATGTTGAATTTTGAAGACGTGTTAACATAATGTGGGCATGATTATTTAAGTATAGATGACGGAGCTGAAGGAATAGCAGAGAGTACAGGTTATCTGATTGCTAACTTAACTCTTTGATCATAGCACCACAAGTTGATTCTCCTACTTGAGTTAATATACTTGAGCAAGGAGATGATATTCTTAGGTTACTATTAGCTAGGATCTTTTGCAAATGAGAATTGGTGCTGTTCTCAATGTTGGATATAGTCTCTGGTCTTTTTACTAATTCATTGGTATAGAAACGGTCAAAGCCCAAAAGGTTTAGTTGTAGTTACTCTACTGCATTATCCTGGTGAAATTAGCATTTTAGGTGGTGTAATTGTTCTGCTGATTGTTTGTGTAAACTTTGGTTATGGATGATGAAAAAGCTGAATGCTATTTCACACTTGTGTTGCTGTTTTCTGTTGCTAAACACAGGTCTTAGAGGAAACTGGATTTGATGTCTCAAAGCTACTCAAAAAAGAAGATTACATTGAATTTGTATTCAGGCAGCAAAGAGTGCGACTTTACATAGTTGCTGGGGTCTCTATTGACACAGCTTTCGCGCCACTTACAAAGAAAGAAATCAGTGTATGCATATGACAGTCAACCTTTTGGGTGTGATCTTGTCTGCGTGTGTGTGATGGGTCTCTTACGTTCAGTTGTTATGAAATATATGTAGGAAATTACATGGCATCGGCTTGATCACCTTCAGCCAGCAAGTAACGAGGTGATAACGCATGGAGTTGCTGGTCTCAAGTTGTACATGGTGGCACCTTTTCTTGCGTGAGTAGTGTGATCTTCTATTTATCCATTCTTAGCTTCTTGGGTGATTTTCATTATTGGTGCACAACATCAGAGATTACAAACATGTGCAGATCTTTGAAGTCCTGGATAACAAGGCATCCGTCTCCTGTTGCACGAAGATCTGACAGGCCCCTTAAAGGTTTGACATCGTGTTTTCACCAGGCATTCATAGGAAGAGAGGTTTTGGTAGCTATCTCTGACTTTATATGCTTTGTACAGCACTCTGCGTGTGGAATGCAAGAACCAGTAGTGTTGGGAGTGGGACAGCAACAACTGAAAGCTACAATAAAAACCAGACTAACGGGACAGCAACGACTGAAAGCAATAAAAAGCCTGAAGTCGACACTGGACACAAGACACATACTCAGGCCATTCCTCAGGACACAAGACCTAGTATCAGTTTCAGTAGTAGCAGTTTCAGAAGCTTCGCGTTCAACAAGCCAGCAATCTTGCAGTCAGGTTTTCCAGCGTGACTATATGGGTGGTTGGTATTGGTAGCTATGATGCGGTTGGATTTGGTGGGTTTGTGTATAGCAAAACCGTTGGATATGTTCATACAATCGTACGTTTCTATTTCTTCGGTGTTTTGGTTTATGCGTCTCATGTCTCATAGAAAGAAAGGGTTGTTGTACATGATGGTTAGTATGGGAAGTGGTAAATCCTATGGGTCATGGCTAAAGGAGTTTCTTATCCTAGGAGAGAATTGATCATCTGAATAGTGTCAATTACTGTTTCTTAATATGTACTGACTATTGACAATATCTATGTTATTTGAAGTTTGAGTTGTTTTTAAAAGTCCAAATAGCTTTGCCTTTTATTATGACTTCAAATAAAGATGGTGCAGGCTGGTGGATGTATAGACTTTTGTTACTATTTGGGTCAATTCACCACCTTTTCTGCTTGTCTCGCAGTGGCTCCGTTCATAGACTCAAAATTGACGATCATGTTAAATGGATTTATCTTGAAAAACCCACTGGTTTGCTTAATTAGATGAAAGTTTATAATGATACTATATATGGTAATCCTAAGGATTAACTAACAAAATCTTTCTTAAAATTGTTTGAGTTGTTTTACCTTGTAACTTTATTTTTTGAGTATAAAGGGTGGGTGGATTCCTGGTGGCCTAAATCCGGCAAGGATGACCTAAAAAAATAGAATTGAATAGTACACGAAAACATCTTAAAGGAACAGAACTGGACAAGTGGCAATTTGTGTTTTACACTTTTACTTGTTGTGAATTTAGGTTTGGAGGTTCATCTACATAACCGTCACCATTGTGACTTTGAGTCTTCTTAATCTCTTTTCAAAGTTTATTAATCCTAAAAATCAAACCATGTTAAACGGCCCAAGTACATTCATAAATCTATCTATAAATAGAAATAGATAATCGTTTTAGTAAATAAAACCCCTACAAACAAAACTCTCATTTCCTTTTCCTTCTCCACTAAACGGTGATTTTAACGCCGTTAGTTTTCCCGCCACAAATCAGTATGTCCCGTGTGGTAG
Source organism: Draba incana (assembly GCA_963576765.1). NCBI lineage: Eukaryota > Viridiplantae > Streptophyta > Magnoliopsida > Brassicales > Brassicaceae > Draba > Draba incana. Next base: position 9,750,942 of record OY755205.1, read on the forward strand.
CAGCAGACGACAACATGTCGTTGCCGTTCTTCTCGCCGGAGCTAGGCTCCGGCACGTCTTCTCCGTCGTTCGCAAAGCTCTTGAAAAACGTCGGCGACACCACAATCGGTCATAACCAGCAGCATCACGTCGATGTGGATCTCACCTCCCCGGAGGACCGATCCGTACCGTTCGTTCTCTCTTTCAACGATCTCACTTACAGCGTGAAAGTTCGCCGGAAGTTCACTTGGAGACGCGTTCCTTCAGATCCGATCGTCGGAGCTTCGTCGGAGAGCCTCTTCTCAAAAACGAAGACGCTACTTAACGGAATCTCCGGAGAGGCTCGTGACGGAGAAATAACGGCTGTTCTCGGAGCAAGTGGATCCGGTAAATCGACGTTGATCGATGCGTTAGCAAATCGAATCGCTAAAGGAAGCTTAAAAGGAAACGTAACTCTAAACGGCGAAGTTCTCAATTCGAAAATGCAAAAAGCGATTTCAGCTTATGTGATGCAAGACGATCTTCTTTTTCCGATGCTTACCGTTGAAGAAACCCTAATGTTCGCCGCCGAGTTTCGATTACCGAGAAGCCTTTCGAAATCGAAGAAGAATCTCCGTGTTCAAGCGTTGATTGACCAATTAGGACTTCGAAACGCGGCCAAAACGGTGATCGGTGATGAAGGACACCGTGGAATCTCTGGTGGAGAGAGGCGGCGAGTGTCGATCGGGATCGATATCATCCACGATCCGATTCTGCTTTTTCTCGACGAACCGACCTCTGGTTTGGACTCTACAAGCGCATTAAGCGTTATCAAGGTTCTTAAACGAATCGCGCAAAGCGGAAGCATGGTGATCATGACTCTACATCAACCTAGTTACCGTCTTCTTCGATTGCTCGATCGTCTTCTTTTCTTGTCCCGTGGACAAACCGTGTTCAGCGGATCGCCCGCGATGCTGCCGAGCTTTTTCGCCGAGTTCGGCCATCCGATTCCCGAGCACGAGAATCGGACTGAGTTCGCGTTGGATTTGATCCGCGAGCTCGAAGGATCAGCTGGTGGAACAAGGAGTTTGGTTGAATTCAACAAAGAGTTTAGACAGAGGAAAGCAGAGCCAAGAAGTCAGATAAATGGTCTTTCTTTAAAAGAAGCCATTAGTGCAAGCATCTCCAAAGGGAAGCTTGTCTCTGGCGCGACGGCTACGAGTACCCACAGCTCTGGCTCGAACCCTGTTTCGACCATTCCTACATTCGCAAACCCGTTTTGGGTCGAACTCTTGGTTCTAGCGAAACGGTCAATGACTAATTACCGTAGACAACCCGAGTTATTCGGGATACGACTAGGAGCTGTTCTTGTAACTGGATTCATTTTAGCCACAATGTTTTGGCAGCTAGATAATTCCCCTAAAGGAGTCCAAGAACGTCTCGGTTTCTTTGCATTCGCAATGTCTACAACGTTCTACACTTGCGCGGACGCTCTCCCCGTTTTCCTCCAAGAACGCTTCATTTTCATGAGAGAAACCGCTTACAACGCTTATCGGAGATCCTCTTACGTACTCTCTCACTCTCTAGTTGCACTTCCTTCCTTAATCATCCTCTCGCTTGCTTTCGCAGCAACCACGTTTTGGGGAGTTGGATTAGATGGTGGTCTCATGGGCTTCCTCTTCTACTTCCTGATCGTTTTAGCCGCATTTTGGGCAGGAAGTTCATTCGTTACATTCTTATCAGGCGTTGTCCCGCACGTAATGCTCGGTTACACAATTGTGGTAGCTATCTTAGCTTACTTCTTGCTTTTCAGTGGATTCTTCATCAACCGAGATCGAATCCCTTCTTACTGGATATGGTTCCATTACATTTCTTTAGTCAAGTATCCTTACGAAGCAGTTCTTCTAAACGAATTTGGTGACCCGACCAAATGTTTCGTCAAAGGAGTTCAGATATTCGACAACACGCCTCTAGTCGCGGTACCTCAAGGGATGAAAGTTAAGCTTTTGGCAACTATGAGCAAATCACTTGGAATGAGGATCACAAGCTCTACTTGCTTGACTACAGGTTACGACATTTTGCAGCAGCAAGGCATAACGGATTTGAGCAAATGGAATTGCTTGTGGGTGACAGTAGCTTGGGGATTCTTCTTTCGAATCTTGTTCTACTTTTCTCTGCTTTTGGGCAGTAAGAACAAGAGGAGGTAAAACAGAGAGCTCAGTTTGATCTCATCAAGGATTCATGTGAAACTTTGGTTTACTTTTGTTTGTTTTTTTTATCCTGTATTTTTCTTTTGATCCTTTGTTGTATATCTTTACTTATATGGTGCTGATGAATTGTTGAATTGGAGGTCAAATACCTATTATTTATTTGAATTATAAATGGGAGATTTCTGAAAAGTAGCATACTTTTGAGGCTCAAAAAATGACTACAACTGGAAAGGCTTCCTTCACATTATTACCCATTAAAGTTCTTAAGTAGTTCAAAGCCACCTTTTACACATTCTATAGAACATCATATGGCCAAAGAGGTAGCCATTGTCTCATCACTCATAAGATCAGCCCTTAAAAAACTTCAGTCTCTTGCCTCAGAAAGATAAAACTAAATACAAACACAAACACATCCCCAATCAGAAATTCTTCTCTCATGAAACAAGGTGAAACTTCAGTCTCGTCTTAAATCTTTCAAATGCACATACTGGAGAAGCAAATATCATCAATCAGAAATTTTCCTTTCCTTACAAATCAAGTATGTGAGATCTCGGTAAGAAAGATTTCCGAAAGGATAGTGATACCTTTGAAGTTCGAACTCACTTGCAATGAGGAAAAGAAAAGTAATCATTCAACAAACAAGTGGTTCCAAATGGGTGGTACAGCTTTGGCCGTCCCAGTTTGCTCTAGCACAATACCAGTCAAAACCCGACCACTACATGCTCGATGCTTCATAGCGTAACCAAACAATACCAGTAAACCCAACCCTTAAGTCTCACTCCTTGTGTGCATATCAAAAGATATAAAGATAATCAGTGGCCATTTCAATCATCGGGAGCACACCTAAAGCTAAATTGATGATATCACGTTACAAGAATCCATTCTCTGATTCTTCGCGGATGAAAGTGAATGTTCAAAGCCAAAAAACAGTTATAGTTCAACCATAGAGTGGATCTGTCACGGTCCTGGCAAGCCCGGCTTCAAGTAGAGCACTCTAGTGCTTTGGCAAAGAGACTCATCACCAAAACGTGCACTTTTCTCCTGCCTGAATAATTGTTAGGGTGAAAAGTCTGGAACACTGTACTTATAACAAGAGGAAAGAAAGGAGTCTCTTCTAACACCCTGGTCATTCAGAAGCGCAACAAAATCCGACATGTATTACACCATCTTGCTTCACTTTTATATCCATTCCAAGTTTGTAGACAGTACTACAGTGCAGAGGACAAAGCTGAGATCTGAATCACTGCAACAAAGGCAACGAAATTTAGATGATACCACGAGAGAAGTGCACTATATACACAGCAAAGCAACGACCAATCTTGCAACTTTTTAACACAATAGAGTAGAGTTTCCCTTCACGTCAGTTATTGGAATGGCCACAGCAATCAGCAACTAACTAGTCTCGGCCATGAAAATCACAGAGCTTCATTTTGATACCTGATTCACTATCACTTGCATCTTCCTGGTCTTAAAAGGCTCAAGCAAACTAAATACTAACCTTTCTTATAAAACCAGCTCATCCCGTTGCCAAATTTAATTTTGCTTTGAATTTTCCTCCTCGTCCGTAATCTTAGTCCCTCCAGATGCATACTCAGGTGAGTTCTCATTTTCTCCATCAATTTCCATATCACTCCCTTGTTCATCAGTCTCAATATGCGGGTCCTGTCCAAATCTCACAGCATCAGGGTCATTCTCTACGTTAGTAGGTGCACAACCATCCTTGTTAAAAGATGGTCTAAAAGAGTTGGTCCCATCATGTCTGTAACCAAATCTCCTTCTCTCAACATTAACATCAACACCAAATCGTTCAGAATGAAATGGTCCTTCAAATAAATCATCATTGTAGTTGACCCTTTCTCGAGTAAAGTTGTTCATGTTTCCATGGTTTCTATGTACAAAACGATCAGATGGTTTCCTAAAAGAATCGCCACCTCTTCCATAGCCTCGGCCTCTAACATAACCTCGGCCCCTTGCAAAACCTCGGCCCCTTCCATTTGATGGTCTATGTGAGTAAGGTGGAGAATTGTGTCTTCTAACAACCGTTTCCCTTGTATAACTAGTATGATCAGGCGAGCTTGTTCTCTCTGTTCGGTAACCTGAGGGTGATCTCCGGTGAGAAAAATCTGTCTGCCCACCAAACTCTTCCTGTGATCTGTTCCTGAAAGATGAGGATGGACCAGTTGATCGTTCTCTAGATCGAACTGGAGATCTTGAACGAAATCCAGGAAATCTTCGTTTGGAGTTGTCTGAAAAATTTGTTTGGCCTCGAGCAAAACCACCATTCCGACCTCGATACGAACGTGGGGGACTCATAAACATTGGTTCTGTGTTGTTATGACATTGTAATCCCCTTGTAGCTTTTTCACCATCTCTAAATCCGGGAAATGCAGATGTGTCCTCTTTATTTCTTGGTCCTCTAGTAAATGAGAAGTTAGACGTTCTTCTTGTAAAGGAGTGGGAATAAGGGGTTCCTTCGTCATTTGCAGGCCGTCTCCCTCTACGAAAGTTACTCATAAAAGCATCACCCCGACGAGTGTTTCCATGATTATCAAACTCAAAATCTGCATTCACAAGATGAGTCACATTGATTTTTAGAAACAATGAGCTTTGTTCTTCCATTGAAAAAACTTAAGATATGAATTTACTTTTTGTGTCTCTGTCATGCAGATCACTTTCTGTTTGATCAGAGAATCTCCTTCTGTCAGGCATGAAATTTAACCTCGGACTTCTCATAACTTTGCCATGGTACCTCTCATGTGAGAATTTGCAAGATTCATCACTAGCAAAAGAAACGTTGAGGGAAAATTTTCATGTAAATACACAGATCTCACAAGGGAATAAGACAAATAAAGGATAGAGATGAGAAAATAGCTCTGAAATATTACCTGCTTCTCGAAAGATACCTCTGTGATTCAACTGGGAAATCAGGTAATCTCTCTCTTTCCATTTGCAATGGCACAAAGCTGCCTGAAGCATTTAGTATCTTGATTGGAGATTTATTAGAAACCTGAGCAAGGTTTATAATTCGACTCTGACTACCTTCACTGAACTCCGTAGCAGGATCATTGTCAATAGTAGAAATTTCTTCCTTGAATGAAACTGGACTGTTGTTATTAACATTTTCAGGGTTTTCAACGTTCCCGCCTGACTCTGTAGACACACCTGACATTCCTTCACTTGTGTGAATGATTTGATGGGTTGACTGTTCACCATCCTGAACTATCCGGCCTTCATTTTCACCTAGTCCATCTCTTTGAAGTTCTAGCTCCTCACCAGATAAAGTAGTCTTTTCTTTATCAGTTTTAGAAACTTCATCAGTTCCACGATAATTATGAGGGAATTCTTTCGATATACAGGTCTCAGAATCATCTACTAGTGTTTTCTCTTCTGTCAAGGAAGTAACATTCACTCCTGATTTATTGAGGTTATGATCTCCACCACCAGAACATGAAGTCAAGAGAATTCCATCATGTTTCAGCTCTACACTGTTACTCTGGCCTGAATTTTCGTTTGGTGTACAGACGGGGTAACTCTGAACACCCTGATTTATTGTCATTCCATTCAAGGACATTGGTGTACTGCAGATGGCAGTGGAAAACGGTGTACATTTATCCTTCTGATTTGGCGTAGAGCTTGTAGGTAAATCAAGGATCGCATCTGATTGCGTTACTGGTGTCTGGAAATGATTCAACGTTCCATCATTCCTATTGAAAACTTCAGATTGACTGAAATTATTTGGTTCAGGCTTTATTGATACAGGTTTCGCTATCTTCAAAACTCCAGACAAGGGACTATTTTCCTGATTGATTCTACCAACAGCCTCCTGTTTCACCCTGTTAATAGATATCCCAATTGAAAAAGCTTGAGCACGCTCGGTTTCATGCTTAACACTCTCTTCAATGACTTCTGACTTCACAGTCCTAAGGTTTACCGAATTCAGTTTCCCAGCAATTGATCTCGAAGAACTTGTACCCGCTGATTGAGAAGGATATTTCTCAACCGGAGGATATGAACCAAGGCCTAGACTAAGTGAACATGTGGGGCTGGGATTAACCTGCCGATCAAACTGCATCAACGGCACCGCATGAGATTCAAATCCTACACTTTTCTCCTCTTTTTCAGAAACAGACTTTGCAACAATAGTCGCATCAGGACAACTTGATGTCTCTATGTCATGACCACTGGTCTTAGCTCTAGTCCTGCGATCTAAACCATCTTCCCAAGCATCCATGGTAGTATTCAAATCCCAATTTGATCTATTCACACCACTGTGGTTTCCAGATTTGGTACAAGCAGAAACACAACCTGTGTTCTGAGGGGCATAAACTCCCTTGCTTAACGACAAAATCAGACCCGTAGGCTCTTCATTCTCCCAATATCGATTGTTTTTCGTTTCCCTAACAATGTCATTGGTCTTAAGAGCAGATTGCTCTGCTTTCATCCCAGTTTTATCTGATTTGACAACAGCACCAGAATGTCCAGCACCCACGGGAAGGTTTCCCAGAGAACTGCCAAGTACGTTCGAGCTGGACGGGATCTCAAAACCCGTGAAAGGACTCGAGTGAACTGGAAAATTAGGCTCCTCAACTTTCACTCTAATTTGGCCACTAATAGCCACAGCTTTACCAGCGTTCCCAACGGAAACAGACGGTTCTCCAACATTTGTCCGAGAACTGCCAATAACTTTCTTATTTTCATCGGCAGCAGATGAATCCAAAACACTAGTATCACCACCTTGCTCATTAGGGTGCTCTAAAACTGCTTCTTCCGTTGCCGAAAGTTGCGGCTGCACAAAGTACTTTCTCTTCTTGATTGGAATAGCGGCATTGAAATCGCTACACCGCCAAGTCGGTAACCTGATCCCAGACTGATAACACCAAGGAGACATGATAAAAAAAAAAAAACATCAAACATGGGAACTTCTAAAAATGTTGAAAACATTATAAGTTTTAGGTGGGGATTTAATTGCACCTCTTGGTTTCCAGACATAGTCGAAGTTAATATCCAACTCCAAAACTTTGTAACCTTTTTCACCTAACACACCTACACGAATCATAAAACATCATTAGACCATCAATTAAAACAAAAACAAAAAAAAAAACTCAAATAGAATTTCAGATTCAAATACAAACACAAATCCCACACGCATCTAAAAACCCTAATTCACGCAACTAAACAGTCCCTAAAACAATCAATAACAACAACAACAAAAGTCAACTATGAATCACGATAAGAGAAAATCTCATCAACTAATCTTAAAAGTAAAAGCCAGATCGATCCTTTTGATTTCCCCAATCAAACAAGTTGAAGATTAATCAAAATCACTGACCAGAGAATAAGAATCAAACTGAAGTTATCAAATCCACCGACAAAAAGAGAGAAGAAGAAGAAGAAGAAGAAGAAGAATTCCAGATTTAGGGAAGAAAGAGAAGAAAAGAATCTACCGAAAGAAGGAAGAGTGATTGCGAGGTCTGTGAGTAGTGGGGAGGGGGAGTTTCCAGGATAATAAAATTGAAAGGAGTCTAGAAAGATGCAAAACTTGACAAGAGAGAGCCACACAAAGCAACCCAACCCTGCAAATACCTTGAATTTATAAACACAAAGTTTGACTCATCCGCCGTTTATGACTTTTTTTGTTTTACCTTTTTTCTACTCAAGATATTTTGAGTCTAGGTTATTAATTCAAAGTTTACAAGGCTATTGAATTTAGGTTTATAAAAGTACTTGAATATACAATATAAATATCAATTTTGAGTTATTTGTTTATAAAAGAAAATTGTAAAAATATTTTAAAGGTTTTTTTGTAAGTCTATAATAAATTTTGAATTATTATCATTTCTAGAAATCGTATTTATTACATGATTTAAAATCTTTGCTTGATTAATGTTTTATGGATGTAATAATATAAACTAATAATCATAACCGTTTTTTACCACATGTAAATACTAGACAATTATATTCTATTTCGCAGAAAAATATCAATTCAAATATTTATGGACATTATTTTTATACAATAAAATAAGTATATTCATAGAAAAATAAAGAATATTTTAATCAATGATATTTTTTTAAAAAGGTACTTTAATTAAAATTCGTTGGCAAAATCATTGTAGCGGTTGGCTCATAATACAAATGCTCAAAAATCAATATTTTGTACTTCTCACCCTTTTGAAAAGGACCTTGCAGTCTTACACGATTGGTAAAGTATATGGACAACTTAAAACTCGGTTGCTAGTACAATAGACTATAGTGCAACCAAGGGCCGGTCTTAGTCTAAAGCCTGTGTAGCAAAGACTTTAGACATCACAAAAATATATATATTGAGAGGCATTTGCTATTATACTTAAATGAGTCTCAAGTTCGAATTTCAGTATACTCGTTCCTTCGGGCCGACACTAGTACAACTATTGGTTGCCTTTATGCAAGGCTTTTCCATAACCGAAACTTGGATTTTCATGTTGCTTAACCATTTTGAATATATGATGTTCGTACGTATTATATGATTAAGTTTTTTTTTTTTTTTTTGCTAAAAGGCTTTATATGATTGAGTTTAGTGTGTAAAATGACATTTTTTCTAAGATAATGGACGACCGATACAATTAATAAAGATGAGAAATACATATGTATTGAATTTTACTCCAAATGATCTCTTTGAACACTAAAGATCGCAAGAACATCTCCAAAAATTGATAATTTATTTATGGCAAACTACTTAAGGTGCTTTTTCAGTTAACAAGAGTCTCTTGGAAAAAGCATGTTGGCTATGTGTGGATGCAAAAAAATGCTCCAAAGATATTAATTGTTGAATGGTAGAATTTTATTTGATTTCAAAGAAAAATAGTAACATACCTTGTAAATTTGTTTTGACTGGACTGGACTGAAAAGGATATGAATTTTATGGGTTTTTGAGTCGGATTAGGTTGAGTCAGTCCGATTGACATGCCTAAATTAACTTTACCATACCCAATAATTACTGAGTCACGATTTCATAAGTTTCAGGATCTTTTTTCTCTGGTCTGGTCTGGTTTGGTTTGGTCCGATGGTTTTAAGTTTTTCGTTTGCTAATTGCTTTAGGATGTCTATAATGGGCCTTAATGGACCGTACGTTTGACTAATATATTTTTACCTAATTTGGTGAAACAACTAACACATTTAAGAGAGCACACCAGTCAAAGATCTTTATACATTTATTACTGTTAAAAAATGAAAAATATTCAAGAATTTACCAAAAGCAGCAAAATACTTTACTTTACCAGAAAAATAAGTTCGAGAAAATGAAGAGAGAGAGAGAGAGAGAGAGTCAGAGAAGGCGTTACAGAAATAAAGGGAAGACGAAACTTGCAAAATTCTAGTGTAATTTTGTAACAGCTTGGAAAAAAAGCTTCGTCTGTATCTATCTCTCCTACAGACTCGGTCCTAGAAAAAAATATATATAAAAATTCCCCAAATCCTTACATATGAAAGTGTTTATGAGGTTTCGATGATATTGATCATTTGCGGAATAACCAAAGAGTGAAGAAAAAAATGGCTTGCTTGAAACTTGATTCCAAATCTGATGTCTTTCATCAAACTGGTCACACATGGTCAGTAATCTTCTTCTTCTTCAACAATGGTTAATTTCAAACAAAACCTCTAATCTCTGTTTTGTAATATCTGATCAGGCTTTGCTCCACTGGACTTAAACCTGATGTTATGATCCAAGTCGAAGAACAAAGCTTCCATCTTCATAAGGTAACCACTAATGATGAAATGTCTCAATTTTCTCATTTCATTTTCTCATTTTTTTTTTTTTTTCATTTTTGATAATCAGTTTCCATTGTTATCAAGAAGTGGATATCTAGAAACTCTGTTTAGCAAAGCATCTGAGACAACAAGTGTCGCTAAGCTTCACGATATTCCCGGTGGACCCGAAACGTTCTTGCTCGTGGCAAAGTTCTGTTACGGTGTAAGAATCGAGGTCACACCTGAAAACGTAGTGAGTCTTAGATGTGCAGCTGAGTTTCTTCAAATGAGTGAAAACTATGGAGAGTCAAATCTCATTTACCTCACTGAGAATTTCCTCAACGATCACGTTTTCGTTAACTGGGACGATTCGATCAAAGCGTTAGAGAGTTGTGAACAAGAGTTGCTATTACCTTTAGCTGAAGAGCTTCACATTGTCTCGAGGTGTATTTCTTCTTTAGCCATGAAAGCTTGTGTTGACGAAGACACGAGTTTGTTCAATTGGCCAATCTCAACAAAACCAGAAGGATCCGCTAGTACTACGACGACTACTACAACGTTTTGGAACGGAATACAAACTAAGAGCACGAACGGAAACTGGTGGTTCGAAGATGTTTCGTCGTATCTTAGTTTCGAAATGTACAAAAGATTCATTAAATCCGTTGAGTCACGAGGCGTGAAACCGGGTATAATAGCAGCGTCTGTTACGCATTACGCAAAGAGGAATCTTCCTTTGCTTGGTAGCTCTAGGCAATCTGGTTCTTCGGAGGAAGGCACTAATTATGGTGATGATATTTACTCACATGAAGATCAAAGAAGTCTTCTTGAAGGAATCGTGGAGCTACTTCCGAGCGAAAAGTGCGTTACATCGACTAAATTCTTGCTTAGGCTTCTTAGGACATCTATGGTTCTACACACGAGTGCGGTCACTCAAGAGAATCTCGAGAGGAAAATTGGTGTGCAGTTAGATGAAGCTGCTCTAGAGGATTTGCTAATACCAAACATGAGTTATTCAGCTGAAACACTTTATGCTATTGACTCTGTTCAGAGGATTCTTGATCACTTCATGGTGATGTTTGAGTCTTCTTTGAGTGATTACAATATTGTTGAGGAGAGGCAAGTGATGGGAGATTCTCTTTCTTTTAAGCCTATCACAAAGGTTGCTAGTTTGATAGATGGCTACTTAGCAGAGGTGGCTTCTGATGAGAACTTGAAACTATCAAAGTTTCAAGCACTTGGTGCTTTAATCCCGGAAGATGTTAGGCCAATGGATGATGGTATTTACCGCGCAATCGATATATTCCTCAAGGTAAGCACAAAATTCTGCCATTGCTTTACAAAAAAATTGAAACAAATTTTACATTTCAAAGTTTACTAAACATTTTAGCAAAATGTAAAGGCGAATGTCAAATGCGCACACGGAGTTTCTTCTTTTGTTTGCGTTTGGCGTTTGCATTTACAACTAGCTTAATAAAATGTTTTCTGAAATACTAAAGGCTAGTGATTTCATTTGCATATAACATGTAGACACAAACAAATAATCAAGGTTAAGAACCCCATGCTTTAATTCAGGTTTTGGGTCTAGGTTCGTACATCCCCTCAGGTCGTGGACGCATTTTAAATGGCCCCTTCCCATTTTGTTATAATGGTATCAAATTAATATGTTGAATTTCTCTATGCATGTGATTGAATTTTGGACAGGCACATCCATGGCTAACAGAGTCAGAGAGAGAGCAACTATGTCTATTAATGAACTGCCAGAAACTATCATTGGAGGCATGCGCACACGCAGCGCAAAACGAGCGTTTACCATTACGAGTCATAGTACAAGTCTTGTTCTTTGAGCAAATGCGCCTTAGGACATCTATAGCTGGATGGTTATTCGTCTCCGACAACGACAACAATGAGGATCCAATAAGTGGCAAGAATCCGGGATTAGAAGGACAAAAGATCAACGCGAATCCGAGTATAATAATGAATGGGATGAGAAACCGTGTTTACGAGCTTGAGAAAGAATGTTTGAGCATGAAGCAAGATCTTGATAAGCTTGTCAAGACCAAAGAAGGACGTAACTTCTTCTCAAAGATCTTCGGGTTAAGGTCTAAGACTAAGACTGCACCGTGTGGTGGTGGTGGTGGTAAAGGAGGAGATGATGGAGACGGTCTAATGGTTCGTGATACCAAAAATTAAGTAAGGGAAGAAGTGGAATAACTAAATAATGAACATTTGGTGTATGGTCTAGACACTTTTGGTTTCTTTTGTTTCTTGAATTTTTATATGTTTGGGATTTCTTCTAAGTTATTGGTCTAAGACGATTTGTGACAATCTGAAACCATATTATCTCTATAAAATTCTCTCCTCGTTGCAATTCGATGAACAAAACGTAGCTAGATCCAAGGATTTTCTGAAAAATCATGTTGACAACATCGGAACCGAACCGAAGTTCTTTTCGGTTTAGTTCGGAGGAAATGTTCCAAACCGAGCAACCGAAAGCCCAGCCCATTCTTCAAATTCAACTGTCGTTTTCAGTTTCTCTTTAACTTTCATGTCGTTTTAGCTTCTTTAAAACAGCACGACTTTAATCCATATAATTAGTAAACGCCACGCATTTATTCTCAACACTCTCCAAGAAGTAAAATTTTGTGATTTTTCACCACTCGGCCGTCATGTTCCATCTTCTTCTCCGATTTTTTTTCTTTCTGTGTAACCAAAAATGATGCGAAGCTTTGACGTACACGTCAAAACCCTTGGCTCCCCCGTACGTACAGCTCTCTTCTCGATCTTCACCTCTAAGCAGAAACCTCCATCGCTCTCGCTCCTTCCATTGCAGCTCCCTTTCCGATCATCGTCAGTGACTCCTTCTCGTTATTTCTCCAATGTCATCGCATATTCCATTCCTCCGATCCACGGTTTTCGATCGAGCCGAAAATTCGATTCTCTTTTCACCGTGAGGGCTATTTCTGCTTCTTCGCCCGCCGCTTCGGTTCAGCCGCAGCCGAATCAGCAGCATCCAGGGGTGTATGGTGCAACGGTCCCGTCTTCGGAGGTTGGTGATGGGAATTCTGGCGGTTTAGAGGAAGAAGCCAAGCTTTCTCTTCCCGTACGAGCTTATTTCTTCTCCACTAGGTATTGCTTTTCCCCGATTTTACGCAATTCTGGTGGGAATCTGGATCGGATTTGAATTATGATATATAACCTGCGATTGATGATGAGTGAATTTCGTATTTGAATGGTTGAAACATTGTATATTTGGTCATGTTGGAGCTTAAACCCTGATGTATTTGCAAATGGGGTTTAGGAATTTGATGAATTGACGATTGTAAGTATTGTTTTCTGGATGTAACTGTGTGCAGCGTTGATTTGAGAAGCTTAGTTGAGCAAAACAAGCAGAATTTCATCCCGCCTACTTCGCGTATGACTAATTACGTTGTTCTTAAGTTTGGCAATCACTCTGATCCCACTGTAAGTTGAATGTTCCTTTATTTAGTTTATGGAAGCCGAGGTACTAGGGTTTACATCAAATTGGCTGGAAAATAGTAGCCTCTCATAGTGAAATGTTGATTGGTCAATCTCAAAATGTTTAATGGCTTGCCTCTCTTTTGATTGGGTGATTCATTGAATTACTTATCACAAAAAGATGTTGTTTCAGGGTTCTGGTGGTTGCATAAGTGGGAGTGAGTGTATCTACATGGTAGTATTTCAGTATGGATCGATTGTCTTATTTAACGTAAGAGAACACGAGGTTGATGAGTATCTTAAAGTGGTGGAGAGGCATGCTACTGGTTTGCTTCCTGAAATGAGAAAAGATGGTGAGTTCCACTTCCTTTTCTGTGCTGTTAACAAATTCTAGAATGGTTGCTTAGTTTGATATCTTTGGTTCTGTAAAACTGCAGAATACGAAGTAAGAGAGGATCCAACTCTGAATACTTGGATGCAGGGAGGACTGGATTACATCATGTTGCAGTTCTTGAATATTGATGGCATCAGAACAATAGGCAGTGTTCTTGGCCAGAGCATTGCTCTGGATTACTATGGTCGGCAGGTAACCATGTCATATCTATATATGTATATATATATACATGTTCTGGGATGTGAAAAAATGAAATCGGCATCAGTAATAAATGTGAGTGAGCAATCTGTTTCTGTTAGGTTGATGGTATGGTAGCAGAATTTACTGACATAAACCGTGGGATGGAGAAAACCGGAACGTTTACTATGAAAAGGAAAAAGCTGTTCCAGTTGGTTGGAAAGGCTAATTCTAATCTAGCTGATGTGATTCTGAAGCTTGGTCTTTTTGAGAGGTAAACAAGTCGAGAGAGATCAAAGGATCGATGCCTATATTGACTATTGTTGTGGGTAATTTTGACTGACTCATGTTTTTGGGAAAACTGCAGGTCAGATATAGCGTGGAAAGATGCGAAATATGCTCAGATATGGGAGTATTTGAGAGATGAATTTGAACTGACTCAGAGATTTGCAAGCCTTGATTTTAAGCTGAAGTTTGTAGAGGTAATAATATTCTCTCGTGATCGACTTTGCCTTTTGTGAGATAGTAAAACTTTTTGTTGATTAAATTTGTTTGCGAAATTTTGCAGCACAACATTCGTTTCCTTCAGGAAATTCTTCAGAACAGGAAATCAGATTTCCTGGAGTGGCTTATCATTATCCTGATCAGTGCTGAAATCGCGATTTCTTTGTACGATCTGGTCCGGAGATCCTTGTGATCATCGTCTTCTGCCACTTTTGAAGCATATTCTTTATTATGGTTACAGGGAAACACACACTCCTTGTTTCACACTGTAAAGTGATAACAAAGCTCATAAATCATAGTTTTAAGAATGGGTTTAGTTAGTAGTAGGTTTCTTACAGACTCTCCATCTGCATTTATGCTCCTTTCTTCACTGCTTATTTGAATGCATCTTTGCACTTAATAAAATTTAGGAATTTTGTCACTCCTTTTTGACTGAGCTCAACATTTCGAAATCACCAAGAACAAATTCTGGTTCAAATTGTTTAAAGATATACTGTTAAACAAAAAATATATTAGAGAAATGATTTCTCATCAAATACTTAAAAGTAAAAAACGAAAGTTAAAAGAAAAATGTATAAAAAGGTGAAAGATGTCTAAAAGTTTGACGAATTTAAATCAAAACAAAATAGTTTTGAGATGCCCACCAATGCACCAATACAACAACATAACAATCACAAAATAGGTCTTAATGAAAAGTTTCACAACTCCTCAAAGATCAAACAAGAAGTAACTATGATATAAGAAAACTAGTGAGAGCCTCCACTGGCTGGGGGAAGATTGTTGGAGTATTTGGGAATGAATTTTCGAGCCCAAACATGTTTTCCATTGATGGTGTACTTGGTCCTGACTCCATCACTTGCTTTTACAATCTCTGGAATCTTGTCGCTCGAACGTAACACCAACCTTGCATACAATGCCTGCTCATTCCCTACCCCTCCAGGCATGTAAATCGCTTCTATAATATCTCCAAATGTCCTTCAACACCAAAACAACTACCATTTAGATACCAAAAACTTATGTACATCTTTCAAGACCGTCTTTTAGCATGTGTAAGTGCGAGTAGTGTATACTAACATAGTCCCGATTCAAAATATATTTTCCTAACAAAGTGTTAATTTCAATTGGGCTCCTACTTTTTATTTTTCCATACATCAAAATGGCTTATAATAAATAAAAAAATAAAAAAGCTTAGAGTTAAGTTTAGTACCCGGTGAAGTGGTCATACACTTCTGCTTCAGAAATTGGGTATCCTTTGGAAAATGTGAGGAAGACAGTCCTAGCCTCTGCCATTACTTGCTCATTCTCAGAGAATGTAGTAATAACACCCTTCTGGATCTTAGCCGCCTCGCTGGATTCCGCCTTATGACCATTGTTAATACCCAACTGGTTCATCATCTCCATCGTCTTTTCCATCTCTTCGTTATTCATCGTAGCGCGTAAGCAAATATCATCAAAAGCTCGGTAGCATATACCGGTTAAATGCTTCTTCATCTCGAGGAGGATGGTTTCGCGGTTCTGGTGGATGAGTGCGAGCGTATACTGCGCTCCAGCTATCCGCGTGATCCAAGGTATGGCAAAAGAGTTGATGTTCTGCCCCGAGTTTGCAACGAACGTTGCAAAGTCTTGGTAGGACATGCAACTCAGACATACCGAGACTTCTTGAGCTATCTCCTTGATGATCTGGTCGGGAGAAGAGACAAGTTTCGCGATGAGATTTCTTGCGAGGCCACTTTTCTCGAGATAAAGGAGAAAACTCATGACTTGAAAAGATTGGCTAATGTCTCGCCTTAGAGTTAAGACAAGACGGGCAAAAAGAGCTCTATCAATCATGTGGAATGCATTGAACTCTTCTCGCGACACGGAGATTGCAGACCAAGAAGAAGCCATTCTTTTACTTCACAATGGTGATATTGATATGAGGTTGTTGGGGGTGATAAGTCATGAGAAGAGATAGACAGGGTTTTTATAGGAACAGATTTCAAAAGGAATCTAGTGAAATGGTGAAATATATCTGGACACACATCACATTCTTTGTTAAGAGACACTATGTGCATGAACCGAATGTATATTCTTTAATTTTTCTATAAATGTCCGCTTCTTTCCTTTTCTACTACCTCACGTTTTTGGTAGTCCATGTTTCCTTCTATGTCTTTTATAATTTTTGTTGTTGTTATTATTAGATTAAATAACCTTTAATTTCTACAATTTTACTACATAAACCATTGATAAGAACTCTTGCAAAATATTTGTTGCAACTTGTAATTAGTGGATTGGGCTAATATCCGTTATATTTTTAAGGATAATGAATCTTATATGCTCCACAAGTGCTATTTAAGTTTTATGAGCTTTCAACTTAAACCGTTTTACACTATACTAACCAGTTACCCTTTATATATTACTTCAAATATCATATTTTTATCGATGTGGGATTCTTAACAGTTCTATGTTTCAAGTACGAGATAAATACCGTGTGGGCTTTTTGCTTATAATTTGGGCTTTCGTTTTATGGACTTTTTGTGTCGATCACAACGATGTGCGTTTAAAGTGTCATTAAGTTTTATCGTGTTTCCTTTTTCTTTGCGGATCTTGTTTAAGTTTAAATAGAGGAAATCAACTAAAGTTTGATAAATCAATTAAAAAAACATAAAAGAGGAAATTAACTCAAGTTTGTTATAAAACTTTCTTGTGCAAAGTCCTTCTTATCAGGGCCAGCCCTGAGAGGAGGATTCTCAAACCCGTATTGATAATAACTCTTAGGCATAGATGAAACTTCACAACTTCACAATACACACTACAAGAAAACAAGGGGATTTCCGACGGCCGTAATATCCGTCGGAAATATCCGACGGATTTCCGAATTTTACATTCCGTCGGATTCCGATGGATACGGTATCCGTATACGGGAAATACGGTATACAGTATACGGGAAATCCGGTATACAGTATACGGTATCCGGTATACGGTTACGGTATCCGGTATACGGTTACGGAATCCGTCGGAAATCCGTCATAAATCCGTCGGAAATACGTAACCGTATACCGGATATCCCAAATACGAATACAGTATCCGTCGGAAATTTCTGACGGATTTACCCTAATTTTATCCCGCCCAAACACATCGTGATCATCGAAAAGGCGGGGGACTCCGTTGGAAATTTCCGACGGATTTACCCTAATTTTTATCCTGCCCAAACACATCGTGATCATCGAAAAGGCGGGGGAATCCGTCGGAATACGTTCTAATTTTATACTGCTCATATTCTCTTATTTGGTAAGAAGAAGAAGAAGAAGAAGAGGAGGAGGAGGAGGAGGAGGAGGAGGAGGAGGAGGAGGAGGAGGAGGAGGAGGAGGAGGAGGAGGAGGAGGAGGAGGAGAAGAAGAAGAGGAAGAATGAGAGGAGGAGGAGGAGGAGGATGAGAAGAAGAAATAGAAGAAGAAGAAGAAGAAGAAGAAGAAGAAGAAGAAGAAGAAGAAGAAGAAGAAGAAGAAGAAGAAGAGGAGGAGGAGGAGGAGGAGGAGGAAGAAGAGTAAGAGGAGGAGGAGGAGGAGGAGGAGGAGGAGGAGGAGGAGGAGGAGGAGGAGGAGAAGAAGAAGAAGAAGAAGAAGAAGAAGAAGAAGAAGAAGAAGAAGAAGAGGAGGAGGAGGAGGAGAAGAAGAAGAAGAAGAAGAAGAAGAAATTCTCCTACGGAGAAATTTTTTTTTTTTTAAATTGTAAATCCGTCGGAAATTTCCGACGGATACGGTATCCGGTATACGGTTACGGAATCCGTCGGAAATCCGTTATACCAAGATCCGTCGGAATCAATTTCCGACGAGATAGATCCGAGGGTGGAAATCCGTCGGAAACACCCTTATTCCGACGGATTTCCAACAGTTTTGGCCGTTGGAAATCTTCCTGTTTTCTTGTAGTGACATGCTCTTACTCACATAGAAAAGATGTCGTTGGTAGTAGAACAAGAATAGTAGAATACACATCAAATCCATTTTGATAGAACATAACTATCAATTCCGCTGATGCCGCGTAAGATAACTTGTAAGGCAAAAATCAAATATGTAACTAACTGACTTGTTGATACATTCTTTGTTTTCGTTGTCCATTGTTTTTGTTTTGTTTTGTTTTGTGAGTATATATATTAGCTATGAAGACTTGAAACTCCAACATCTCGTATACCGGCTTTGGCCACATCACTTGGTGCTACTACCATATAGACATTTGGATATTATCCGGCTTTAATGCAACAACGATTTCATTTGGTAATTGAAAAGATAAATAACATATTTATTAAAAAAAAAAAGAAAAAAAAAGTTAAATGTTCTGTTTAATTATAGAAGGAAGTTTTAGTCAAAATTGGATGAAATCCTATATATTATTTAAGGAGCATTTTGGGAGCACTTTGCTTAGGTGTCATCACCACATTTTTTTTCCATTTTATTTATATTTATTTATCTAATTCTCTTATACTAATTACCATCCTATATATTATTTGAGGAGCATTTTGGGAGTACTTTGCTTATGTGTCATCACCACAATTTTTCTCCTTTTTATTTAATTCTCTTATACTAATTACTAAACACATTTATTTCCATATATATATTTATTTAAATTACTATAACTCTAATTGCCAAACACATTTGAATCTTCTTAAACTTGCCAAAATTAAAATATTTGGAAATTTTAAACTTACCAAAATTAATATTTTGAAAATTATAGATTTAAATCATAGAATTAAATGTGAACAAAAATTTAACATATCACCAAAACAATTTTGATTTAAAATAGAAAAAAACAATTTATTATCTTTGTAAAATATGAGCATGTAAAATAATTTTCATATATATTTTTACATGTGTTGTTTTGTTTGACAAGTAGATGTTTTAAACTTCTTATAAATACACCTTTCTACAAGTAGAAATTTGTTGGTTTAATTATTTCACGGATGAAATACATTGGTATATAAAATCATCGCAAAATTTAAATATATAAAATGGATCTTAGATTATGTATAATAATTCACCATAATTATTTTTTTAACTAAAATTATTGATTTTGTTCGACAATCATTTTATCCCGCGTATAACGCGGGTAATTTTCTAGTTATAATTACAAGGGTTGAAGTGCCTCAATTTCTGATACACGCATCAAGTATCACCGACGTAACAGAGGAGTTGCCAAATTAGGATAATTTCCTTTTTACATTAATACTGAGCTTTTGGTGTTTTTCTTTTATGGGAAAATTGGATTTTTAGGCCAAAAGTTTTTGGATTTGGTGATCTACACCTTTATTTTTTAGATTGGTGACATACACTTTAGTTGGAATTAAAATCCTCTAATACCCTTAAATTTATTAATTTTTTTTAAAATATAAGATTTTTTCCTTAATTGTAGGATTTGAAAATTGATTTTCATATTTAATTCTGATTTTATTTAATAATTTCGGATTTATATTAATTTTATTCTGAAAATTCATTTACTTTTCTTTATTTCGGATTTGTTAATTTCGGATTTACTTTTATATTCTGATTTTATTTTATAATTACATTAACTGAAAATCATATATATTCAAACACTCTTAATGAAAATTGTTTTTCAAATTTTATTATGATTTTATTTTATAATAAATTTCGGATTTATTTTAATTTTATTCTGAAAATTCATTTATTTGTTAATAACATTAATTGAAACTTTTTAAGATTTATAATATAAATATTATTTTCGTAAAATATAAATATTTTCGGAATATATAAATATTTTTGGAATATATAATATTTTCAAAAGATTTTAAATCTTATTTCCTTATTATGCATAATCTAGTATAACTGAATATTTAATTTCCTTAACTGAAAGATTTGATTTCTTAAATTTTTGGAATTTGAAAATTAATTTTAGAATTGGTCTTCTCAATTTTTCAGAACACAGAACAAAGGGAAGAATACATATTCTACATTTTGTAGAACGTAGAGCAAAGTAAAGATTACGTATTCTTATAAATTTGATTCTAAAACTTTTAGAATATTAGTGTTTCTCTATATTATTTAGAACATAAACCAATGTGCAGATGACATATTCTAATATTTTGTTCTAAATCGTTTGGAATGTGCGTGTGCTCTAAATTTTTAGAACAAAGAGCAAAGTTACAAATACAAATTCTAAAAGTTGCAGAACATGTATAATCGGTAGATTACATTTTCTAAACTTTTTAGGAACATGTATAGACAACAAAATATGCATACAAAATATATTGAATTTAGAAATCCAAATTTTAATCTATTGGTTACAAATTAAAATTTTCACCTTTGATAAAAAGTCTTATTATTTCATTTGTTACATGTTTGAAAAAAAAATTTGAAAAAACTAATTATTTATATTAAAAGGGTAATTGTGGCAAATTTTGACAATGTCAAATAAGGATATAGATGGACAAATTTAAATTTAGAAAACCTTTTAATCTCATTTTCCCTTCTTTTATTTACTAGGTGTTGCATAGCGCGGGATTTGTAGTGAATTGTTATAATATATTTAGATTCATTTTGTTTGAAGTTGTTTCCTTAGGATTGGTGTGTTGTATTTGAACGAAAAAAGAAAGGGGAGAATGCAGTTGTGCGATGTATTTTGTTTGTTTGATTCTTAGTCATTTTGTCATATATGATTATGTTCTCTTGTTTTTGTTATTTTAATTAAGGTAGCATATATAGTTTGGTTGGTAGATATGGTTACTTTAAGTAGGTTTTATTCTGTAACCAAGATTTGAATAACTCTACAAATATTCAGATGGTAAACTACTCACTGAATGCTACAGATCATGACATATATATAGAAGAATAAATCATATTACACAAATCATTACACAATCATAGCTAAAGAGAACAAAAGAGAAGGTTTATAGTCTGTAACCAAGACTTGAATAAGTGTACAAATATTCAGATGTTAAACTAATCAATGAATGCTACAGATCATGACATATATATTAAAGAAGAAATGATTACACAAATCACTACACAATCATAGTTAAGGAGAACAAAATAGACGGAGATATGATAGTAACGATGGAAAACTTTTTTGGTTCCTTCATCATTTCATCAATTTGTTAATCTAAAAAAAGCAAACACTGTTAATACACGTTAAATAGTCTCATATGTGGTTTCCATTGTAACTATAACTACTGAGATTAAACACCCTATCTTTTATGACCATTACAATTATTACACCAATTGACATAGTTTTTATTGAATTTTTAATATAGAATAAAAGTGTTTATGCCGGCGGTTGCGGCAAGGGAGGAAAGTTTTATGGGAGAAGGGAGAAGTCCTACTACTATGGTTGTTGCAATTGTCCTTAATATTCATCCTCGCCATTTCCTCTGCGCGGAATTTGTAGTGAGTAGTTTAAATTAACTTTGGATTCATTTTATTTGAAGTTGTTTCCTTTTAAAGTCAATTGAAAGAAGAGTTTTTAAAACAACGTTAACGGGGATGGTAGCAATTTTTCCATTCTTAAACATACAAAAATAAATGCTGGTAAACATGAATTCAAAATTCAAAGCAAAGAATAGGATTGAAAATAGAAGGGCGTGGATATCGTCAACTCTTCATCCACTACAATCTCTTTTTTAACACATGCAAATTCATCAATGTAGGTTTTCTTTTGGAATTAAATAAACCAAATATTATGTCGTAAGTGAAACACCCATTTGAAAGGTTTTTCGTTTCTTCTTTTATTTTACTCCTTCTCGGAGATTTTTTTTTTTTTTTTTTTTTTGTCAGCTTTGTTGTCTTGAAAGTGGAACGGAAACTGATAAATGAGATGGAGCAAAAACAACGCTTAAATCTTCTTAGAAAAAGAAACTGAAAAACACCAACGTTCTTTTTCATCTCCTCCCCAAGCTACAAAGTTACAGTTATCAATTTTTTCAATAAAGAGAAGGGCAAATCCACTTAAACAGTGGGTACAAAACAAATCTTTGATGAGAAACCATATGAAACTTCTTAATCCAAACTTCAACTGAAATCAAATTCACTAAGATTACTCAAGCCTATCCAATTTACAATGTAAAGAAAAACAATCAAATTTCACAACAGTTGAATTCTAGGTGGAAGCTTACCAATTGAGTTTCGAGGTGTATAAATCACTACATGGAGCTGTCAAGAGCATATATCATTCAGAGGAGCCCTAGCCGCCATCATCCGTTGACACCCATAGCTGGAAACATAGCTGCAAAATTCTCCTCTCCGTGATCCTGGAAAGACACAAGAGAGGAAAGAATCATGGAACTTATGCAAAGACAGAAGAGAAATGTCTACAAACAAGGATAATCAATTTTGGTATCGACTGAGTTTCCCTTAAACCCAAGGACATCTAAATTGAAGGCCTTAAAGTTGTACATTATGTAACTCAAATAAGTGCTTTAAGGAATTATTCTGATTACAGAAATATAAAAGACAAATTTGTGGTGGTACTAAGAGGATGGATTATCTCAAGTGGACAGTCTTTTCCAAATGGTTGACAAGACCAGCTTGATGACATATTTGAGCAGCAATTTCATTGTGAGGAAGACCAGCCGCAGAGAAATTCATAACATCGGTGATCGAAACCCCTGTTTGTATCATCTCTTCGGCATGGGTCCTTTTACTGGGGTTGATTAAGCTTCCTATCAATATAATACACTGACGAATTTAAGAAAAAAAACACACAAACATAAAGAAGATTGCTTTAAATATCTCAGTGGAGCAAATATTGTCTTTGAAATTGACCTGAAATATCAAGGTATGCATGTGGTAAAATAGGAGGAACTACGAGCCGGTTTTCTTGAACAATTATATATGCGCCCAAACATGTTGAATGGTCCAAGTGTTTTGAAAACCTGAAGCGCTCATTCACAGTTAGAAAAGAGAGAAGCTTAATTATTAACATGAAGGAGAAAAGTCAACCAATCATTGCAACAAATCTGCAAATTACCTTTCTTCTGAATCACATGGTGGTAACTTGTTGTAAATTTTAAACTTCCTTCAAAAACCTGAAACGTAGAAAACCACAGAGAACAATGACTTATCAAAGCCAAGCAAGGTCTGGAAGAGCCATAGTGCTGACAAAACCCTTAGAAAAAGGATTCTAATTTTACCCGATCAGTCTAGAGATTCCTAAGTTAATGATTATCAGTTATTACTAAAACGTGAAGGTAGAGTGATCAGTGATAGGTGACTTACCCATGCCGATCTCAAGAGTTCCGTCTTCCATGTCGATATCATTCGCTCCCACAGATCAAAATTCAAACCAAATCTATTCGTTCAACAATAATCCAGTAATCAACAATACGATATGCAACTAAGTGAATAGCAATGAATTAAACCAAAAAGGTGAAATCAAAACAAACTTATTCTATCTCGCACTACAAGAAAACAGGCAGATTTCCGACGGACATTTTTTTTCCGTCGGAATTCCGTCAGGTAACTCCTACGGAATCCCGACGGGTTCTCGAGGAAAACCAAATCCGTCTCTATTCCGTTGGTTTTTCCCGACGGACAAAAAAGCCGTCGGGAAAAACCGACGGAATAGAGACGGATTTTTTTTCTGTCGCAAAATGGCGACGCCACATCGACGGAAATCGGACGGAAGTAAAAATTTCCGATGTCGGCGACGTCTGAGTCATCGGACTTATTTCCGACGGCTTATATATGTCGGAAACTAGGACGGTATTCTGATGGTATTCCGACGGTTTACGATGTCGGCAAAGTTTGAGTGGTTGAGATATCGTCTGCGGTGGCCGATGGGATGTGGCGGGGTCATATGTCGGACATATTGACGGAAGTCCGACGGTGGCTTGACGGAAATCTATTATACATAAGTTTGCAGAACGGTTCATTCAATTCCATCAGATAAAAATTTCGACAAACAAAAAAAATATAAAGATGAGTTCATATTTTCGGGCATGGATGGACGAGCCAATGACGGAAGAGGGCTCGGACTTATTAAGGGACGAGTACGCTCAAGGATTTTGGGAGTTCATGAATTTACCCAGTAATGTAGACGCAGCAAAAAAAGGTCAGGATATTAAATGTCCTTGTTCTAATTGCTGTAATAGAATTAGTGTTGCCGTTCATAATGTTTGGAATCACTTATATAGATATGGTTTTAGACCGGGATATAAGGTTTGGTATTTACATGGAGAAAGGAATTATGAATATGGTAGTACTAGTAGCAATCAACCTTATTTTCCTGATGTCGTAGGGGAACGTACAACGGAAGTAGATGTTGGGGTAAGTACGGTTGCGATGGTTAATGATGCGTATAGAGAGAATAATATGCAGTCGGGTGGGTATGAGGGTGATAGGGGTGAAGAGCCTAATTTAGAATCTCGAAGGTTTTTCGAGTTGTTAGACGCATCAAAGCAACCACTATACAACGGTTGTAGGGATGGCCATTCACCGTTATCGTCTGCTACTAGGATGATGAACATAAAGACTGATTACAATTTGTCCGAAGAATGTGTGGATGCTGTCGCCGAGTTCGTGAAAGATATTTTGCCAGAAGATAATCTGGCCCCCGGATCATACTACGAGATACAAAAACTTGTTGCCGGTCTTGGTTTGCCCTACCAGGTTATAGATGTCTGCATCGACAACTGTATGATATACTGGAGAGAAGACGAGAACCGAAATAAATGTAAATTTTGCCGCAAACCCCGTTTTCAGGATACAAGTGGCAGGGTGAAGATTCCATTCAAACGGATGTGGTATTTACCCTTAACGGAGAGGTTGAAGAGGCTGTACGAATCAAACCGCACAGCATCGGCTATGAGATGGCATGCAGAGCATAGTCAAGATGGAGATATCACGCATCCTTTTGACGCGGAAGCGTGGAAACACTTTCAATCACTGTATCCAGATTTTGCCGGTGAACGACGGAATGTATACATAGGCTTATCCACTGATGGTTTCAACCCGTTTGGCAAGCATGGAAGGAAATATTCATTGTGGCCGGTCATCGTGACACCTTACAATTTGCCTCCATCTTTGTGCATGCGGCGCGAGTTCCTGTTTCTCTCAATTCTAGTTCCCGGGCCAGAGCATCTAAGACGGTCGCTCGATATATTCCTCCAACCATTGATTTATGAGTTGCAGATGTTATGGGAGCATGGTGTTCTGGCTTATGATGTTTCAGTGAAGCAGAATTTCACCATGCGTGCGGTTCTTATGTGGACCATAAGCGATTTTCCGGCATACGGTATGTTATCTGGATGGTCAACGCATGGACGATTGGCATGTCCTTATTGCCAAGACAATACTTCAGCTTTCCAATTGCAGCACGGCAGGAAGACTTCATGGTTTGATTGCCATAGGTGTTTTTTGCCGCCCAATCATCCATATCGTAAGTCTAAACGACATTTCAAGACGGATGTACGAGTGTTTCATGGTCCACCTCCTGAGATAGATGGTCATAGCATATTGGAACAATTACGAGATTTTGGTGCAGAGCGAACTCCTGAATGTGGGGGAAATGGTCATTACCCAGTCGACGGTTGTGGGGAATATCACAATTGGCACAAGAAGAATATTTTTTGGGATTTACCGTACTGGAAAGATCATCTACTGCGGCATAATATAGATGTCATGCATGTGGAAAAGAATTTCTTTGATAACATCATGAACACCGTATTAAACGTCCCAGGAAAGACCAAAGACAATTGGAAGTCTAGAATCGACTTGCCATCGATTTGTACGAGGCCATCTCTTCATGTTTTGAACGGTAGATTGCCTATGCCTACGTACCGGTTAGACGCTAGGAAGAAAGAAGTATTTTTTGAATGGTTCAAAAATTTTGTAAAATTTCCAGACGGCTATGCATCTAACCTAGGTAACTGCGTGGATTCGACGGAAGGGAAGTTTATAGGAATGAAGAGTCATGATTGTCATGTCGTGATGCAGCGTCTTCTTCCATTTGTATTTGCATATCTTCTTCCAGAACCTATCCACCAAGCAATAGGAGGTATATTTGTTACTCCCATTAGTCTATGTCTATCATTATATTACTATATATGTACTAACTTGTTTAATTTTATTTTGTAGGAGTTGGTGCATTCTTCCGAGATTTATGTTCACGAACGCTTACCGTCCACGGGATACGTAACTTGGAGGCCAATATCCCAGTACTCCTTTGTAATATTGAGAAGATATTTCCACCATCTTTTTTTGACGTTATGGAACATCTCCCAATTCACCTCCCACGAGAAGCAGCCTTAGGAGGCCATGTTCAATACCGATGGATGTATCCGTTCGAGCGTTACATGTTCCACCTCAAGAAAAAGGTCAAAAATTTGAGCAAAGTTGAGGGATCTATTGTCGCACAAAGCCTAAACGAGGAAGTCTCACAATTTGCCGAATGTTATTTTCCACGGGAAGTTAGTACTAAGGCAAGACGCCCTGCCCGACATGATGATGGAGGTGAGAAAGCAGTCTATGACGTGGTTGTTCCTGAGTTGTTTGCCCAAGTTGGTCGAGCAAGTGGAAAACGAAAGAAACGCACACTATCTGCACAGGAGGTCACACATCTGCATACGTATATCCTCAGAAACTGTGACGAAATGTTGGAGTACGAAAGGTATCTCAGTTATTAAACTAAATGTCTGGAATTATTTGCCTTCATCAACTAACGACTGTTATGTTACAAGATATACATGTCTCTCGCACGTGCTTACCATTATGGTAAGACAGATGCCGAACTTGCTGTATTGAAAGATGAAGAATTTGCGGACTGGTTGAAATGTTATGTAAGTTAATATAATTAATTACGCTTACTTTTGCATATATGTTTGCACGTTCATTTTTTACTTATTAGATATTACGAATATAATTTTTAGGTTTCCGATAGTAGATCAACTGATCAATCAGTCCCGACATGGTTAGTGGAGGTTTCTTATGGTTTACGCAGTACGGCGATTTCATATCCAAAGTTTTGCACTAGGGGATATTCGTTCAGGATCCATGAGGAAGGACGTCAAAGATCAACTTCGGACTATGGTATTTCGGCGCAATCCGGTGATACCATGTACTATGGGATTTTAAAAGAAATCTTGGAAATCCGTTATCCTGGAATGGTGAACTTGAGGTGCATTGTATTTATGTGCGATTGGTATGATCCATCCAATGGTCGAGGGGTTCGAGTCGACCAGCTTGGTGTTATTTCGATAAATTCAAGCCGCAGATTGCAGTATTATGATCCATTTATCCTTGCGTCTCAAGCAGACCAGGTATCAATATTTACACTAATATGTTTACCAATGTACTCATACTTAAGGTTTCTTGTTCATGTATAATAACAATATCCACTAATTTTAATAGGTTTGCTACATTCCATATCCTCGAGTTGCCTACCGTACAGATCCGTGGGTCACAGTAACTCCAATAAACCCCAGAGGTAAAATCTATGGCGTTCCAGAACAAGATGCTCTACAACCATCGAGAAGTGTACAAATGTCACCTATTGAGGAGATGAATAACATTGACCTTGTCGTTGATGTCACTTATGTCGGGGATGATCTAGTGCATTCGGACGAAGAGGAAACACGGGGAGAATTTGACGACGATTCAGACTCAATCCCCAGTGATGGTTCTACCGGAGATTCAGAATAAATATTAGTTGTGCTTATTCATGTTAGTCTCTCACATTTGTGCATGTGTTCCTTATAACATTTTACATTTCATAAACAAAACCGATTGTGGACGAAAATCTGAGTATTGCAACTCCAATAAAACATTAAACAATGAAACATATATTTTTAGTTACGAATTTAAAAAAGTACAATAAGGAATTGCAAATTTTTAACACCTAACAATTATGGTACAAGTCCACAATAACCTCCCCAAAGGACTATCAGATGTCTGTTTCCACTCCGAACTTACCATTTGTTAAAACCATTTCATGATGTTCTTTCCCTTTTTTTTCTTTCTTGGAGAATCTACAAATCCGTCGCACAATTCACTTTTTATTGCATCAACGTCTACATTTATGTTTGGCTTTTCTGGGCTTTGGGCGAATTGGAAGTCATAGTAATGATCCGTTGTTGGAGATTCTAAAAAACCGTTCCACAAATCTTTTTTGATTGCATCAACATCTAAATTTAAGTTTGGCTGTTCCGGGCTTTGCGCGAATTCAAAGTCATACGACTGATCCTTACCTACGTTTGAAGTACTTGCACCGTAAGTATCTGACTTTTCCACCAAGTCTCATCAAGCGTAATGAGATGCCTCAGAACTTCATTCTGGAAGTGGAGGTTTTCGATGTATGGGGTATCGACTTTATGGGACCTTTTCCATCCTCATATGGAGATAAATACATTCTAGTGGCTGTTGAGTATGTCTCCAAGTGGGTTGAAGCGCTGGCGAGCCCGACCAATGATGCTAGTGTGGTTGTCAAGATGTTCAAATCCGTGATATTTCCGAGGTTTGGAGTCCCGAGAGTGGTGATAAGTGATGGAAGTACACACTTCATAAACAAGATTTTTGAGAACTTGTTGAAGAAGAACAGTGTTACGCATAAGGTACCTTCTCCTTATCACCCTCAAACAAGTGGTCAAGTTGAGATCTCCAACAGGGAGATAAATAATATCCTACAGAAAACAGTGGGTGTCACGCGTAAGGATTGGCCAAGGAAGTTAGATGACGCTTTGCGGGCGTATAGAACCGCGTATAAGACTCCGTTGGGGACAACGCCTTTTCATTTGGTGTATGGGAAGGCATGCCATCTTCCGGTAGAGTTGGAATACAAAGCGCCATGGGCTGTTAAGATGCTCAACTTTGACATCCTTAGTGCATCCAAGAGGAGATCTATGCAGTTGCATGAGTTGGAGGAGATTAGGCATCTCGCCTATGACAACTCTAGAATCTATAAGAAGCGGACCAAGGCTTACCCTGACAAGAGGATTATTTCCCGGACCTTTGCTCCTAATGATCAAGTCTAGTTGTTCAACTCATGCCTCAGGTTGTTTCCGGGCAAGCTTAAGTCAAGATGGTCAGGTCCGTTCACGATTAAAGAAGTAAGACCACACGGAGCCATAGTGTTGATGGACACTAAAGGAGGAGAGTTTGTCGTGGCCGTATCTCGCTGACACATACATTGGAGAAGGTGGATCTATTCCCCTCAGTGGCCCTCCTCAAGCTTGATCGGCCTACAAAGTCGAGCTAACGACTTAAAACAAGCACTTGATGGGAGACAACCCATCGGTAAGGTTTCTTGTACATAATTCGATTTTTATTTCCTTTTATTACTAACATTTTACTTGTGTTTTTAGTACTTGAATTCTTAAAAAAAAAAAAAAAAAAAAAAGGAGAAGGAATTTTCCGCGAGCACCTGCTCAAAATAGAACCGAGGCGCTGCGTAGTCTCTGGAAACGCGACCGGTCGATCCGCAGAATCGGACCGGTCGGTCCCACGTTCTATCTGAAGCACCTAAAGTCTCTGGAAATGAGACCGGTCGGTCCAATATACCGACCGGTTGATCCAGAGAATTCAAGGGATCGATCCGCAGAAGCTGGGACCGATCGATTCGATACGCGGATCAGAACACGAGCAGCCTCTGGAAACATGACCGAGCGATCCAGTATCGGGACCGGTTGGTCCCGTGCCCGAACACCCAATCCGACTTTCCTTTTCCCTTACAAAAAAAAACACACACACACACACACAAAATTTTTACTAACTTACTTTCTTTTTCCCTTTTGCAGTGCCGCATCTTCTTCTTCTCCTCAATCACTCACGCCAAGCTCCCCAAATCCTCTCCTCCACCCGAATTTCCTCCTCCGATCAATTTCGTCATCGAAACTCACCATCTCCGTCGCTCAATCCTCCTTTCACCGAGTCTCTCTCTCTCTCTCCGTCAAGCTCTCACCGCCGCCGTTTGCTCACGATGCCTCCAAGGATGAGCTCCAGCAACAAGGGAAAAGGAATAGCCTCCTCCTCCACGCACCCTTGGCCTCGCCCCGAGAACACTCTATTCGATCTTAGCACCGATGATCTCCCGAACACCTCACTCTCTGCTTGGGACGAAATTGACACACACCATTACAACCGTCTCTTGGATTTGAAGCTTGAACCGACTAAGTTCTTGTGTGAGGATACATTGCAATAATTGGGCCTTAAAGATCAAGTGCGTAGCCTTCTCCTCAACGCGCGTTACATGAGTTTTGCTTTGGAAGAGGATGTGCTTTACCCGGATATCACTAGGCAGTGCCTTGCCACCGCCACACTCACGTATGCCAACCCGGAGAATCCATCATTTGATGAGGCTACATTCTCGTTCTTTGCTGGAGGAAAGAGATACGAGATCTCGATGAGCAACTTTTGCATCATATACGGCTTTCGCGAGACTGACAAGAAGGTTGAGTGCCCGAGGAGATTCAAAGAGTCCAAAACGTTTTGGAACCTCATAGCTTCAGGAGAATACTCGAGCAACTCCGCAAGCCAAAACCGCCTCTGTCATCCAGCTCTCCGTATCGTTGCAAGGATACTCAGCAATATGCTGTCCGCCCGAGCCGATGGAAACAAGGTCCACCTTGATGAATTGATTCTTTTATTTTTAGGTTGTGGACCAATATTGGGCGATGGGAACACAGAGCAGTTCGAGGATCATCGCTGTAACATGGGCGTCCATTTTGCCGAGGCGATTTGTGCTATCAAAAACGCCTCCACTTCGACCGCCAAAGGACCTAGAGTTGAGCGTATTAGAAGCTTTCTCACCTCACTATTCCGCCATCTCAGGGTGGACCTATCACATGCTTCATGCGTCGACGAGCTGGAACGGTTGGATTTGAAGCATTTGCTCAACTCTAGGATCATCATCAAGCCGAGCATATACCAATTCATCGCGCAAACAGGGAAGCTAATTTCATTGAGCTTCCGAATATGGCCATCACACAACTCAATACCATGGATGATCTTGCATTTCAGCCGCCTCCGGGGCACCTTGTGCCAAACCCAAGCCGTTCTTCTTCAGCTGCCAGATCGAGCACCTGCTCGCTTAGGAGCACCTCCAGACCGAGCACCTGCTCGCAAGATGCTGGCCCTTCGATCCCACGCCTGAGATATCACACCATCCCTCCCCAAGGTGAGTTTGATCTCCCACACATCTCTGATGATGCTGATGGTGCTGAGTACAGGAAGTGGATGATCCAATCCACGAAGAAGAACAATAGCCTCATGCAGAGGATTATGGAAACACTATCCAAAGGATGTTGTCACGACACGGCAGCAAGGGACGCTCAGCCAGTTCCCTCAAGCTCAACCTCATGCTAGGGTCAGCCATTGGCAAGGAAGAAGCGGAGGACGCGCGGCGAAGGAGGCGATGAAGCTTCCACTCGGTGATATCCCTTTCACCCTTCTATCATCATTGTATTATCCGTTTTATTAATCTTTTTCTTGTGTCACCAATCTCCTAAACTTTTTCACACCGGAGACGGTGTGATTTAAGTCCGGGGGAGCGGTCTTGCTTTTGAGTTTGTACTTTTTATTTTCTGTTTTATTGAGTCAAAACTTTGTAGGGAATTAGGACTTTATCTTATGATGATATTTGAACTATCTATGTTTAATCTTCCCTCTAGTGATCATTTTTACAGAGCATGGGTACAAGGAACAGCTAGAACACTTTGATTACACTATCTTCCAGGTTTCAGATTGACCAAAATTTCCTCTCGTTACTGGCACTAGATTAGGGAAACGAACCATATTCAGGACTCCTTATTCTTTTTACCACTCTTGTTGTTCCTGAATAGCTAGCTCATTTTTAGCAAGTACCCTCCTTAACCATTACCTCTTTTCAAACTCCTTGCATTCTTGTTACTTCATTGCCACATGTGCAGCATATGCGCAAAAGGGCCGGAGAGAATCGAGTCGACACTGCATCTAAATCACTCTTTCAGAAGAACGAGCACCTGCTCCGAAGGATCGAGCACCTGCTCATATTTTCAAAGATAACTCAAACATGAATGTAATATTGCCCCGCTTTCGGCGGCGTATCAATATCTTTGTCTACAACCTAAATACCTAAACTTCCGAGTGGATTTAGTAATGAAGTAAACAAGCCTTAATGCAATGGTTCGATATGTTCACACTCGATGGCAACGATCAATGGCGTTTTGGTTACCACCGAATGCTCATCAATGGTAATCCTAGCAACCTACATCATTTTCGGTGAATAGATTAAACCTAGAGATCATAGACTAAGTGATCAATTTAGCCTAAGCGTTAAGACTTCCTAGAGATGAAGACATAAGATTACCCTATTTGGCTCAACCATCTAAGATCCTAAATCACCATTGAAACCACCTTAACCTAGCTAGAGGACTACTCGGACATAATGAAATCAAACACAACAATCAATGGAATGAAACTCATAATAAAATTATCAAAGAAGATAAGGTTTAGAGGTTCTTCTCAATTGAGGTTAGTGACTGATCCGGATTGAACAAGTGAGCCCAACGGTGGAGGTGATGATTCGGAAATGGCCAAATGCAACAAGTTGATTCCAAAATTTCCCAAGAACAATGAAGAACAAAATATTTTATTGAAAACGTAAATGAGAGAAGAATTCTCTCTGATTCTTTTGTTCGTAAGAAAAGTGATAAAAAATTCAGGAGGAAGAAGGATTCCTCTAATACCACAAAGTGCCATAAAAGTCAATTTCTCAAATCTTTCTAAAAAGGGAATAAAATAAAATCTTCATAAATGGGAAAGAGTGATCAACTCCCAATTAGAAGGGGAGTTTCTTTGACTCATTTGACAGGGAATCTTGTGGGCCATCCTAGTAAATGTCGGCCTCAGCTTTATTAGGTTGGAGTCTAGAGCCACTGAACGAGCAGGTGCTCGCACAGACCGAGCAGGTGCTCAGTTGGGTGAAAAGTCTTCTTTTTGCTCCAATTCTTCTCCTTTCCCCCAAAGAGCTCCAGCAACTCCAAATCATGCTCCAAAGCATCCTAGAACCTGCAAATATACCAAAAAGAACCAGAAAGACTCGAAAAGCAACATAAAACATTGAGTAGATTAGGCTAAAATCCTAATATATCATCGAGTAGTCTCATAGCTAGATTATAGGCTTTCAATGGTGATTTAGGATGCTAGTGACTGAGCCAAATAGGAATGAAATCATTTGTCTTCATCAATTGGGATTCGTATTGCTTAGACTAATTTGATCACCTAGTCTATGTTTTCAAGTAACTTATTCACGACAGTGCTCTTGGTTGCTAGATAAGCCATTGGTGAGCAATTGGTGTGTGACCAACGACAGTTGATTGTTACCATCAATTGTGAACAGATTGAACCCATTCGATAATGCTTGTCAACATCTCTGAATTCAAACGACAGTTTAGGCATTTAGGTTGTTAGATAAAGATATTGATGCATCACCACAGTGGGGCAATATTACATTTGTGTTTGAGTTCTAGACCGCGCTTAATTCGAATCCTGAATAGTTGCTCAGTCCTTAATTCGAAATCACCGGCGAATGACCTTGATCTAGTGCCTTTCTCTTGTTGAATTTATCATCGTTTATTTGCTGTTTCGTTTCATTGTTTAACTACAACCAATCCCCATTTTATCTTAGCTTTAAATTAGAATCCATAGTTTCATAGTGTAACCTTGGTCTCTGAGGATTCGATACCTATTGTACTACTGCGATTGTCTGTGCACTTGCAGCTTTATTTTAGGGTTAAAACTTCTCGCATCACAGATGGATCGAAGCAAGTAAACGTTTCACCGAAGTCCGCGGATTTGCTCTTGGATACTGCCAAGACAAGAGCTATAAAATATTGAGCTATTGTTATAGTAGCGGCAAAGAGTTGGAAATCTACGATTTTAGCTCTGGTTTGTGGAGGATTCTTGATCACGATATCGCGCCATGCTGGTCAACTGGATACTCTAGTCAATGCGTGTCTCTGAAGGGGAAGATTTGCTGGTTTGCAAAACGTAAAACAAATATAAAAACATACCTCGGCGTATACTTGCACATATTTGATTTTTTAACCGAGAAATCATCTTTGCTTGGGCGTCTTCCCTATCTGTGTTCTCGTTTTGAAAATTTGATTCTTTCCGTTGTTAGAGAAGAGAAGCTTTCCGTGTTATTGCAGTGCGATTGTAGATCCAAGACTGAGGTATGGGTGACAAATAATGAGACTAATGTGGTGTCGTGGAGCAAAGTCTTAGTACTGGGTTTGAACAGTTGTGATATTCGAATTCCTTGCGATGCAAGTTTCTTTCTCGACGAGAAGAAGAAAGTCATTGTGTGTACTAGTAAATGGTCTGACCTCGACGACAAGACCAAGACCAAGACCATGAACATTATATACGTTCTTGGGGAGAATAACCAAGTCATACTAGTGGATTCTGTGTCGATACAGAGGATGTATGTTGTCCAGTTATTCTTAGTTATGCTCCAAGCTTGGCTCAAATCAAGGGACCCGGAGGCAAAAGGAAAAGAGCTTGACTGATAATAACTCATAACGGATTAGATGAAAGAAACTCCACAACATTCATATAAAGTCAGAAAATGTCAGCCAAAACATTCTCTTATTCACAGAGAAATGATGTCGTTTGGTAGTAGAAATAGTATAATAAACATCAAATCCATTTTTGATTATCATTTACAAATGAGCTTCTCATTGTTTTACCTATCGATGCCTTCGATCTTGTCTTCCACCTGAGAGTACAACTCCTTGAGCGTCTCGATATTATCAGCCGAAGTGTCCCAGTAGCCGCGACCATTGGCCTCCAAGAAAGTCTGAATCATTTTCCTGAAGGAGTTGGGATTAGTGTTCATGAGACGGTTAAGCATTTCCTCGTCTTGGATGAATGTTGAGTTAGCTTCCTCGTAGACCCAATTGTCTACTTGACCGGACGTTGCACTCCATCCCACGGTATTCGTCAGTCTTTTCTCGATCTCACGAACTCCTTCGTAGCCACTTGACATCATACCTTCGTACCACTTTGGATTCAGCAGCTTTGTTCTTGCGTCTAGCCTCACTGTCTCAGATAGTGTCCTCACCTACAAGAACCAGAAATAGCTAAGTAATGTGTTCTTAACTGAATTAGGCATGATTAAGGTACGTATGTTACTTTGTTTTCTATACGTAAAACCGAATCCAAGCCAAAAGAAGCAAAAAAAATTTATCCAAAAACCGAATTAGACCTTATCTAGATTGGAATGGAATTTACTTTCTCAATAGCCTAAAACCAAAACTGTACCAAACTAAACTAATCTTAGACTGAAGTACACTCCTAGTTCTTGCATCCAACCATAGACACTATAATGCATGAAGAAAACAGAGGAGATGTTTCACTAACCTGTGCATTTGCAGTTGTTGTATCAGCAATGTAAGCGCTCGGTTTCTTCTTGTCTTTCCTCAAACTCTGAACCAAGTTTGTCGGGTCAGAGTCGAAGTAATGGCTCACATCAGTCAAGGAAATCTCGGAAGAATCCAGGTTCTGGAAGGTAACTTCCGCAGTGCTAAGAGCCATCTCAAAGACTTGTTTCTTCTCAGCCATTCCTGCTCCAGGAGCATCGCTATCGAACGCAAACGACTTACGGCTCAGGTACATATCCTGAAGCTGTTTCTCATCGTTCCACGAAGAGTTCTCAACAGCAAGATTGATGTTTGATGAGTAAGATCCAGAGGCGTTTGAGAAAACTCGCGTCGCTGCTTCTCTAATATCAATACCAAGCGTCTCTGCTTGTTCCATCGCGTGTTTCCTCACAAAGTTTTGCTCTACTGGCTCATCTAACTCAGCCACCATCTTAATTGCACGGTCAAGAAGGTTCATCTATATAAACAAACACCCATTAGAGACTAATCAACAAGAATATAAATTAAAACCATAAAAAATGAATGTTATGATTCCAATTACCTGATTGATAAAGAGATCACGGAAGACGCCAGAGCAGTTAACAACAACATCGATCCTCGGTCTTCCAAGTTCTTCTAAGCTAACAGGCTCGACACGGTTCACTCTTCCAAAAGTGTCAGCAATTGGTCTAACGCCAATCATCCAAAGAACCTGACCAAGAGACTCCCCATACGTCTTGATATTATCAGTTCCCCAAAGAACAAGCGCGATTGTCTCGGGGTACTTTCCTTCGTTTTCGAGCTTTTGTCTCTCTACCAACCTGTCCACAACAATCTTGGCACTTGCCATTGCTGCTGTTGTGGGAATAGCCTGAGGATCCAAGGCATGAATGTTTTTACCGGTTGGTAAAACTTTTGGGTTTCTAATGGGATCACCTCCTGGACCAGGCTCAACGAACTTCCCTTCCAACGCTTGCATCAAACTCCCGAGTTCGTTGTCCATTACCACCAGCTTCAAGCATTCTCCAAGGAAAGCAAACAATGTTCTGAGTTTATCTCTATTAGCCCTGTAAAACTGTGTGTCTGACAAATACTGAACCCATGGCTCATTGATTCCAAACCCGAGAATCGAAGAAAGCTTATCCGACACATCAACCACTTGTCCTTTGCTGTTTGTAGTTCGTTCCACAAAGGCGGAAACCGCGCCACGTGAGGCATCAGTTATCTGTTTGAGAAGCTCTACATCACTCAAGATTCCCTTGTCACTTCCTCTGTATATATCTTCTATTTGTCTTCCAACAGTTTCAGCTAATATAGAAGGAAGAGACGAAATCTCCTCCTCCGGGCGGTCTAGTGCAGCAATGTTGACCAGTGTGGCAACAGCTTCCATGGCGGATGGAGGCTCGCCAATGACGTGAAGCCCGCACGGTAAAAGCCTTGACTCGATCTCCATGATCTTGGAGTACACTTTCCCAACCACAAGATCCCTCTCTTTAGTTGAAAGATCCGCCATTTCGTCTGGAAGATCCACATCTTTATCAAGATTGCATTGTTTAGCAGTACTGATGATGGAACTGACGATTTGTGGACCTCTCCCCGTGTCCTTTAGAGACTGGTACGACGATATCAGCTCGCCCAACTGCTTCAGCCCTTTGTATAGACCAGCATTCTCAGCTGGAGGAGTCAAGTAACTGATTGTATTCGCGTAACTTCTCCTCTTTGCAATGGTTGCTTCGGAAGGATTGTTGGCTGCGTAATAGTATACGTTTGGGATGTTACCGATAAGACTGTCGGGGAAACAAGCATCGCTCATTCCCACTTGCTTCCCGGGCATAAACTCGAGAGAGCCATGAGTTCCAAAATGCAGAACCGCATCAGCTTTGAAGATCTTCTCAACGTAAGAGTAGTAAGCAGCGAAACCGTGATGAGGACTCGCTGATTTGGAGAAAAGCAGCCTCATGGGATCACCTTCGTACCCAAATGTCGGTTGGACACCGATGAAAACGTTACCGTACTCTTTGCCATAGACGAGAAGATTCTCACCGTCTGAGTTCAAGTTCCCGGGAGGCTTCCCCCAGTTTTCTTCCAAGGCGGTTGCGTAAGGAGTGATGTTTTGGTACTCCCGGACTCCCATTTTGTAAGCAACGTTGAGATTAGGACTGCTGAATTGAGCTTCCTTGTCATGAATGATCTCTTCGATAAGTGTCTCTGCGTTCTCGGGAAGGCCTTCGACATTGTAGCCATCTCTCTTGAGGTCTTTTAAGACTGAGAAGATCGAAGCAAACACGTTGAGGTAAGCTGCAGTTCCTACATTTCCTTTATCAGGTGGGAAACTGAAAACGGTAATTGCCAGCTTCTTCTCTGCCTGCAATGAGCAAGAAGATTTGATTCATTACAACATATACATTATTCAGGCCCGGCTCAGTTGAAATATGGACCTTGTGCAAAAAAAAAACTTTTGCCAAAATTTAAGACTTTTTTGTAAGTTTTTTAAAATTTAGGGCCCTTTTTTACAAGTAATTAAAAAATTTAGGACCCTTTTAAAAAAAAAAATCAGCTGAAAAATAGTCCCCACGCGTGGAGCCCTGTGCAGATGCACGGCCCGCACAGCATGAGAACCGGGCCTGACATTATTACATGCTTGTAAAAGTCATCAAGAAAGTAATATGATCTCACAAAGCCATACCTTAGTTTTTCTTTTAAGCTCTCCCCAACGAATCGCTCTGATGCAGAGTTGCTCCACTCTCTTGTGAAGAGCATGTGACTTCCCTGTAGAAAATTAGTAAACAAACATCTTCAATAAAAAAACATTCACACTACTTGTAATGAAGACTGAAATATATGGAAATAAGTGTACTAACCGGTTCTAGGGTCACGACCAGCGAAAACGATAGGCTCCATTCCACCATCAAGCTCAGGGAGAGCAACCTGAAGAGCCACTTGGATAGGATGCAGACCAAGTGTACTATTCAGCCATTCCTCTGTTGTCTGAAACACCAACGGTATCGCCACAATGTAAGGAACATCAAGCTTCTTCAACGCCTCGATAGCTCTCGGATGATCCTGCCTCGCCGGTCCACCAACTAGAGCAAAACCGGTCAAGGAAACAGCAGAGTTGATAATCGGCTGTTTCATAGCCGGATCAACGAAATACTTCTCAACAGGACCAGAGAAATCCAACCCTCCTGCGAAAATCGGAACCACCTTAGCACCTCTAGCTTCAAGCTCCATGATAACAGCCACATAGTGACTATCATCACCAGTCACAATGTGACTCCTCTGAAGAACCAAACCAATGACCGTTGCGTCTTTCCTCTTCAAAGCCTCATTAGTATCCCTCCTGGTATCATACCAATTCCAATACTCCTTGACATCATCATACATCATTGGAGCAAGAGGATGCCAAATTCCGGTATCCAAGAACAAAACCGGATCCGAATACTCGATTTTCACACCTTTCAAAGCCGGTACATACGATCCCGATATCATCTTAACGAAATTCTGGAGATTATCAGGAGAGCCACCAAGCCAAAACTGTAAACTCAAGATGTATAAACGAGCATCTTGAGCCTTGTCACTAGGCAAATACTTCAAAACCTTAGGTAATGTCCTAACAAGCTTCAACATACTATCAGCAAAACCAGCGGAACCAGCTTTCTTCCTCTTGAAGAGTTGGAAAAACGGAGACTTTGATTGTCCTAATTGAGACATAGAGAAAGATCCGAGTTTGTTTAGTCTCATTACCTCAGGCATTGAAGGAAAGACAAGAACTGCATCCATCCTGTCTCTTTGCTTCTCAACTGCATCTTTCACTTTAAGAGCTAACTCTTCGACGAAGATCAAAGAGCCAATGAAGATATTTGCGTCTTCTAGGTCTTTACAGAAACTGTTGTAAGTGTTCTTGTCTCTAAGCTCTTCGACTAAGTAACCGACGACTTCGTAAGAAGCGAATCTCGATGTTTTGTTGAGAGATTGAACTGCTTCGGAGAGAGAGGACTGGTATTGAGCTTCGAGGACGACGTAGACGATTTTAACGGTGGGGATGTTGTCTCTTTTGATCGGAACTATACGTCGGACTTCTGGGTTTGTTTGTGTGAAGAGACCGTTTCCTGAAACAGCAGATTTCATTTTGAAGAAGGATTTTGGTGGTTTTGTTGTTGTTGATCTGGATTTCTTACGGAGAAATGAGTGTTTGGTTGTGTTTGAGAGAGAAGAGAGATGCTCTGCTTTTGAAGTTGATAGAGTGAATGGAGAATACACAAGTGAAGCCATTTTTTCTTAGGCTTAGAGAATCGGAGAGGATAGTGAAGAGATTTTGTTCTCTTTTATTCTTTTGATTTTTTGTCTATTAGACTTCTACTGTGTTTTGGTTACTCTCATTGATGAAGGATAGGGAAGAAGGGAGACTAAAAAAGAAGCGAAGGTTTTGAAGGTAAGTGGTGAGAGGGAAGGACACGTGGACAAATGGGTACGCAAGAGGGGGTTTTTAGAGATGTGAGGTTGAGTTTTGTCGGATTCCTATCTACTTAGGACAATGAGATGGACTGTACTGGCTTCTGATTGGCTCATTGAGATTTCTATTCATATTTCATGGCTTAGGAGTGTGGATATCCAGTGTCTTTATTTTAATTTTATTGTAAAGTATTTTTGTTTTTAGACTTAACTTGAGGACCGTCGTATTTCGGTTTCAGCCATGTAAATGATTCTCCTTGGCCATATATGACTGGTAAGGACGGTTATAAACTCGGAATGGACCGACCGGTTTGCATTTATTAGTAGTCGGTTTTCTGCAAAATATGTCCCACTTATAAACTCTGTTGCAGTACGGTATAGAAGTATGGAGGGTTGACTGTTTAAACCCCCCCCCAAAGTCATTACACCCTATCCATTTACACCCAAACTATTTACCTTTTTATAAACTCCCCCCAAACTTATAAATTTAAGCTTTAAACCACCCAATTAACTTAATTCTGCTTAATTCTGCTTAATTCCACCTCTATAATTGGAAAACTTCAAATCGTGGTTAATAGAGAAAATAGCGTTTGATTAAAAACGATTGCCCAGAAACCCAGACCACGGATCCGACCCGACTTGGGAAAAAAAATCGTGTTAAGTAGATGGAAAAACAATGGAGAAAATAAAATTAGGGTTCATTTACTTTGGAGAGCGAGAAAGGAGAAGAGTAGCATCAAAGTAACAATGGATGAAGATCAACTTGCACTTGGTCGTAGGTATGAATGGGATTTCATTTATGTATTTGGTTTCGACACTTATTTACTCGGTTATATTTTTTTTGGTTTTTGGTGATTGATGTTAGTTTTTGTTGGGACAGAGATGATGCATATGAAAGTGAAAAGGATAGAACTGATTTTGAAACAGAGAATGTAGATGAAAGGGTGTGTGATGAAAGTGAGAAACATGAAACTACGAACGCTAAAAACAACAAGAAGAGTGATAACATCGAGAATGTTGAGGATAGAGTGGGACGATATGAATATGAGATTGAGGAATCAGTAGTTGACTTTGTTGATGAGACACCTATTGAGCGACATACAATTCCAGAGACTTCGGATGATGAGGAAGATGAGTTGGTTGTGAGAGATAGAAGAATGAGAGCTAAAAGAGATGATAAGCTAGCTTTGGGAACTGCTTTTTATACAGTTTATGAGTTCCAAGAGGCTGTGTTAGAGTATGCTTTGAGCAAAGCAAGAAACATTGAACGAGATAGGTGGGATAAGATGAAGATTTCCTATAGGTGTGGCATGAGTAAGAAATGTAAATGGCGGGTTTATTGCTCATATGATAAGTCTAGCCAGAAGTGGTTGCTGAAGACTAAGTATGGGTACCATAGTTGCACTCCGAATGGGAAATGCAAGCTTTTGAAGGCTCCAGTAATTGCGAGGCTTTTCTTGGACAAATTGAGACAAAATGACGATCTAATGCCTCAAGAATTCAAGATCTTATCAAGGAGAAATGGAAAATAGTTAGTACAAGGAATCAATGCCAAAATGGGAGGCTTTTAGCTCTGAAATGGCTTGAGCATGAGTATGCCGAACAGTTTGCTCATCTCCGCGGTTATGCCCACGAGATAGTCACTTCAAACCCAAGATCAACAGCCATAGTTGACACTTACCGCAACGCATCTGGAGAAGATGTGTTTAATCGATTTTATGTTTGTTTTGCAAATCTCCGAGACACTTGGAGAGGATTTTTGTAGGCCAATCATCGGGCTTGATGGCACTTTTTTGAAGGTTGCTGTTAAAGGGATATTGCTTACTGTTGTTGGACATGATGCAAACAATCAAATTTATCCAATAGCTTGGGTTGTGGTACAAGCTGAGAACACAGATAATTGGTTATGGTTCATGATATAATGCGTTTTTGGCACATTCTAACCTTTGTTTTGTAGGATTTTATCGAGTCTTTTTCTCTTCTTTTGAGTCATTTTAGGTTTAAAGGAGACTTGGGAACATGGATTTGAGCATTCGGGAGTCATTGAAGCAAACGGGACAAATCCAGAGAAAAGATGGCGTTTTGAAGAACGGAGCACCTGCTCGGTTTGGTGCGAGCACCTGCTCGCCCGTGGACTCGGAGACTAGGAGCCCTCTGGAAATTGGACCGGTCGGTCTGACCTCAGGACCGACCGGTCCACGCTCGAAGACCATCCACACCCGAAGACCGGACCGACCGGTCCAATGCCAGACCTACCGGTCGGTCACCCAGATCCGATTTAACCTATTTTTGTTTATAAATAAGGAGTAGCCGCCTCTGAAAACATAATCACGATTCATTTCATTTTCACTCATTACTTTTTGGAGATTCTCTTGGGTACTCTTTGCTTTTGTTCTTTTGCTTTTGGATTCAAGATTGGAGATTCATTTTCACAACATCTATTGAGAAGAATTCTAAACCCTCATCTATTTTAATTCCATCATGAATTCTCTTTGTTGTTTTGATGTGTTTGTCTCCTCCATGATTGAGTACTCCTCTAGCTAGATCGAGGTTTTCGATGGTGATTTAGGATTGTTAGTGACTGAGCCAAATAGGATTGTATTATTCATACGTCTTCATCAATAGGGGTTCTTCATGCTTAGATTAATATTGATCACTTAATCTATGATTTCAAGTTTAACTTATTCACGACAGTGCTCTAGGTTGCTAGATAACCCATTGATGAGCAATTGGTGTGTAACCAACGACAGTTGATTGTTACCATCAATTGTGAACGAATTGAACCAACTCTTAATGCTTGTCTGCATCATTACTAAATCCAAACGACAATTTAGGCATTTACGTTGCTGGATAAAGATATTGATACATCACGACAGTGGGGCAATATTATCTTCATGTTTGAGTTCTAGACCGAATTGCTTTAATTCCTGAATAGTAGCTCAGTCCTTAATCCGAGATCACCAGAGAATAACCTTGATCTAGTGCTTTTCCTTATTGAATTTCATAGCATTTAAATTGCAGCTTTCACTATTTCGTTACAACCAAAAACCATATTTTATCTTAGCTTTAAGTTAAAATCCATAATTTTATAGTGTAACCTTGGTCTTTGAGATTCGATACCCTTTATACTACTGCGATTGTCTGTGCACTTGCAGAATTATTTTGGGATTAAAACTTAGCACATCAGTTCATTATGCAAATCAAGATTGATTTACTTCTTCAAGATGGCGATGGGTTTGTCCTTATATCAGATAGATCAAAGGTATGCATTAACTAGTTTCATGGCTTGTATCTTTACAATATATGCAATAACTTATTGCTTTATACTTAATATAACTAGTGATCTAATTAGTAAATGTGGTACTTTGTTCGTATTTTTAGGGCTTGATAAGTACTGTGAAATCAGAATTACCAAACGCCGAACATAGAATGTGTGTTAAACATATTGTGGAGAATTTGAAGAAGAAACATTCTAATAAAGATTTGATAAAGCCTATGATTTGGAACATTGCTTGGAGCTACACTAAGACAGAATTTGATGAGAGTATACGAAAGTTGAGGGCATATAATATGGCCTTATATAACGATGTGATGAAGGAGGAGCCAAAGACTTGGTCTCTTGCATATTACAAACTTGGAAGTTTTTGTGAGGATGTGGACAACAATACCACAGAGTCTTTTAACTCAACTATAACGAAAGCAAGAGCCAAGGCAATGGTGCCAATGTTGGAGATGATAAGGAGGCAAGCAATGAAGCGGATCTCAAAAAGGCAAAAGAAATCAACTAAGCATGAGGGAGTGCGCTCAAAATATGTTGTGAAGATGCTCGCATTGGAGAAGATACATGCTGATGAATGTAAAACAACCCCTGGAACTCCTGGAGTTTATGATGTTTATTTATATGGAAACTCTTACAATGTCAACACGATAAGGAATACATGTTCATGTGGTAAGTGGCAAATCACCGGGATTCCTTTTGAACATGCTTATAAAGCAATGATAGATACGGGTTTGAATGCTGAAGACTATGTATCTGATTTTTTCTCGACATTGATGTGGCAAGATAATTACTCAACAAATATTAAACCAGTAAGAGGACCACGCTTTTGGATGAATTCTGGTTTTTCCTTGATTACGGCTCCTACTGAACCTATATTACCGGGGAGGAAGAAGAAGAAGAAGCAGAAAAAGTTCCCCAGAATCAAAGGTAAAAACGAGTCACCAAAGAAAAAAAAGAAGGAAGTAGAAAAATTACCAAGGAGTGGTCGTATTATACAATGTTCTAAGTGCCATGAAGTAGGCCACAATGCTGATGGATGTAAGATACATCCAAAGAAAAAGATGAAGAAGACCCACGAAACAATTGACGAGGTATTATCTTTACTACCTATCTGATGTCTTCTTTGTTGACTTGTTTGTGTCTCGTTTTAGTCCTGTTTAAACAAACCA
This sequence comes from Draba incana, assembly GCA_963576765.1. NCBI lineage: Eukaryota > Viridiplantae > Streptophyta > Magnoliopsida > Brassicales > Brassicaceae > Draba > Draba incana. The sequence goes on from OY755205.1 coordinate 9,795,580, forward strand.
TAGTTTATGTTTCAAGTTTGATCAAAAACAAAAAAGGTTTCACGTTTCAAGTTATTGTAATTGTACTTATTTTATGTTTGCAGGGAGCTTCAATTTCTCAAGGTCCAGACATGATCTCACTCACACAACCAAGTCAAACTAGCCAATGAATATCTTTGTATTTTGTTTCAGACTTTCTTCTGTTTCAGTTTTCTGGTTTGGATTTTGTTTCAGATTTTTGGTTTGTTTTTTTTTTCCACAAATATTATGGAGTAAAATGTGTTTCAGACCACCTTTACTTCATATTGTTTGTTCTTTTTGGTTTAATTATTGAAGTTGTTTACATATATGAAATTGTTTGTTTTCCTAAATCTTTGAGTAATTTGTGTTTTAGTTCACGTTGAATCCAAAAGTTATGACAGTTAGTTATTAATTTTCTCACTTGATTAATTTGTCAAATACTTGGTACCCAAATTTGTAAGAACAAAGAGTTGTGTTCAAACTAGAAATAAAGCTTCTTTGATGCAATTGGTAAGAGACTTCAATAAAATAAGTAAATTATAAATTGCTCTCGTGACAACAAAGATTGGTTAGCTCAATCCCACTTTCCCTTCAACTTATAAACATATTTAAACTTGTAAATATGTCAAGAATCTGAAGTATGCTTTTCCTTTCATGAAGGCTTCAGACTCCAAAGATGTCTACCAACTTTCAGCAATAACTTACGACCAATCTAAGCAACAAAGATTGTTATTCTGATGCTACTCTTCTCCTCTTTCATTGTCTAAATTGAATGAACCCTAATTTGATTTTCTCTTTTTTTTAATCGACTGGATTGATATTGAAATTGGAACCAAAGTTCTCAAAATGCAGAGACAAAGCAAAACAGAGCAAGGCAAAGATAAAGCATACGATCAAAACCATCACTTCCTAAATCAAAAGGAAAACGATGTTTTACAGAAGCTTCACGACTTATTCGATCCTGAAGCCAAGACGGTCCTCTAAGTGCAAGATTAGAGTTAAATCTTCTATCTCTTGTAACACTACTCTCTATTTCTCGAGCCACAAAATTTGCCGTAATTGATTCCTGCTCAAAACAACATGAGGAAAAGCCTGCTTGTAGAGCTTGAATCTATTGAAGCTAAGAACGGTATCGCGGCCATTCGACTGGTTTCATGAGAGCTTTCACCACGGCCTGCGAATCAATTCCTTTCTAATTGTCGTGATTCATTTTTTTTCAAGTCAGATCAGATCCGTGGTCTGGGTTTCTGGGCAATCGTTTTTAATCAAACGCTATTTTCTCTATTAACCACCATTTGAAGTTTTCCAATTAGAGAGGTGGAATTAAGCAGAAGTAAGTTAATTGGGTGGTTTAGAGCTTAAATTTATAAGTTTTGGGGGGGGGGGGGGGGGGGGGGCTGGGTACAAATAGAAGATAAGGTAACTTTTCTTTTATATGTTTCCTAAGATATTAAATTTTTGTGTTAGTGATCGTGTGTATATATATATATATATATATATATATATATATATATATTTTCTAGATTTTTTTAATGTAGAAAAATAGAATCTTGCTATTTATTTTGTTTCCTTTTTCTTTCATGAAAATTATTTTGATTACTAAAGATATATATATATACCAGAAAATTAAAACCCAGTCTAACCGATTGGACCGGTCCGACCAGCCATCCAATGACATTGTCGAGTCGGCATCCGGTCTGGTTTTCAAAACACTGCATATAACTTAATAACTAAATATTACATTGGTAGTTGGGAAAAATTAAGTGAAATAACCGAAAATCTATAATTAAAATCCTACTAATTGACCTAATTTTAGTAGACATAATTATGCCACATATTTTTAGTTAGTTTGTCAATTATATTCTTTTTTTTTGCTAGTGGGCAAATTAACACGTAGTAGTAAGTAGTACAAATTCTTTAATCTTCATCATAATAATCCTTGTTTTTGTTGTCACGTGTTATTTGGTATCAATTAGATGTTTGTTTCCATGACCATGTTAGTTGTATCATATATAGGCTTAGTATGTCACATGTGACACATATCTAAAGATCAAAACCGGTGCTAAGTTATAGTAGACCGCAAACTAGAAGACACACAAATTGACCAGTCTTATAACATTGTTTTTATAAAAAATGAGCAGTTTTATAGATAATTAACTTTATATTTTTGGAGTTTAATTAAGTTTTCAAAAAGAAAAAAAAAACTTACTGCGGGTCGTAAATTATGGAGTTGAATAATTGTCATGAACATCATAAAGCTTTGTTTCTTGTGCTTGGGATGGAGAATGTGGAAGCATCACAACGAGATTGTATTCTGAGGTAATATTAAGCCTATTCCAAAAATTATAAATTTGGATGTAACAGATGTCAAGGAGTGGTTTCAAGCGAATAACAAATGGCATGATCAAGTTCATGGTAACTCCTCTCATAGCTTCTCCATACCTACAACTATGCACCAAGCTATCAACCAGGTTGAGAATAAATGTTGTTTCATTGATGCTTCCTGGATCTCCCAATATCAAGCAGCTGGAATAGGATGGACCCTTGTAAATAGACAGGGTACTCCGATTCTTCAGGGCTCGGGAGCTATTATGCCTGTTTCATCTAGTATGGAAGCTGAGGCTGAAGCTCTTAGAATTGCAGTGACTAGCCTAGCTAGAACAAGACATCAACATGTAGTGTTCTGTGAAGATCTAGCAACATTATATAGGCCTTTGCAGCAAAACACCAGATCTCAAGTGCGATCACATGACTGGAAGAGGTTGCTGCTTACTATACATTTGCAGGACATCATGAGGATTGCATCCAATTGTAATTTTTCATTTCAACAAGTAAGTAGGCTGGCAAATATGTATGTTGATAGTTTAGCTAAACATGCTAGAATTTCACCACAAGAATATGTAATCAAATGGATGTAATTCTAAGATCGCAATGAAATAATTAGACGTCAAAAAAAAAAACTTACTTTTTAGAAGACCGCAATACCATATTTGATTTGCAATTGGGTTCAAGGTCGGTTGGAGACTTGGACTGAAGATTCAACTACAAAGGTTAGGTTTGGGTAGTTTCTCCAACGTATAGAGGTCTGATCAGTTTCTCACACGTATTAAAGATGTGGCCACAATAAGAAGAAGATATGACCGAAGCAATCAAAGAAGAAGCCGAAGTCGGAAATAAAAAACGGAGCAAGACCAAGGACGGACAATCAAAGGCCGGCCGAGGCAAAGCTCGAAGATGATGGATCAAAGCCGAGCAATGGCTTGGATCCACAAAGCCGAATCAAGTTCTTTGTTCAAGTCCCCTCATCATCTTGATTGGCACTCTTTTTCCTTAGTAGTGGTTTTGTCCCAAAGGGTTTTCCCTACTAAGGTTTTAATGAGACCATCATCTTGATTCTCCAAGTTCACACTTCACTTTGTTGTGTATGAACTTAAGGGGGAGTATTGAGCAAGATGAGTGCTTAAGGATCACCAATCAAGGATCGCTTAAGTACGAATGATGAACGGTCCGATCAAGAGATCATTGGAACCGAGAAGATCCAATACGTGGAATACAAGGCCACGAATTAGAACACCAAGACCAAGACTCGAACTATCAAGGCCGAGGATTGGAACGGCAAGGCCGTGGCTCGAAACATCGAGACCGTGACCAAGGAGACTTAAAACGTGAAGGCCGAGGCTTGGAACGGCGAGGCTGTGGCTCGGAACATCGAGACCGTCACCAAGGAGACTTAGAACGTGAAGGCCAAGGCTCGGATAATCAAGGCCGAGACTTGGAACGGTAAGACCGAATGAGAAACGGTACGGAATGGTACCGTACGGACTGGAACCGTCCAAGACCGGAATAGTCTAAGTCTGGGACAGTCTACACTCGGAATGGAAGACTCAAGACGCGTATCGGATCAGTTCCCAACCCGCGGTACGCGTAACTCGAGGCGCAGATTGGATCGGCATCGAGACGCGGTTCACAACCCGACCATTGGAAACGCGGATCAGTTCCGTTCATATAGATCCGAATAAAAGTTACCGTTACACTTAGTCTCAAACAAGTGGGAAACTTATCAAACATATGGATAAGTGCCAAGGACATGTCACTTTCAAGTGATCACATGTTGAATCAAGAAGAAGCCAAGGACATGTCACTTTCTCACTTTGGGGACCACTCTCTCTCTCCCTTGTGATCTGATTTTTCAAATGGTCATATTGGTTTGAATGGCCTATATATATGTTGTTGTTATCACTTGTAGAAAAACACTTATGCACTTAATAAAAATCTGAGTTAAAGACTCATTATTCTCTCTTTTATTCTTCTCTCCAAAATCTGTCCAAACACAATGTAAACACTCAAAATCCAACATGGCATCAGAGCATAAGCTCTTGGGTTAGTGATTTGGAGAATTCGGTTTCTTAAATATGTTAGATTGAATCGTTATAAGGAGGTTTCCATTCTCCTTATGCGCTTAATCTAACACACATTCTAAACACTATTTCCGCTGTGCAAGAAACCTTGAAGCTTTTATTTTATCATGAAAAAGAAGAAATCTTGAAGCTTTCAAGAAGAAAGAAGGAGAAGCTCTCGGGACAGAAATGGAGGAAGTTCGGGAAAATTCAAAATTCTCTTTTCCCGGTCCTTTCGAAATTCAAATTCTCTCCATCCAAAGATAAATTATTTGGTTGTTTCTCAAATTCAATGTCTTATTTCCACTGCTACAAGGAGAAGAAAGAAGAAGATCTGACTCAATCAAGATGGTTGAAGAAAATCCGAAGTGAAGAATTCGGTGTCATCATTCAAGGGAAACTTCCTCAAGCAAGTCTTGAGAACTTCCTTCATCAATCGGTGGTACTCCGAGGAAAATTACCAACCGGTTCGGTGAAATTTTCTACGTCAAGGAGGCTTATCTCGAGTGAATTCAAAACCCAATCTCTCTTATACTTACATCCCAATGGGATTCTTAAAAACATTCTCTTGGTTACTAAATCTTCTCAGCTTCGTTCCGATGATTTTAAATCCTTTGGCAATTTCGAATATTTCAATTTCCCAGTTCATTCAAAAGCCTTTGGCTAGGATACTCTCGGTTACGAAAATCTTTCGATTACAAAATCTTCGGCTACTAAAATTTCTTCGGTTACTCATTCTCAAACTCTCTCGGTCACTAAATCTTTGGTTACTAAAGCTCTCGGTAACTAAACACTTTCGGTTACTAAACGCTTGGTTACTAAATCTTTCATTCCGATCATTTTTGAACCGTGGGAAAATATGATATTCTCTTTTCCCGGTTCTCTTAATTCAAAGAGAAGCCATTGATGCTCTCCATTTTCGAGCTATTGTAGCTCTTCATTACCGAGTCTAGAACTCAAGTCTACCAATAAGCTATAAGAGATTGAGAGTGCTTATTTGGAATTTTAAAGAGAAGCCATTGATGCTCTCTATCTTCGAGCCATTGTAGCTCTCAATGTCCGAGTCAAGGACTCGTATTTGTCAAGTAAACTAAAAGAGATTGAGAATGCTTACTTATATCTTGGATAAAATCCGAAACTACTCTTGTCCCGAAAATACTATTATTCTGACACCCAATTCCGATAGAAAGGGGTCCAAAATTTTCAAGAAAAATCTTGAAGAAACACTTTGGAGAATCCAGAGCTTAAGAAGATGGGTCTTAAAGGCTAAGAAAAAGGCGGTCTCAAATCAGTCCCGTGAAGAAGAGAAGAGAAGAAATGCTCTCGGGTGTTTTTGGACGCTTTGTCTCGGGAAGGTGGAGAAACCTCTCATACTCTTAGTTTCTCCTTCCAAGTGGTGTATATAAGGTCACGCTCAAGTCCTTGGAGGCTGTGTGAAGGCGAAATCGAAACCACGTCCGACGCAAAATAACAAGAAAACATCAAGAGGCGTTTAATCGATGCTCTCGGGAAATCAAGAAGAAGCAAAACCGCATTCATAGACAACATCATCTTCCATTGAAAGACTGTCTTCTAAACTCAACTCCTATTCCAATTTGTTATAATTAAATTATTAAATTGCTAGATGTTTCTATAAAGTCGTAAATTGTTGAACATATAAATCTTTGATATTCCTCATGGCACATACTTAATCTTTTCTTCTTTATCACTTGCTTAAGGGTAAAGGAGACCATGAGAGCCTCAAAGAAGAAAAGACGACATGAAAACGATCTCATACCGAGAAGAAGAAAAAGGCAACAAGCAAGGAGGCTTTGGAAGGGAAAATCCGAACTGTTGGCTACATAATCGACGAGCCCGAAAGGGAAAATCCTAACTTGTAGCTCACTAATCGACGAGCCACTCCAAATCCTCAAAACAAGCCGTGGTGGAAAATTCCGAATTGGTGTTACTAAATGGGCATTTACCAACCGATGAAGAGACATCGGAGCAACCTTGGAGAGGCTGACCTAAGCTACTAGGCAAAAGTTCTAGAGAAGGCGGATCATCGGAGAAGAGGAAGCTTCATGTGGAGTGCATCCGGTTTCACCTAAGCGACGAGTTCACCCGGTTCATTGCAATAATTTTAAACTCAATAAATAAGCTTGGGAAAATTGAAGTCTGACTATGGAGAAGTCAAGAAAAGAGTGGAGAAAAATTTCCAAGTGGTTCCAAAGCAATTCGGTAAACAACGAAGGCTACAAAGCCAAAGTCTCAAGACTGGTCCAGAACCGCAAATCTCCCTTGAAGAGGCATGCGTGAAAAATTGAAACTTTTCGAGGCAAAACTCCCAACATCAAAACGTTAGAGTAACCTGTCTAGTTTCTGAGGGAGAAAATTTTGCATCATTCCGAGCTCTACAGAAGTCGTAAGAGCCAAAATACCAGAAGGTGTCCAGACTGCGTTCAGGCAGACTTTGAAAAATGATCTCGAGTGGTAAACCGGTGAAAACAAATGGCGAGCCATTTGACATCAACTAGACCCAATATTGAATAAGTACAATGGGTTCGTGGTGCAAAAGAAGGAGCTTGGATATTTTACTAATGGCACCAAACCGGACAGTTTGGTGGAAGCTCATAAATCAACCGAATGGAGCATCAAACATTCGGTCAAACTCGACCAAATCGGGCTATTTCTAACACTACAAGAAAACAGTCCATAAGTGACTGCGGTTTGTGACTGCAAAATCAGTCACTAATATTTGCGACTAACTTGAGACACATTTGCGACTGATTTGCGACTCATGAAATATTAGTCGCAAATTCGTCGCAAATTTGCGACTAATATTTGTAGTCGTAAAGGCGTCGCCAATTAGTGACTGATTTGCGACACCTGTGGGAAGGTTTCAGTCTAGTCACATATCAGTCACTAATTAGCGACTGATTTAAACCGAAAACGGTCGTCACAAATTTGTGACACATTGGTTACGAACATATCAGTCACAGATTAGCGACGCCGCTGGGGGAGTCACTGATTTGTGACACTTTGGGGTTTAGAGTAATATTTTTGCAAAAAAAACAATACATTCTAAGTGTATATTATTTATTTTCGTATTAACAATCTCTGTAAACTATAATATTTATAAGGAATATATTTTAAGAGTTGAAAAATCCAAATTCAATTTCTAAATATCTTTGCATACATAAAGCTAGTATGAATCTCTTTGATATTTAATCTATTATTTGGTAAATTTGTTGTTTTATATAGATTAAGTTGAATTTCTACTAATTTGATGGATAAAACCAATCAAACATTCAAGAAATGCGTTTGGAATTGGTTGGGAATGATAATGAGTGATACTAGTTTGTTAAAATGTTTAGGGTTTAGGGAATCATTTCCTACTACCAAAATTTCGTCACAAAGTAGTCATACATTTGTGACTCATATGTGACTAATTTGTGACTCTTCCGTGACACTTTGGGGTTAGAAAAATGATTCCAGAACATTAAAATTTGTCACAAATTAGTCACAAAATACCCACTACTTTATGACTACTTTGTGACTTATTTGTGAAACTTTAGGGTATAGACACTCAGTCACAAATTAGTCACAAAATATCCACTACTTTATGACTACCTTATGACTTATTTGTGAAACTTAGGGTATAGACACTCCGTCACAAATTAGTCACAAAATACCCACTACTTTATGACTACTTTACAACTAATTTGCAACTACTTATAATTTTCTCCCAAAAAGACAACACATTCTAAGTGTCTATTATTTATTTTCATATTAACAATCTTTGTAAACTATAATATTTATAAAGAATATATTTTATGAGTGAGAAAATCCAAATTCATTTTTTAAAATATTGTTGCATACATATAACTAGTTGATAACACTTTGATCTTTAACCATTTTTCTTGTAAGTTTGTTTTTTTCTATAAATTAAGTTGAATTTCAATTAATGTGATGGATATAACCAATAAAACATTCAAGAAATGCATTTGTTATTGGTTGGAAATGATAATGGGTGATACTTGTTTGTTAAAATGTTTAGGGTTTAGGGTTTCAACTTGTGACTCCAAAAAATAGTCACAAAACAGTTACAAAACTGTGACTAATTCGTGACTACAAATAAAATTTGCCAAATTATTTGGGTTTTATATTGGCGGTAATTTTCCCTCTCCCCCAAATATTATTTCACTTATTGTTTGATAAATACTTAGCCGAAACCTAATCTTTTTCTTTCTACTCTCTCTCGTTTTCATGATATTTTGAGAGAAAACAAGAGATTTCATCACCTCTTCTCCAAATCTCTCAATTTCGTTTGGTTATAACTAGTAAACGAATCGATAAACTCTCTCTCTCTTTCTCTCTCTCTCTCTCACTCACAACCCAGAAACCAAAATCTCTTCATCTTTTTATGTTCCGATATAGGGATTTTGTTCATCTTCTCCGATTGCGACCCAGATTTCGGTGATTCTCTCTCCCTGTCACCAAATCTCTTTCTATTCTCCGATTCAAAACCCTAATTTGCTTCATCTTCTCCGATTCCAAATCCTAAATCTATCTCTAACCTATGGCTGGTTCCAAAAAACTTGTTACGAGAGGAGGATCTACTCGAGCAAAAGAAGGAGCAAGCCATCGTGGTGGTGGTGGCAGATCCAAAACCAATCCTCCTGCTAGGGGTGGAGTCGGTGTTAGTATACAAAAATGGCGAAAGGTTATTGCTGTAGACGATCGTGGCAAAGCTCATGCAGCAAACCCTTCAAGCTCAGGTCCAACCGATACTCCGCTTAACACACCAACCGATACTCCGCTTGTCTATTGTGAGGTTATTTTAAAAAACTCTTTCTTGTGATTTTCTCTCAAGTTTATTTGGGTTCATTTACATGGAAATTCAACTCTTGGTTTGTTACAGGATGCTAAAGAGAAGTTCCAAAAGCTGCAAAAAGTGATGTCAATTCTCGGAGATGAAAAGAAAAGGGCAGTCTATGATCAAACTGGCTCTGTTGATGATGTGGTGAGTCCATGTTTCTATGAATTTCTTATCAAATGGTGATTTCAATTTCTTACGGTTTCCATTTTGGTGGTTTTAGTTGAATCCGCGATGCACATTCTTTGCTACTTCCTTTGTTTGTTCAGTTTGATCGAGAAAAGAAAGCATTTAGCTTCTGTATTAGTATTCTGAGATTTACTTGTATATTAGTTTGATCGAGAAAAGAAAGCATTTACATGAAAATGATTGAGTTTTTGATATAATCCAGAGCTTGTTTCGGTTTATTTTGGCAGGTGGTATGCAAAGAGATTTACGCATCCTGATCTTGTCTCCGCATACGAGTATATATTTATATGGGATGGAGATGTTGGAGTCAAGCATTTCAATGCAGATAGATAAATTGCTTGTCTTGGAATCGTAGTTACATATCAATGACAATCTTTACAATTTATATTGTTATTTTTCAGGTACATTGAGGTAGTTAAGAAGCATGGTTTGGAGATTTCTCAACCAGGCTTAGAGCCAAACAATGGACTTACATGAGAAATGACAAAGAGGAGAGGTGGCCGAGATGTTCACAAGTAGGTGCTCTCTCTCTCGCTTTTTTACTTTTACAGTTCCTTTAAGTTCCAATCTTTCCCTAACTGTTTTGAATGGTGAACAGAGAAACTAAAGAAAAACCAGGATGGTGCAGTGATCCACATTTACCTCCATGTGCTGCGTAAGGCTTTGTACTCTCTCTCTCTCTCTCTCTCTCTCTCTCTCTCTCTCTCTCTCTCTCTCTCTCTCTCTTTCTCTCTCTCTCTCTCTCTCTCTCTCTCTCTCTCTCTCTCTATCTAGCCTACTGATGAGTGCTTATACCATTTTCGATAACGTGGTTGTTTTCCCATCTGCAGGTTTGTTGAGATTATGGGATCTGTATTCTCTAGAGAAGCATGGCGATCTGTATGGCATATGATTCAGGTTTGTAATATCTTTGGTCAGCTTTTCCCCTTATATATTTAGTCAGTAAATTTGACGATCATCACATAACTAGGAAATGTGGCATTGATGATGAATCTACATTAGTTGGTGTTTAAAAAACAATCTTGTTTGTTTCTAGTGCAGAATGATGTTGTTCATGGATGGGGTCTCGATTTTGCTCTCAGACGGTACATGGAACAACACAAGGTACAAGGATGTCCCAGATTTTGTGTCATATAGTTTGCAGCAAGAACAAGAACAAGTATTCAATTGTGAAAGACCATCGTATATAGCAACGATGAGATTGCTTCTCAAACGCTTGAACTTTTTGTACATTGCTTCTACTTTTGCCAAGCTATATATGCTTGTTTTGTAGTATAACTTTGCATTTCAAGTTCTTTTTTCATTCACAACATTCAGTAATTGTAGAAAACACAAACAAACAACAATTAATAGCATATAAGTGACTGAAAAGGGATTCAATTGGTGACTTATAAATCAAGGCGTCGCAAATTAGTGGCAAATTTGTGACTAAAATGTGACTAACCCAAAATGTGACAACAACAATATAGTCTCTAATTAAAAGCTAATTAGTCGTTAATTTGCGACGCATATAGTTAGTCATAATTCAGTCACAAAATCAGAAGTCGCTAATTAGTAGTTTATTTGCCACGCACAAGACAGTCTCAAATCCGTTGCTAATTAGTGACTACATGTCTGAGTCACATAAGCGTCGCTTATTTGCAACTGAAATGTGGAGTCACAAAACCATTGCAAATTAACGACGAATAAATAAAGTCACACATGCGTCGCTAATTTGCGACGCATTAGCGACGCCAGAAATTTGCGACGCACGTTTTGCGCGCCGAGTTGGCGTCGCAAAGTAGTCGCAAATGGGTCATTAGTGACGAATTTGTGACGCATCTGGGAGTGGCAAATGACCTGTTTTCTTGTAGTGTAAACCTTAATCTCTTTCAATATGCATAGTCAATTGAAATTCATTTGGAACTGTTTTAGAGTGTTAAAATCAATAGGCTAGGAAGCCTAGAAATTGTTAAATGAATTTGATTGTAAACTGAATTTGCGAAACGAATGTTTGAGGCTCATTAGCTTAAATCAATTGAAATTAAATTGTTAAAATCAGTAAGCTATGGTTAGGAAAATCAGTAGCTAAGCTCATCTTAAATTGATTAAGCTACGAATAAATCCGAAAATGTCCCATTGTTCTTGCTTAGCAAATTAATTTGTCATATACTCTATGCTTACCTCTCATTATTTTCAGAAATCTCTCATAGGAGGGGAAGTATCAAAATTGAAAGCAAACAGGAAGAAGTATAGCAACAACTAATTCAACAAAATTCGTTGCGGTTTCAAGCTTAGACTTTGTGCACGTCGTCTAAGCTTGAGGGGGAGTATTAAAGAAGTGGCCACAATAAGAAGAAGATATGACCGAAGCAATTAAAGAAGAAGCCGAAGTCGGAAATCAAAAACGGAGCAAGACCGAGGACGGACAATCAAAGGCCGGCCGAGACAAAGCTCGAAGATGATGCATCAAAGCCGAGCAATGGCTTGGATCCACAAAGCCGAATCAAGTTCCTTGTTCAAGTCCTCTCATCATCTTGATTGGCACTCTTTTTCCTTAGTAGTGGTTTTGTCCCAAAGGGTTTTCCCTACTAAGGTTTTAATGAGACAATCATCTTGATTCTCCAAGTTCACACTTCACTTTGTTGTGTATGAACTTGAGGGGGAGTATTGAGCAAGATGAGTGCTTAAGGATCACCAATCAAGGATCGCTTAAGTACGAATGATGAACGGTCCGATCAAGAGATCATTGGAACCGAGAAGATCCAATACGTGGAATACAAGGCCGCGAATTGGAACACCAAGACCAAGACTCGAACTATCAAGGCCGAGGCTTGGAACGGCGAGGCCGTGGCTCGGAACATCGAGACCGTGACCAAGGAGACTTAGAACGTGAAGGCCGAGGCTTGGAACGGCGAGGCCGTGGCTCGGAACATCGAGACCGTGACCAAGGAGACTTAAAACGTGAAGGCCAAGGCTCGGATAATCAAGGCTGAGACTTGGAACGGTAAGACCGAATGAGAAACGGTACGGAATGGTACCGTACGAACCGGAACCGTCCAAGACTGGAATAATCTAAGTCCGGGACAGTCTACACTCGGAATGGAAGACTCAAGACGCGTATCGGATCAGTTCCCAACCCGCGGTACGCGTAACTCGAGGCGCGGATCAGATCGGCATCGAGACGCGGTTCACAACCCGGCCGTTGGAAACGCGGTTCACAACCCGACCGTTGGAAACGCGGATCAGTTCCGTTCATATGGATCCGAATAAAAGTTACCGTTACACTTAGTCTCAAACAAGTGGGAAACTTATCAAACATATGGATAAGTGCCAAGGACATGTCACTTTCAAGTGATCACATGTTGAATCAAGAAGAAGCCAAGGACATGTCACTTTCTCACTTTGGGGACCACTCTCTCTCTCCCTTGTGATCTGATTTTTCAAACGGTCATATTGGTTTGAATGGCCTATATATATGTTGTTGTTATCACTTGTAGAAAAACACTTATGCACTTAATAAAAATCTGAGTTAAAGACTCATCATTCTCTCTTTTATTCTTCTCTCCAAAATCTGTCCAAACACAATGTAAACACTCAAAATCCAACAACACGTGCATACTTAACTCTATCATTAGCTCTTCCTAATCTAATTTCCCTTTCATTTAACTTCTAATCCTATAATATGTATTTTTTTTTTCCAGGTTGTATTAGACCTTTGTTATAGGAGTATCAAATTGTTGTATTAATCTATATCTATTTTTGATCAGAAATCAATCATGTCTTAGCCACATATGTTAACTACTAGCTTACTACCAATCAACGGAGACTCTCTTTGAAAATGAAGAATACTTTCAAACTCACAATTCTCTGCGTGTACCCATTAACTCAGCTGAACTTTGGAGACTCGACTCAAATAAAAACAAAGGCAGAAATGTTTGGCATATTTCCAACGAGGGAACAACCTTGTAAGAAATAGAGAGAAATATGATTATTATACCTTTCGTTCACTACCATATCCTCTTATGCGAAGAGATCAGACTTATTTTCGAAGACTACCTAATAACTATCTCTTTTGTTTTGTAAGACACTTGTGTATCAGACTTATTTTCTTTATGCACTATTGCTTCCTAAATAACAGCAAAACTTTAGGCTCTTCCAAGCATTTGAATTACGTCTAGTGTGGCTTGTAGAAGATTAAGAAAAGCTGAAGTTATGAAAATGGTCAACACATTTTTAAAGACGTCCTCATAAAAAAATGGCAAGAATAGATTTTGGCGGGCTCCATGCAACGATTATCATAGTATGTACAAACAATACAAAGAACATCCACATCCGGTCGAGACTTCAATAGAGGTTCCAAAACGTGCGAGCTTCAACAAAATTACTTTTCGGTTTCCTTTTTCCATGAGTGACTTGTTTATGTTCCTCATTCGAAATTTGTGAGAACTCATCAGAGTGGATGAAAAAATCTGCATCCAAGTTCATCGGCCATTTCAGCCTAAAACACCTCTTATCCCAAAAGCACTCATTCAAATCATCATAATTTCTCCATTTGGAATGATGTTAGTACCAATTCGCCTTGTTCAACAACAGAGTAGAAATGATGGAATCCATTCCTATAGTTACAAGATGTTAAACTCGGATCAAACATTCCCCATTATCCTTATTCAGTGGCAGAGTAGAAAGGATGGAATCCGTTCTTATAGTTACTAGATGTTAAACTTGGATTAGACATTCCTTAGATCGGCAGAGAGAGAGAGAGAGGCTTGTAAGTTACACATGTTTGCATTCTTCATCATAATATATGCTGTTCTTTCGCCTTCTAATTAGGAGTGGACATGTTAACTGAACCGAACGAAGTCAAACCAAACCAATCAAACCCGAACCGATCCAAACCGAACAAAAGTATAAACATAAACCATTGGTTGAGATTATTCCTCAATGGTTTGGTTTTAAAACCGAACTGAATCGATAAACCAATGTGCTTTTTTATTTAGTTGTAATACTATAGATTTGTTTCTAAATTTAGATCTACTAAATCATGTTTTTCTTATTTTTTCTTTTTTTGCCAATAAAACTAGATAGATTAGTGGGATTAATTCTCCCTATTAAATTTTAAATTTTTAGCCTAAATCATAATAATCGGCCACAAATAATTGTAGTTGTTGGGTGTTACATATTGAATCCATATCTATTTCGGTTTGGTTTGGTATAAATACTCTCAATTCGGTCTGAACCCAAACGGTTTTTTTCCCGGTTTTTAACCGTGGAAACCAAACATATCCAAATTTTGCAGATTCCATTATATAGTATTCATTCAATTTATATGGTATATCCAAAAATCCATACAAATTGCTTTATACCAGTTTAATTCTATCCGGTTTGGTTTGGTTTCTCTATTTTGAACACTTTTTACTCTTTACACTGAACAAAAATATGGGCTTGGCCCATTATGCCCTAAGAAATATTTTATCAAAAGGACACCTAATATGAAAAGGAGGAGTAACAAACAAACAAAAATCCCGATTCACTGTGAAACTCGAAATCTCAAGGGAAATGAGAAATGACGACGACGGGGAATTGCTTCCGTTGCCATGAACCCGGCCACTGGATCAGTGACTGTCCTCTCAAGCCCAAATCCGATCAACCTCCACCGTCGATTCACTGCCGTTGCGGCGGAGGTATCTGTTTAATCAAAGTCGCGAATACTTCAGCGAACCCTGGAAGGAAGTTCTACAAATGCCCAGCTGTTCGTAATTTCGTAACCCACTCTCTTTACTTGATTTTGTAATTTCTGGAATCAAATCACTGAGAATTTTTGGAAATCGCAGGCTCAGAGTTGTAATTTCTTCAAGTGGTGTGATAAAGCAACCGACGAAGATATCAGATTCCGACCTGCCTTCACAATCCCGATTTGCCGATGTGGAGCTGGACTTTGCCGGAGATTTAAAGCCGATTCAGGACCTAATTCTGGTCAAGCTTACTATTTATGCTGTATCAAAAAGGTTTGATTGAATCATCGAAACTTTTAACGGCTACTTTGAATCAATTTTGGGGTTACATTGAATGTTTTAGGAAATTGGTGTAGGGTTTTGGGGCTTGTGGGTTCTTTGAGTGGGAAGGTTGTGTTGAGATGCCTCAGGTTTTTGATGTGGTTGATGAGAATGAGATGGATTTCTGGGTCGAAGCCGATATGATTTCCACTGATGTAGAAAGTAGCTTCAAGAATGTAAACCAAGTCACACTCCCTAGGAAAGAAGGTCAAGGCTCTGTTAGTATAGAGGATGATTCAATATTCGAAAATTCTGTTGCTGCTTTGAATCAAGGTACTTCAATTATGGTTCTTTTAGAGTATTATGTTATGTTGGGTCTAATCTTTGTATATATAATCATCTTATGTCCAGTTTCTTGTTGCTATTCACTAGGGATTCCTCTGATTGGTCCTAGTGTGGCTGATGAGCAAGTGGAAGTGGTGATCGAACCGGATGAGCCATGGATGAAAACTCTGCATGTTGGTCAGGCAACAAACTCTTATCCTTCCAAGCCCAAGGAGAGTTTCCAGTTGAATTTGGATGTTGGAATGAGTGATTTAGGGTCAGTCGATGGATATGAGAACGTAGGAGATGCAGTTTCTAGTGGTTCAATTGTGACAAACCATGAGCAAACTGGAATGGGTGAAGCGGAGTGGTCATCTCCCAATATGGAGGACATTATTGACCAATATAACGTAGAGAAGCATGAATTGGAGAGTGTTTCGGAGAAACATGTACAATTGTTGAGTGCATTTATGGTTTCGTATAGACGATTGAGGTCACTACACGAGAAAACTAGTGATCTAAGGAAATTGTTACTCGAAACAGAGAAGGAAATGGCTTGTTGTGAGGCTGAGACATTGGAATTTGGAGTAAGTTGCCGAGAAGTGGCTGCGCAAATGGCTGAGTCTCAGAAGAGAATGCAGGAGACAGCAGAGAGTAGAAGCGTTGAAGCAAAAGGAGTTTGTTTCTATGAAGAGAAGAAAATGCTGAGCTAAAAGTAATGATTACACTGATTCACTGGTTACATTGGTTTTAGTAAAGTATTTTTAATTTGTATGGATAAAGTTAGATTAATGGAGTAACTTTAAAAGCTCGTGGTCCTAAACTCCTACCATATCACTTTCAGATTTTAGATTAGCCTAAAGCAGAATCACTTTGTGTTTTCAACTTGTTAATGTGAATGAGAATTATGAATATTCTACATAGTGCGCCTAATCACATGGTCGCTTGACTAAAAGAGTAATTAGATTTGAATAAGACAAAAGATAATTTGTGTAGGTAATAATTAGGAAAAAGGATTAGTAATGTTAAGCGTCCAAGAAAATGCCTTTCCACGTTGTGCGCACATGTCTTCTCTTCTTTCTTTTCTTTTCTACAAACACCATTAGAAGCCCAAACCCACAGATAATTGATCTATCAAGTTAGTTACATAATCGATATTAAAAATCATTGAGATTATAGAAATGCAAGTCGGTCCATATTTGAAACTAGAATGTATAGAAAAAGAAAATATTGGATACATTACATACAACGGTCAAGAATTGTTTAATGTCAAACTCACTTTCGTAGTAACTAGTGTGATCGCGTTTAAATCTACTAATGACGTTGACTAAATATCGAGTTCAACCCAAGCTCACAACGTTCAGCCAACCTATCTATCCGAAGAAAAAGGACGTGAAGAAGGGAAAATCCTTTAGAATTATAAAAATTTCTTTATTTCTTTAGGGTTTATTGGACCGACTTTAAACTTGTTTATATATACAATGTAATTATCTTTGAAAGGGATCCGCAATTTTATCTACACACAAGACTTCTCACATATTCTCTTTATCATTTCAATATATTTCTCACATATTCTCTTTATCATTTCAATATATTTTTGAATTGTTATTCTTAGAAAACATAACCTCACAGTTTGGAAGGATCACTAAAATATCCGGATTCACTTATAACGATCGGATAACAAAGATGGAGTGGAAAATGGAACGTAACATACTAAAATGTTAACAAGGTTCAATGCATCAAAGATTGGAAGAAAAATATAATACTAAACGAGAAAAATGAGAGTTGGTCAAAAGGAGGGAACATAAATTTGTAGGACTTGTTTTCTCCAATGCAAATAGGATTAAAGATGAAATTCAAAAGTATAAAGATTGCTCACATGCAACCCAAATCCCTTTGTTCTCAATCATGCATGTTCATAAACAAATTTTTTTCTTCCAAAATAGTACTATAGAGCAAATTTATTGAAGAGTTTTGGTCAGAATATACATTGAGAAATTCAATTCACGACGAGACTATATAATAGCCAAGAGGACAAAACATAATTAAATGATAAGAGCATGATCAAAGGGGTATATAAGTGGGTTTGTTCATGGGTCTCTAACTATTAAAAAATTAAAATAAAATAGAAAAACAAGAGACCAGATGAAGCGACGTTCCTTCCGTCTCTTGCTGAAGCGACGTCTTTTAACATTTGTAGAGACTTTTGCCACGTGTCATTCTACAATTGGATTCAAAAAATTTAATTATTTATTGTATTTAAAATATATATTTGTAGAGATCAAGTATCATGCTCTAAGGAAATATATAGATGCCTTTGGGATTAGAAAATGGGATATGAAAAAGAGAGTGGCACAATTCATTGAAGTTGCAGCCTATAAAATTGAGAGCACATGCATTACCCCTATTTTGTTTTTTGATTATACTCTAATTAATTAACACCAACTTTTGGTTGTGATTATTGTACATGTAGACAAATGGGTCGTATATTATAAAAAAAGATTAAGAAATTATACGATCCACCACCACCGTCCCTAACGTTGGCCGTGTAGCCATTAGCCAAACATATAATGGTCTTTGGTCTCCCTCTGACACAAAAATAAGATCGTATACTAGAAAGTCTACCACTTGTTAAACCTTAGATACTCATATATCATAATCTCTCTCTCTATATACTACTTCAACTTATGTCGCCATTTCTTTTCGTTTTGTGTAGGTCAAAAGTCAAAATCTAGCATTTTGATTGGATTTACAAGATTACACATATAATAGATGCTTAAGCAATGACTTCATACCTCATAATTAAGTCGACTACTAACTTCCATCATGCGCCCATCATTGCACCCTTCTTTCTCAATTATTAATACTAAGTAAAGCACCAAAATCATTGTTTTTATGTGTTGTATGATTGATAAAAGTGTTACGTTTCAAAATATGAAATAATCAGGGTTTGCTTCTCTTTTTATTGAGAGTGTATGATTAAAATCGCAGTTCATGAACATTGCCATCACATGCAATAGTATTTGGACTCGTTATACGAAATATATTCTCCGAATTGAATAGTTTATCCAATGACACTGGTATCTAAGGTAACATGCTAATCATACATTCCTCATTCTTTGTTTTCAGCTTATTATTGTTGATGACTGATAAGTATATGTTTATCTATATATCGATATTTATAAATAATATGCTAACGAATAACCAAAAAAAAAAAGCTCTGGTGTATTTTAATTGATTGAGTCGATATACTAGTAGTTGTATGATCTAAGTATCAGTCCGATATTTTAAGTAAGCACATATTTGACCAGCACCATGTACAAAATTCACTAGTGTAGAACAAACCTTGAAGTATGCATGAAACATGCTACCAAGAGGCAAAAATCATTTGATAATTTTATAATTTCTGATTGATTGATAATTGATATATCATGGGCCACAATTAACTCAACCGGAGTGCTATATTAAAATGATGGTTTCTATTTAAAAATAAATAAATAAATAAATAAAAGAGGAACAAAAAGGAAAAATGCAACTCTTATATAAAAGGAATGTTGAAGGGATACTTTTCCAAGACCAAAACACACATTCCCTCTCTCTTCTACTTCAACTTTAAAAAGAAAGAATATACTTGACTTGATTTGTATATGCGTAAGGTAGCAATATCAAAGAGAGAAAAATGAACACAACATCTTCAAAGAGCAAGAAGAAGCAAGAAGAGGCTGGTATAAGGTTTCTTGGTGTAAGAAGGAGACCATGGGGAAGATACGCAGCTGAGATTAGAGATCCAACTACAAAGGAGCGTCATTGGCTTGGCACTTTTGATACGGCCGAGGAAGCTGCCTTGGCTTACGATAGAGCCGCTCGGTCCATGCGTGGAACTCGTGCCCGAACCAACTTTGTCTACTCAGACATGCCTCCTTCTTCATCAGTCACTTCCATTGTTTCTCCTGATGATCCTCCTCCTCCTCCTCCGGTTGCTCCTCCTGCTCCTCCTTGTCATGTCGATGATCCGGTCGATTACATGATGATGTTTAATCAATATTCATCAACCGACTCTACAATGTTGCAGCCTAATCACTCTGATCAAATGGATAGTTACATGTTTGGTGGTTCTACTTCATGTTATTCTAACAACATTTGTGAGCTGCCTCCTTTGCCGAGTGACTTGTCGAATTCGTGTTACGGCTACGACTACTCCTCATCAGCTACTTATTTCGAGTCTGACTATGTTCATAGTCCAATGTTCAGTAGAATGCCTCCGGTTTCTGACCCTTTGCCACATGGTTTCAACCACTTTGGTTCTTAAATCATTCTTCATCGTTTTATTTATTTCCTTTCTCATTTGTACCTTTTTTCTTTCTTTGGATTTCTTTCGCCGTCCTTGATCTCTGTTTATGATCAAAGTGACCGTCTTGCTAGCTTTTCAATAACAAGTTTATATGATATTCCTTTGTATTTTAACAAGTCCATATTCTCTATGGGTGGGCCTAGACCTCAAAGTCCCATTCATGGAGGTACCTTTTATATTCTATATCTACTATGTATTTTCATTATACGATTAAAATGGGCCTTGTGTCAAACCTCTCAATATCGAACAATTAAAATATTCACATGTTCACTAGTGTAAGAAAGGCATATACATTTGGTGTTGGATTAGGATCACATGATCCTATTTTTGACTCGAATTACTCGAATCTCTTACATAAGTATAGTAATAACTAGTTTGAGATTCCAACATGTAAGGGTATGGATGGGGTAATTATCGGGATATCCAAATTATCGGTTGGGTAATAAAATTTTAAAATGATCAAAAGTTATTTTCTAAACTACTAAAATATATCCAATTCAATTACACTTTATAATATATATGTATATCCAAAGTTATCCGTTATTATAGAAACTCGAGTCCGATCCTTATTCGTTTGGATAGTAATTTTAACTATCGAATTACATATATTATATACCTCTATTTGCTTAACCTCGATCGTAAAGTTATCCAAACTTTTATCCACAATGAACGGGCTTAAGTCTTGTGATGGTATAACTATAATCATAGGATGAAAACATTTTGGTGTATAAATGCTAATGTGAATGTTTCATATTTTATGGGTTGTGGTATCTTAACAATTGTCGTTGGTCAAAAGATGGTAGTAGGTTTGACTGGTGAACCATGTCCACCTATCTCAAAAGCTGGTTACCAAACACATAAACACAAAAACAAGTACATAAGTGGTTCATAAACACCCAAAATAGGAAACTAATTAAGGTGAAGATATGGAGATGAAGTTTTTTTCTCTATATGCCATTGTAGCTTCACTTCTAGTTGTATCCAACTTGGGGATGATGAGGACAAGTGCGCAAAGCGTTGCGTGCTTAAACCAGCTTGCTCCATGTTTAAATTACCTCAATGGAACCAAAGACGTTCCACAAGTTTGTTGTAACCCTCTCAAATCAGTGATCAAGAACAATCCAGAATGTTTGTGCCGTATGATAAGTAACCGAGGGAGTTCTCAGGCCGAGCGAGCTGGCATCGATGTCAACGATGCTCAAATGTTGCCTGCGCGATGTGGAGAACACGTCAATCCTCTAGCCTGCTTAACTCGTACCACACGTTTCTTACTTGAGAAAACTAATCTTCTGTTTTTCAACCCAAATATTGTTTCATTTAATATTCTTCTATGTTGTGTAGGATCTCGAGGATCGAACAATTCAGACCGAAGTTCTTCCATTGGCAACTCATCTTCTCAGTCTTATTGGATTACAACATTAGCTTTTGGAGTCACCGTTTTGTCATATTTTCTTCAAATGAATTGAATCTCTCGTTGTCTATAGAGCATAATTTTTATTTGTTTGAATGCTATGACTTGTGATTATTTGTTTGTATACCATTTTCTTCCACATAAATAGTACTATAATTCCATTTGTAATACCATGCTCATTTTGCAACAAATCAATCACCTATCAATACGTGAAAATTACAATTCATAAACCAAATTTACCGGAAAATTCCATAATCTCTTCAACGCAATCAACGCAAATCTTTTTTTAATTGTAAAAGTTGATCATTTTTCTGTCAAATTTAAAGTGAGAGACTCTTTTGGAAACTAATTTGGTTACCAGCTTACCAAAATTAAAAAAAAAAGTTGTTGTAAAAAAAAAAAAAAAAAAAAAAAAAAAAAAGTTGTTGTATTCTAGATCGAATAGCAAAACCGGTTCAAATGGTAAAATATCTGTCCGATAACCGGTTGAATCAGCTGGTTGAGCAATTGTACCCGGTCACTTGGAAGGGGAAGTTGACCAGATCGTCTCCTACTTCTCTCTTTTTCGAATCGGAAAATTCTCTCTACCCACAAATCCAACCAACATTTCAAAACCCTCCGTGATAATCGATCATCGGGAAAAAAAAAACCTCCGATCTTCCACCATCTCCGGCTAAAAATGGGAGGGATGCTATACAAGCTCTTCGCTTCAGCGTCGCTACTAACCCTAGGATTGTACCATCTCATTTGCACATTCTTCCACGTTCTCAAGTCTCCACAATCCTACGCGGCGAAGCCATTCTACGCATTTCCCCGATTCTCCGGCAATAACAACCAAAACCACCGTCTCCAAAACCTACCGTTGATCATCCTCACAGTCTCCCTCTTCGTCGCTTTCCTCCACCAAACCCTAATTTCATTCTACTCCGATCCACTCGTCAAAGGAAGTACACCAGTACACAAATTCTCCTCTCTCAATTCCGCCGCCGTCTTCTTCCTCTTCCTCATCATCGCCGTTTACCTACTCCTCTCCGATTCCGCTTCCTTAATCCCTCTCCCTTCCGATCTCCTCTTCGCACTCGCATCCGCCGGATTCTTCCTCCATTACTCCGCCGCTTCATCGTCCGCTTCGATTCAAACCTCAGATCTTCAAGCTCACTGCGATTCACTCTCTGCGCGAATCTCTGCTTTATGCTCAATCCTCTGCTTGCTTCTCGCTTGCCGTCCTAGGCTCTTTATCGCCGACGCTGCACTCGCTGCTTCGATTTGCCTTCAAGGCT
Organism: Draba incana; assembly: GCA_963576765.1. NCBI lineage: Eukaryota > Viridiplantae > Streptophyta > Magnoliopsida > Brassicales > Brassicaceae > Draba > Draba incana. The sequence goes on from OY755205.1 coordinate 9,818,365, forward strand.
TATGGCAACTTCAAACCGGACTTTCTTTGTACGTCGATGGTTTTATCCCTGAAGGTTGTCATCGTCTTCTTGATGTTCAAGGCGGTGTTGAAGGATCGACTCAATGTGATATTCAGGAGTCTAAGCTAAGAGCTGTTTCGGTGTTGGATCTAATGTTTACTGTACATGTTGTGATTGTGGTGATTCTTCTGTTTGTGACTTACACTATGGTGGCTATGGCTGCAGGAGTAAGAAGAACAGGCTCTTATGAAGCTTTACCTACTAATGCTAGTGATTCTACTAATCATATTCAGATGAAGTCTTTGACTGGTACTCAGGCTTGAACTTGTTATCAGTTCTCTTGCTTTGCCTTGTCTTTTGATGTGATGCTCTTGAAATGGTTATAACTCTTTTGGAACTTGTTGATTTGGAAAAGTCTTTATACAATTTTCTTTGTTCAAGCTTCGTATAGTTGGAAGATGATGATGATGGTGACATGTTCAACAGAATTTATGGTATTTTCTTTCTTGGATAGTGTTCACTTTTAGCTGGATTTTTACCTTCAATTTGGGACATTGATGATGATGATCTTGTTTGGCCGATGTTTCGTTGGGTTTTTGGGACGATGGTATGAATGAAGATAAAACTCTTTTGAAGTTCTAAAACGTTAGGAAGAGGAGTCAACAACGCTTAGGAGTCCGATGTCAAATAAGGTATATGTTGTTTGCCGGATTTCCTCGTGTTTGCCTTCTTTGACATGGGACTGCTTAAGCTAAGAGTTGTTGTCACATCCTCTCTCACTGTTTTGGGCACAATTCTTTTTGTTTCAGAGAAGTTTTATCTTTCATGCATTTCATCTTCTTTGTCCTTTCATCTCAGGCTGACTTTGCTTTAAAACAAGTAAATGTTACATGACGAAAATAATATCTCCAAAAACCAGATAAATTTTCAAATTTGAAATCGTTAGAGAGTTTAATTTAAGATGGTAGACTTTGGTACTCTTCTAAAGTGCAGAAAATATACACGTTTTTTAACACCAAGAACAGGAAGCATAACGCCATGAAACTGTCTTCAACATCGGATCTTCGAACATTTATCTATGTGAAACCAAAACCCCGAAGTGGGAAGCAAAATCTTCCACATATGGAGTTGTTTTGACCTGGTTGCATTAATGAACCATGTGGTTCGAGCATGATTTGCAAATCAATCAATATTTTGAAGAAATATGACTAAAAATGATTGGCTTAATTTTTTTTTTTCTTTTTGTTGATCAAAAAAAGAAAAGTCCATAAATTAAGCCAATCATGTTTAGCTTATACTAAAAGTCTTTAACCATAAAATTACCATGACATTGGGATGGGTTGGTGCATCGCAAACGTTTTTGAGATTCGAATGTAGATTGTACATTTCCCAATATTTGATTTTGTCATTGAAATGTCATTTTTTTTTTGGTCTACTTATCTGACTCATAAAATCCTCATAAAATCTCAAATGTTGATCCACAGATTGGGATTTTATGACTCAGATGAAAGGCACAACTCTGGTTCCTTGTTTTGTCTTCTTTAACATGGGAGCAACTGGGTTTCTATTGCTCAGTCAAGTCCTTATGTTCGTTATTGAAATGTTCCAGTAGACATAAGGTGTTCGATAAAATGCCTGAATGAACTTTTTGATACTCTTTTCCTCTACTTTCTTCAAATAATCATCAGAATTTGAATTTGATATCAATGTTACAAAAGCTATTGAGGATACAATCTTAAAGCCTGCTGATTTACTTTGTAACTTCAATGGTTTTTCTCGAGCACGAGGATCGATTTTCATTGGCTTATCCAGGTATTTGTCTGGTTTTTGGGTAAATTTTAGCTTTAAAAAGTCAACCTCTTTATCACTATCACTGTCATATTATTGCTAATTTGTCATGTAACATCTGTAGCTTGAATATTTCAGTAAACAAAAACTTCAAATTTGGCTGCCACAAGCGTGGACTTAGACTTCTGAGTTAAGACTTGACCCACATTAATTTACATTTCATCTGAAGAAGGTACTAACCCTCTTGAGAACCAAATTATCCATCTTCCAAGTTTCAGTTTCCTGGAATTATGTGGGAACAGGGTATCTTTCTCACTTTTTTTACTTTATCTCTCTTGTTAGGACAATCATGCTGTGAAACAGATACGCTACTTCAGGGGCAGTACTTGAAAGATGGGCAAGAGCTCGTTTCGGGTTTCAATATCTTCAAACTCAAGTTTTTCAACCTCAAGAATTCAAGCAACCGCTATCTTGGAATTTGGTACAACAAGTATGCTAATATCCAGGACAGAGCCGTCTGGATTGCTAACCGTAACAATCCAATTTCGGGACGTCCTGGAAGCCTCACTGTTGATTCTCTTGGCAGATTGAAGATTTTAAAAGGAGAATCAAGCTTGCTTGAGCTGAGTTCTACAGAAACCTCAGGAAACATAACCCTGAAACTGTTGGATACTGGAAATCTTCAGCTTCAGGAGATGGATTCTGATGGTTCCATGAGGCGGATTTTATGGCAAAGCTTTGATTATCCGACAGACACCCTTCTTCCTGGGATGAAACTTGGTTTCAACGTCAAGACCGGGAAAAGATGGGAAATGACATCATGGCTAGGTGATGCTTTACCTGCTTCTGGATCTTTTGTCTTTGGCATGGATGCTAATATTACAAACCAATTGACCATCTTGTGGCGTGGAAATATATATTGGGCAAGTGGATTTTGGAATACGGGTCAGTTTTCCTTGGAGGAATTAAACAGCTACGCTTTCGTGTTCTCGTTTGTATCAACCGAGAATGAGCACTATTTTATGTACTCAGGTGATCAGACATATGGTGGAACATTATTTCCCAGAATAATTTTAGACCAAAAGGGCATTTTGCAGATAATCATTCTTGATAGAGAGCAAATGCATGTCCATTGTTCTCCTTTCAATTTTGATGATTATGATTCCAGGAAATATTCCTCGGATTATTCGAGGGCAGGTTGCTTATTCCCGAAAAGGGCATATGCATCCAGGTATTGTTTGGCCTCTCGTGATACTTTCAGAGAGACAGTACTCCCTTCCTCAAGCAAAGGATTTGTACTTAGTGAGGCTGGTGGAAGGTTTAGTGCAGCTGATTGCCATGTTATATGTCTCCAAAACTGCTTTTGTCTTGCCCATGCTTCAACCAATGCGGATGGTACGGGCTGCGAAATCTGGAATATGGATCCTACCAACAAAACGTCAGCATCTCAGAGTCCAAGAACTATATATATCCGCGTAAAAGGTACGAAACTTGTGGAAATATATGATCTGCCATTTTATTTAAGTGTCACTATAACTGCAGAAAATCTATTGGACACTAAATTCTCTGGAATACAGTAGAAGAAGTGGTAGATCAGGAGAACGAAAAGGTGGCAACTTGGCTAGTTGTTGTGGCATCGCTGTTCCTAATGATACCTGTGACTTGGTTGATCATCTATCTTGTTCTGAGGAAATTTAAAGTAAAAGGTAAAATAATGTATCCGCATCACTCAAATTTTCTACCCAATCGTGTTTTTACTAACAAGTTTACCACTTTTCTTTGTGTACTTGATCCAGTAATTGTTTTGTTTCGCGGAATGTTCTACTTTCTATGGGAAAAAATCATTCCACAGAGTAAGGCTCAGCTGAATAATTTTTGTTTAAGCATGTCTGAAACATGTCCATGTTAAACTTGAGAAGTTTGTTTGTTTTGCTAATTTAAAGAAAATTTGTTGATCAGCATCGCTCAAACTTTCTACCCAGTAGTGTTCTTACTAACAAGTTCACCACTTTTCTTTGTGTATTTGATCCAGTATCGGTTTTATTTCGCAGAATGTTCTACTTTCTATGGGGGAAAATCATTCCACAAAGTAAGTTCAGCTGAATAATTTTTTTTAAGCATGTCTGAAAGATGTCCGTGTTGAAATTGAGAATTTTGTTTGTTTTGCTGTTTTATTTAGTGATTGGTTGCATAAAGAGAAGGCTTCAAACACTGAGGGTTGGTTCAAAACTAGACCAAGAATTGCTACTACGTGAATTGGGAATTGATAAGAGACGCCGACACAGGAGAAATGTGGGCAATAATAATAATGAGCTTCAGATTTTTAGCTTTGAAAGTGTAGTCTTGGCAACAGATTACTTCTCTGATGCAAACAAACTTGGTGAAGGAGGTTTTGGTCCTGTATATAAGGTACGACAGATTTTTATACCGACTTAGCGCAGATTTTGATGTTTCCACAACTTTCTTGAAGGGGAGGTTAGTAGATGGGGAAGAAGTGGCTATCAAAAGACTATCAATAGCATCTGGGCAAGGATTAGTGGAGTTCAAGAACGAAGCTATGCTTATTGCAAAACTTCAACACACAAATCTGGTTCTGTTGGTAGGATGCTGCATCGAGAAGGAAGAGAAAATGTTGATTTATGAGTACATGCCCAACAAGAGCCTTGATTACTTCCTATTTGGTGAGCTTCCTTTGAAATGATAAGAATCTCTCTATATAAACCCATCTGAACAAATGTCACCAAATCTGTTGTGCAGATCCGTTGAGGAAAAACGTTCTGGATTGGATGTTGCGGTTTAGGATCATGGAAGGGATAATTCAAGGACTTTTGTACCTTCACAAGTACTCGAGATTGAAAGTGATACACAGAGACATCAAAGCCAGCAATATTTTGCTGGACGAGGATATGAATCCCAAAATATCGGATTTTGGGATGGCTCGGATATTTGGAGCCCAAGAATCCAAAGCCAACACCAACAGAGTTGCTGGCACATTGTAAGTTAAGAGTGACCAGAAACAATGAGAGGATTATGTGATCAGATTTTAATATAATTTCTTATGTATGGCTATATAGTGGCTATATGTCTCCGGAGTATTTCAGAGAAGGACTATTCTCGGCTAAATCAGATGTGTTCAGTTTTGGGGTACTGATGCTCGAAATCATTTGTGGAAGGAAGAACAATAGCTTCCACCATGACTCGGAAGGACCTCTGAATCTCATAGTTCATGTAAAAAGCTAAAACTTCTTCATTCTCGTTTCATTGTTAGCATCTCGCTTGCTTATCTAGTCTTTGGATCTTTGAAACTCTGTTTTTTTCAGGCGTGGAATATGTTTCAAGAGAACCGAATTCACGAGGTGATAGATCCGTCTTTGGGAGATTCTGCACTTGAGAATCCACAAGTGTTGAGATGCGTTCAAGTTGCTTTATTGTGTGTACAAGAAAACGCAGAAGATAGACCAAGTATGTTAGAAGTTGTGTCCATGATATACGGTGACGGCAATAATGCTCTTTCTTTGCCTAAAGAGCCAGCTTTCTTTGATGGTCCCCAGAGAAGCTCTCCGGAGATGGGGGTTGAGCCGGTAAATGTATCGGAGAATAGAGTTACCATCACGGTGATGGAAGCAAGGTGAGCCGGTAAATTGAATATTGGAAAACTGATCGTAAGTGAATCTCATAATTGTTACTTGAAATGTTTCACTTTGAAAAAGGTAATTAGTTAAATAATTTGTGATTCAAAGCATATTTAACATGTACATTTATTGATTTATATACAATAATCAAATATTTCTGGTGTAAAAAAATCTGGTAGCCGCACCACACCGGTGTTAATACTTTATAGTGACTAGGATCGTACCTTCCATGGTGCATATTTATTTATTCCGGTTAATTTTTAAACCATGTCATGGAACAATCGTAAATTGCGGATAATCAACATTTTGCACGAATAAACCCAAATATGTATTTTGTATTTGTATGCTTTTTTTTTAACAACTTATTTGTATGCTTGTATAGCTTGAAATTTTGGAAGAGTGCGCGTGGGAATTTGAATGGTGAAACCTTAGAGGTTAAGTTATGTAGAGAGAAAAAAATTCAAAAGGATAAGACAATCAAATGAGAGTTTGAAACTGCCAAAAAGTAACCTTATGGGTGGTGCGAATATATATATATATATATATATATATATATATATATATATATATATATATATATATATTTTTCATTCTTTTATCGATGAAAACTACTCTTATCTTTAATATATAGTTTCCGTAAGTCACATAATCTACATTTTTTAATAGAAAAACCTCTAGAAACACCGAGGCAGATATGATTATTAGTATAATGAAATTGAGGCAATTGTTTGTTCGTGTTTGGTTAAAATACATCGAGACATTTCCGAAAAAACAAGACCGGCTTAATTAAGATATTTCTTCCAACATTATTACACACTTGAAAAAAGAGACTCGCGAATATGATAATAGCAAAAGGCAATAAAAGAGAAATTAAAAGATGAAAAAAGTAAAGTGATTTGGCCTCAATCAACGGTAACGTATCTTAATTAAAGAGGTTCTTCTTACCTTTTGAGACAAGGGTTTTTGGGAGAGTTGTTTGGTTGACTAATACAAATTCATATGAGGAAGGAATATTTGTCACAATTTACACCTTCACATTGCTTCCTTAACGTTTAATCTGCCTTCTTCAATTGAGTAGTGCAAAAAGCATTGAGGCAACCGAGGAATGGTCCCGGGTAAATTATGAATTATGATCATCTAAACCAGCCAATTATAGCCACGTGTCCTCCCTAGCTTTATGAACTTGCTTAGCCAACACCATTATTGTGAGTGTATCATTATATAAATGTAACTCGTCCTTCATCTCTCCCATTTTCCATTCTCCATATAGACTCTATTTACAATACAAATATCCATAGGATCCAAAAGCGAAGCCAAGCAAACACAAACATATTATAATGAAGAAGGCGGCAGAATACGTCAAGCATATAATAAACATGTTGGCTGATCTTGCAAAGGACAAGACCAAGGAGCTAAAGAGGAAGACAAGAGCCTTCAAGACCCGTCTCGTAATATTCTCATTGCTCCATAATAAAAACATGATGATGAGCTCGTGGTCTCACAAGCTCAAGGCAAAGCCACCATCAAGAAAGATAGACCAGAATGATCAAGCTAAGGAACAAGACCAAAACATGGTGGTAGTGTATAGCCACAACGCCATATCTAGTACTCCGGTCTCTCCCCATGTAGAATATCAATATGTGGAGGAGGATGAAGACGAGGACGAGGAGGAGAAGTATCCAGACCTAAGACACTCGTTGTTCGAAGCAGAGGGTTCGGTGATAGACTTGGTTAAGCATTCCAAGGAGGACAAGGGAGAAAAGTTTCGGTTGGAAGATGAGATCGATAAAGTGGCTGATCTTTTCATTACTCGGTTCCATCGACAGATGTGGTTGCAGAAGCAGTTATCTCTCGAGAGTATTCAAGATACATCCTCCTGATTTAAATCTTATAGTATACATTACATATAACGGCCCTCCATTAATTATTGTTGGCTTTTTTGTGGGGGGGGGGGGGGGGGGGGAGGATGCAAAGATCCTTTTAGGTTTTTTGTTTTTTGGTCAATAACTTGCATTTTACCGACTTGGCTAATGAAACAACGAGGACGTAGTACAATCCTTTTAGATTTTGTGTTACGTAGTGAATTGGAAACGGACATTTACGCAATGCATGTTTATTAATTTCTCTCAACTTGTACGTACATGCTCGTTTGCTGAATAAAATACAGATTTTCTTATTATTGTTGTTTCCTCAGATTAATTGAGCACTAAGCCCTTGACGATCCAGGCTATTGTTTCATAGTCCATTAATTTGAATACCACGTGAGCCTGTATACACAAGTCGCCAATTTAGTTATTTATTTTTCTCTCTCATTGAGCTCTTCTTCTAATTGCAACTTAGGGGTGGATCTATTTAGGCTTTTTTCTTCCATAGTAATTTTTATTTATTTGATGTTTGGTTGATAGTTAATTAGAGCCTGTTTATCTGACTAATCTGGTTAGTGTGTACAGCTTTATATTTTGTACTTCTTGCGGCTTAATGGATATAAAATTATCTGATTAGCCGAGGAGACAAAGAATTTGTCTTTATCGCTTTGTTCAAGGTTGATTAACATGCCCTAATGTTTTGTGTTGGTGGGGTTAAAAGAATTATTAGATAAAGTGAGCTCTGAAATGGTGGGGTTTTGATATTTTCTTACGAGTGGAGCTGCTTTTAGCTCCAACAGAAACCAAAAAAAAAAGTGTTTCTTCTAGTTCACAAGTCTTGGAAAAACAAAAGCATTTTATTCTCTTATTTCAGCGTTGTGCATAATTTGAGATAATATACTTTGCTTTTTGTCTTTTTAAATTATGTACACATATGAACAGAGTTTTTTTTCTGAGTTTTGTTCAGTTTCTGTTTGCATTATTAATGAATTCAAATCGAGTAGTCCACAAGTAAGAATATAAAACCAGTGATGTGATTGTGAATCCCACATGCTTCTAGTCATGTGATCATGTCTCTGTATCACTTCTTGTAACTTGAACCTTTTTGGTTTGTTTTTTCCCAAAATCGTCTTACTATTGTTTTATCCATTGTGATATTCTCCCCATTTATCAGGCCGGTTTGAAGTTTATATTGAAAACGTGAAAGGTTCCTAGCAAATCTGGTCAGTGGGTATCTTGGAGTCAAATTAGTGTTGTTTTTATTATCTTCAGCCCACAGACTTAAAGGAAGAGATTTCAAAGATAATATGGGGATAAGAGTTTTATCATCATGTCAGTATTAGACCAGTCAGTCCATGTGCATCTGCAACACTCCCCAAGTTACTAACAAGACTGGTGCAACATTGAATATAACCTAAAGTGTAGTGATTATAACAATAATCTAATATTATTCTGTTAACAGGAAGCTGATAAATGGCTATAAATAGAAAGGCTCGCGCAACGTTTGTGGTACGATGAAAGCGAGAATGGGTCGATTTCCATTTACTCTTTGCCTCACCTTTCTGGTTATGGCCAGAGTAACATTTGGTGTACCTCCTAAAAAGTCCATTGATGTTCCTTTTGGTAGGAACTATTTCCCTACTTGGGCTTTTGATCACATTAATGATAGACCCTTGAAGGCATATGTTAGAAGAGAGAAGAAGAGATAAAGAAGGAGGAGAGATGGTTAAATCAGTTGTGAGCCGTTAAGAAGTGGTTAGAAGGTAATGTTGACTGAGAAGTTGACTAAAGGAGAGCCTCTAGTATAAATAGAAGGTTATATAGAATAATAGGATTTTATCTGATTTGTTGTATCTGTTACGTTGTATAGATTTTTACATCAATAAACATCATCGTTTTGAGAAAGGATAACATAGCTCTACCAAATTGGTGCGGTGAGCAGTCTTCACTATGCCGACGACGAGAACCAACGGCGGCGCCGAAAATTCGTCACCGGAGACGACGGTAGTTGATCAAATCGGAGAATTGAAGGAACAGTCGGATTCGAGATATGCCGAATCGCAGGAGAGATTCGCAGCTCTAGAGTCTTCAGTTCAAGAGATCCTTCGGATTTTGAAGGGCGATAGTCGTTTACCGGAGCCAGTTCCAGTCACCGGAGGAGCGAATTCCAATTCGTCGGAGCAAATTTCTCAGGTACGTGACTCGACTCTTGATTCTAACCGCCGTAGTCGTAGCGAACCCAATCAGGTGGTTAGTGAAACTCAGGAACCTAGTGATTCGATTCAGGTGATTGGGATGTCAAATCGACCTAGGGATAAGTGGTTGAAGAAGCTAGAGATGCCGGTTTGTGATGGATCGGATATCTACGGCTGGATTGCGAAAGCAGAGCGATTCTTTCGGATTGGTGAGTTTTCAGATGAAGAGAAATTGGGAGAGATCTCTGTTAATGTCACTGGAAAGGTGTCGAAATGGTATAATTGGGAAACTCGAAGGGTAGGGTTCAAGAACTGGAAAGATTTCAAGCTGAAATTGTTAAAGAGGTTTGATGATTCAAGGGAGTTAACTCCATCGGAAAGGTTGTATTCTCTGAAGCAACTGGGGACTGTTGACGAATTTGTAGAAGAATTTAAAGATTTGTCAGCTCAGGTAGCTACAGTAGATGATGAAGGATTAGAAGCAATTTTCAAGAATGGATTGAAACCAGAAATAAGAGCTTTGATTAGAATGTTAAAGCCTAAAGGATTGACTGAGTTGATAGAGAGTGCCTTGGAGATGGAAGCAAGCATAATGTCTGAGATTGTGTCTGGAGCAATCAATCAGAAGAAAGATGTTTCTCGGTTTAAATCATATTCTCATTATGATTCTGGTCAAGGGAAACAAGGGGATAAGGAGAATAGATGGTCAGGGAAGCCAGCCTACAATTATCAAGGCCCTGTCAAGACTGTTAAGCCAAGATTACAATTGTCTCCCGCAGATTATGAGGAGAAGAAAAGAAAGGGCTTATGCTTTAAGTGTGATGCCAAATATTATGTGGGACATAAATGTGTTAATAAAAAATTACAGGTCCTCTTGGTTATAAATGGATGTGAGATAGAATTGCAGGAAGATGGGGAAGAATCAGTGGTTGAAGAGGAAGTGGTAGAAGAGCAAAAAGAATTAATGGAACTTTCTCTGAATTCTTTTTTGGGATTGAATTCTCCAACCACAACGAAGTTGAGAGGATTCATTGGGAAGACAGAGATTATTTTGATGTTGGATAGCGGTGCAACACACAACTTCATGTCTCCTGAAGTGTTAAAAAGAGCTAAGCTGCAGCCTCTGAGGAATAGTAATCTGGAAATCATGCTAGGCACAGGCATAGCTGTCAAGGGATTAGGAGTGTGCCGGAATGTGAAGTTCCACATTCAAGAATTAGAATTTGAAGCAGATTTTATTAATGTGGAGTTGGGTAACACTGATATGATATTGGGTATTCAGTGGCTACGTACTTTGGGGAAGTGCCAAGTCGACTGGCAAACTCATGAACTATCTTTTGAATATCAAGGAAGACATGTTACTATAGTGGGGGATCCTTCATTACATGGCCACAAATTGTCTTTGAAAATCTTGTCTACAGGTTATGAGAATAATAGAAGATATGAGGAACTGTTGGAGTTTGGAAGTATGGATGCAGGGCAACATGAGCTACACATTCCTGAACCAGTACAACTATTATTGGATGAGTTTGGGAAAGTATTTGAGGAACCAAAGGAGTTACCACCAGTGAGAGGTAGGGAACACTCCATTAACCTGGTTCTAGGTACAGGTCCCATAAGTGTGAGACCTTTTAGATACCCTCACTGTCACAAGGAGGAAATGGAAAGATTGGTGAAGCAAATGCTGGATTCTGGAATCATTAGACCCAGTCACAGTCCATTCTCAAGTCCAGTGTTACTTGTTAAGAAGAAAGATGGATCTTGGAGGTTTTGTGTGGACTATAGAGCACTGAATAGGGTCACAGTTATGGACAAGTTTCCCATTCCTATTATTGACCAGCTCTTGGATGAGTTGCATGGTTCCACGGTTTACTCTAAATTGGATATAAAAGCCGGTTACCATCAGATCAGAATGGAGGAAAAAGACATTGCTAAGACTGCTTTCAGAACTCGTGATGGGTTATACGAGTTTTTGGTTATGCCATTTGGCCTCATAAATGCTCCGGCTACTTTTCAAGCACTTATGAATGAACTCTTTAGGCCATTTTTGAGGAAATTCATTCTGGTATTTTTGATGACATCTTAGTCTACAGTTCTTCCTTGGAAGATCATGTCAGGCATTTGAAAGTGGTTCGGGAGATTTTTGAAGAATACCAGTTGTTTGCTAACAGGAAGAAGTGTTTGTTTGCTCAACCCAAAGTGGAGTACTTGGGACATATAATTGCTGCAGAAGGAGTGCTTATTGATCCTGGAAAGACAGAAGCAATGCTCAAATGGCCTACTCCTAAGAATGTGAAAGGTGTCAGAGGTTTCTTAGGATTGACAGGCTATTATCGAAGATTTGTGAAACATTATGGGGCTATAGCAAAACCACTAACAGAGTTACTAAAGAAAGAGAAATTTATCTGGACCTCTCAAGCTCAGGAAGCTTTTTCACAATTAAAGATGGCTATGAGTTCTGCTCCTGTCCTTGCATTACCAGATTTCACTGAAACCTTTATTGTGGAATCCGATGCATCAGGCTTTGCTCTTGGAGCCGTATTAATGCAAAGGCATAATCCGATTGCTTACTTCAGTTATGAGTTGACTGAAAGAGAACAGTTAAAGCCTATCGATGAGAGGGAATTGATGGCCATTGTTATGGCAATACAGAAATGGAAACATTACTTGATGGGGAAGAGATTTCTAGTAAGAACAAATCAGAAAAGCCTCAAATTTCTTTTAGAACAGAGAGAGGTCTCTTTGGAATATCAGAAGTGGTTGATCAAGTTGTTGGGTTATGAGTTTGATATAGTATATAAACCTGGAGTAGAGAATAAGGCGGCGGATGGACTATCCAGAATGGATCAAATTTCAGAAGTTTCAGAAGTCTCTGTAATATTGTTAGCACTCACTGTGCCAGAGGCGTTGGATGTTCAGGGCATCTTTGCAGAGATTGATAAGGATGTGGAACTACAGAAGAAGATCCAGCTAGTAAAGGAAGGGAAGTTGGAGTCTACAAACTAAGAAGAGAATACAGTCATTCCAAGATCTTCACAGTTTATTGAATTGTTGCTCAAAGAGTATCATACAGGAGTTCAAGGGGGACACTCTGGGGTGTTCAAAACTAAGAAGAGAATACAGAGCCAGTTTTATTGGTCAAAAATGCAAGAAGATGTCCAGAAATTTATGGCTGAATGCAGGGTTTGCCAGACTCACAAATATTCTACGGTGTGTCCTGCAGGGTTACTACAACCCCTGCCAATTCCTCAAAACATATGGGAAGATTTGCCGATGGACTTTATTGAGGGTTTGCCATCTTCAGAGGGCATGAATGTGATTCTCGTGGTGGTGGATAGACTATCTAAGTATAGTCACTTTGTGGGCTTACAGCATCTTTTCCAAGCCACTGATGTTGCTAAAAAGTTCATCAAGGAGATAGTGCGACTTCATGGGTTTCCCAAAACGATAGTCTCTGATAGGGATAAAGTGTTCTTGAGTAAAGTTTGGACGGAGTTGTTTAGGTTGGTTGGGACGAAGTTGAAGTACAGTACTGCCTATCACCCTCAAACAGATGGGCAGACAGAGGTCTTGAATAGGTGCTTGGAGACATATTTGAGGTGTTTTGCTTCTGCAAATCCTAGAAAGTGGGGTCAATTCTTATGTTGGGCCGAGCTGTGGTACAATACCTCTTTCCATACAGCTCTAAGGGCCACTCCATTTAAGGTGGTTTATGGCAGAGATCCACCACCATTGTTGAGGTTTGAGACTGGTTCTATACACAATATGGAGTTGGGGGAATTGTTGTTACAAAGGGACAGGATGTTGAATCAGATCAAGGATCATCTACTTCGAGCTCAAAATCTCATGAAGAACAATGCAGATAAGAAGAGGAGAGATTTGGAGTTTCAGCTGGGTGCTCAGGTGTTTTTAAAGTTGAGACCGTACCCACAACAATCTGTGAGTCGCAGAGTATTTCAGAAGTTGGCAGCTAAGTACTATGGTCCATTTCAGGTTATTCAACGTATTGGTAAGGTGGCATATAAACTGCAACTTCCAGAAGGCTCCAAAATACACCCGGTTTTTCATGTATCCCAGTTGAAACCAGTGTTGGGGAAACAACACCAGGTAGTTCCATTGCCTCAGCAGTTGAATGAAGTAGATGAAGTTGTCGTTGAGCCAGTGGATATTCTGGACTCAAGGTATAATGCTGAAGGCGACTTGGAAGCTTAGTGGTTTGGTCTGGTCTTCCTTCTCATGAACACTCTTGGGAAAAGGTCAAGGATAAATCAGTTGTGAGCCGTTAAGAAGTGGTTAGAAGGTAATGTTGACTGAGGAGTTGACTAAAGGAGAGCCTCTAGTATAAATAGAAGGTTGTATAGAATAATAGGATTTTATCTGATTTGTTGTATCTGTTACATTGTATAGATTTCTACATCAATAAACGTCATCGTTTTGAGAAAGGATAACATAGCTCTACCAATTAAGTGTGTCAATAGTGGTTATGAAGTACATCTAGTCCTGGACAAGTATACTGGTGAGTTTCTTACACAGATTTTGATCACATCACTTCTCTAAAAAGTGAAAACTCTGATTGTTCTTGTTCCATTAATGCGCAAAAGGTACCGGATTTCAGTCCAAAGGTTCTTACTTGTTTGGTCACTTCAGTATGCATATGAAGATGGTTCCTGGTGACTCTGCTGGAACCGTGACCGCCTTCTACGTAAGTGAAACTCGAATACAAAAATTACTTGGAACAACTTTTGTAAGTGTCAACTTCAAAAAGTTGTTATGTTTGCTTTTTTCTTGCAGTTGTCGTCGCAGAACTCGGGACATGATGAGATCGACTTTGAATTTCTAGGTAACAGAACAAGCCAGCCTTACATTTTACAGACAAATGTGTTTACGGGAGGCAAAGGAGACCGCGAGCAACGGATCAACCTCTGGTTTGACCCTTCAAAGGACTACCATTCCTATTCAGTTCTTTGGAATATGTATCAGATTGTGTAAGTTAGCATTCCTAAGTGTAGTTTTTATACTAAAGTCTTTTTTTGTCTTCCACAAAGATAAGTGTATTTTGTACATACAACAGGTTCTTTGTGGATGATGTGCCGATACGAGTATTCAAGAATAGCAAAGACGTTTGTGTGAAGTTTCCATTCGATCAACCTATGAAGATATATTCGACTCTCTGGAACGCAAATGATTGGGCCACAAGGGGAGGATTAGAGAAGACCAACTGGTCAAATGCTCCTTTTGTAGCATCCTACCGATGTTTTCACGTCGATGGATGTGAGGCTTCAGTGAATGCTAAGTTTTGCGAGACACAAGGAAAACGGTGGTGGGATGAGAAAGAGTTCCAAGATTTGGACGTGAACCAGTACAAGCGTCTCAAATGGGTTCGTAATAGATACACTATCTACAACTATTGTACTGACCGCGTCCGGTTTCCGATACCTCCTCCTGAGTGCCGTAGACACCGCGACATTTAGTTGCTTTAGGCTTTCATAATTATACATCATCTAGATATAGTTTTTTGCTATGGATGTTTCCACACATTCTAAAATTCCTACCTTTTGTTTAGGTTAATTTTTATTCTTACAAGTTGTGGTAAACATGATCTAAACATGTGACGTGACTTGAAGCGAAACCGATAAAATATTAAAGTGAAGGACATTGTCAATCCGATTCCGATTCCAATTCTGATTCCGAAAAGTTTTTTAATCCGGATTAAATGATCTGATTCCAAACTAAATTGAAATAATTGATCCGAAAAACAAATCTTAAATCAAAAAGAAAATTAAAAAAATTAAAAAAAATCGATGTAAACAAAAAAATTTACATACTACTATTATTCATAAACCGAAACTGAATCGAAATTAAAATTGAACATAAGTCATCATAGCTATGTTTGAAAATGTAAATTATAATTTAGTCGTGACTTAGCATTAAGTAAAACCTCTCCTTGTTAGAGCATGTTTATAGGGAAGAAATAGGAGTTAATATAGTGGGTAATTATCAATTAAACCCATTTAATTAAATCAAAATGGGCTTAAAGTTATATTTACGGTTCTTAAATTAGCCTCTATATTACCGGTCATTATAGAGACGTGGAGGCATTTGATTGGTCCCGTGTTTTTAAGAACAGAGAAAAAAAAACACAGACCTTTTGGAATTTCATTCTTCTCTCTCTCTCTCGATCTCATCTCTGTCTCTGAAAATCTCTTTGTATCTTCGGTAAAACAACAAATCGATCTCCTAATTCTCAGAAAATCTCATGGTCTCCTCGAAATCTCTCTCTCTCTGTCTCGATCTCTCGATCCAATGACGAATCGGTTCATGAAATCGTCTCCAAACGATCCTGGTAAGATCCCTCTCATCATCGTTTGTTATTTCGTAGGTAGGTAGGTGACAATATTGGGAATTGATGCAATCGAAATTAGGGTTTTGATTAGGGTTGTGGGTCGTCAAAAAAATTGGGGATTTTATAAAATTAGGGTTGTTTCGTGACTGTGTAAACCGTAATCTGTGAATATTGGTTTCAACTTGTGTAATCGTATGGTAAATTAGCATTTTCATATTAGTGATTTGATTAGGAATTTGATTCGTTTTGATGTTCTGATTATGATACTGAAATTGACTTGTTTTCTGATTACAGGCCTGAGGAAGAGGTTGAAGAATCAAAAGTGGTGAGGTATGTAATGATAAATTATATTTCGTCCTGTTTTAAAATTTTTGATTTTTTTCAGTCTTCTACTCTTAATGTAAATCAATTTTGGTTCTGAATCTGCTTTGAAGGAATCTGCTCCTTTTTCCATGTACGAAGCAAGGTAAATCATCCTCCTGAATGTTGCTTATATCAATGATCACCAGATTGTGTTTGTGTTGAACTGATAAATGCTTTTGTTTTTGTTTAAAATGTTTGAATCTTGAAGGAGTTAACTTTCCAAAGAGTCTTGTTGTAAAATCCTTTTGGACCTAGAGGTGAAAATCTTAAAGGAGTTCTTTTCAAAGAGTCTTGTTGTTGTGGCTGGTTTGGATCTCGTCAAAATTGGCAACTGGCTTATGTTGATGGGTTAGAGAAGACTGGTCATGAAGTTAAATCGTTTGTATTTGAAGCAAGCTACTATTGGGTTATACTTCTTGCCTAACTATGATCACTTTCATTGTCTTATGGATGAGTTGAAGAAGTTTGTGCATTCGGTAGATGATAGTCAATGCAAGTCAAGTCCTTTTCTTCTAACTCCATAGCAACATGAAGGTCTTGGTCATGGTGTTGCTAAGAGAAGAAGAAGAAGAAGAAGAAGAAGAAGAAGATGGATTTGTCTTTCATAGTCAATGCTTAGTAGTATGGGGTAGTCTTTAATTGGTTCTGGGAGTACAAGAGGGTAGAATACAAGACAACCAAAGCCCTACGTTCTGAAATTTCAGAGTTGAAATCCAGGTTTGAGACCAGAATTTCTGAAATCCAAACTGGGATGAATGAAAAATTCGATGGCATCACAAACATGTTGGCAGTAATGTTCCCTAAAGATCCGCAGAAATGGCCTATGACTCAGCCTCACGACTCAATCATGCTATCACCCACCCAAACATCCGCCCACCACGATCCTCGCCCACCTGATCCACCGTTCACTCCCCACTTCGTACCTCACAATAACCACAATCCACACGACGTCACCACCTCACACAATACCGGAGCAGGCCCTAACTACGGCAACCTACTCTCACGTGTTTCCAAGGTGGGATTTCCCTCTTTCGATGGTACCGACATGCGTGACTGGCTGTACAAATGTGAACAATTTTTCACATTAGACAACATTCCACCAGACCAACGGGTCCAAATGGCCACCATACACATGTCCGTCAAAGCGCTCAAATGGCATCACAATTTCCTTGCAGAGAGATACGGAGTTTATCCAACCTGGTCCGAATACATACTGGCATTGGGTACGCGGTTTGGTACTCCTTATGATGACCCATTTTCAGAATTGGTGATATTGAAACAGGGCACTGATACAGTCGATGAATACTTGGAGAAATTTGAGAGCGCCTTGACTAGAATACCTCTTCCGGCATCCCACGCCCTCAGCATTTTCCTTGCTAATCTCAACCCAACTCTCGGGGTCCATACACGCCAATTCGAAACCCACACCGTCGCTGAAGCTGCTCGTCTTGCCAAACTTCACGAAACCTATCTCTCCAGTTCCCAACCTACCAAACACCGATCCTTTCACCCCTCTCCCTACCAGAAACAGCCCTCCCACTACAAACCCCCAAACACTAACCCCTCCCTTCTCCAAGCACCTACTCCAGAAATCACTAAACCATCATTTATTCCCCATAACACCACAGAAAAACAACCACGTAAATTCTCTTACGAGGAAATGCAAGACCGCAAAAACAGAGGCCTTTGTATGTTCTGCGACGAAAAATACACACCTGGCCATCAGCTCAAACATCGCCGATCACACATCTACGTGATGGAAGGCGACGACGATGAACTCCAAAATTCTGACGACGACATGGAAAACCATCCTCACCTTCACACTCCACCCGAAGACACCTCCATGCTCGCCCCAATCCTATCACTCAGCGCACTTAATGGGTCTACATTCAACTGTATGCGTCTACTAGGACATTATGGCAAAAAGAAGATACATGTGTTTATCGACCCCGGAAGCACCCATAATTTTCTAGACTCGGCCATTGCAAACGAAGTTGGTGTCTCCCTGCAACAAACTACACCGATGGCGGTTACAGCAGCTTACGGTGACAACATCATCACCTCCTACAAATGTGATAACTTTGAATGGTCTATGCAGGGGTACTCTTTTACCGCTCCCATCCGCGTTTTACCTCTATCTTGTTGCGACTTCGTTTTGGGCGTCCAATGGCTCTCCACACTTGAGCCGATAATTTGGGATTTTTCTAACCTACGCATGGAGTTTACAGTGAATGATCTGAAGCATGTTCTGCGGGGTTCACCAAAACCCAGTGGCAAACTGATTAAAGGAGGTACACTAAACAAAATTCTGCTTCACTCTCCACAGCTCGCATTGCTACAGGTCCGTGACTTGGACATTGATGAGAATGATTCAACTCTTTACGGGGAATTCTCACACATAGCTACTGCCGGATCTGATAAATCCGATTCCACCGAACTCCGATCTTTGTTGGTTTCTTACTCCGATATCTTTGAGGAACCATCGTCTCTACCACCGTTCCGCGAGGGTTTTGATCACACCATCCCACTAATGCCAGGTTCTACTCCGGTTAACAAACGCCCCTATCGGTACTCATCCTTACAAAAAGACATAGTTGACAAGATGATCGGCGAAATGCTGTCCCAAGGAGTGATCCAACATAGTTCCAGCCCCTACGCTTCACCCATTGTGTTGGTCCGAAAGAAAGACGGCTCATGGCGCCTTTGTGTGGATTACTGAGGCCTTAATCAGCAAACAGTCAAGGATAAGTATCCAATCCCGCTACTTGAAGACCTTTTAGATGAGTTGGGTGGCTCTGTTTACTTCTCCAAGCTTGATCTTCGGTCCGGTTTTCACCAACTCCGGATGACACCCGCAGACGTCTACAAAACCGCCTTTAAAACACACGCCGGCCATTTCAAATACCTAGTCATGCCATTCGGCCTGACTAACGGGCCTTGTACGTTCCAAGGGCTGATGAATCATGTGTTCAATGAGGTAACTCGAAAATTTGTTCTTGTTTTCTTCGACGATATCCTTGTTTACAGCAGGTCTTGGGCTGAACATTTGAGTCACTTGGAGGTTGTCTTCTCCATCCTTTGCCAGCAACAATTGTAACTTAAGCCCTCTAAGTGCACTTTCGGGGTTACTACTATCGAATATCTCGGGCATTTTATCTCCGCCGATGGCGTTTGAACAGATCCTTCCAAGATAAGTTCTATCCGCAATTGGCCCACTCTCACAACACAGAAGCAATTACGGAGTTTCCTCGGCCTCGCTAATTACTACAGGCGATTCATCAAATCATACGGTATCATCGCTAAACCACTCTTTCTGTTGCTCCGTAAGGATTGATTTTCTTGGGATGCAGATGCGGATACAGCCTTTACCAACCTCAAAGCTGCTCTGGCCTCTTTACCGGTTCTTGCTCTACCGAATTTCGATAAGCCTTTTGTGATTGAAACTGATGCCTTTAACACGGGGATTGGCGCAGTCTTAATGCACGAAAACCACCTGATTTCCTTCATCAGTCGCTCCCTCGGTCCTTGCCACCAAAAGCTTTCCGTGTATGAGAAGGAATTGATGGTTGTGGTTCACGCGGTTCAAACATGGAACGCCTATCTCGCACACAGACACTTCGTCATTAAAACCGATCAGAAAAGCCTCAAATACCTGATGGATCAGAAGGTCACAACTCCTTTCCAACATATGTGGCTATCAAAACTCATGGGTTATGACTTCGAAATACAGTATAAGCAAGGGAAAGAGAACTATGTCGCTGATGCACTGTCACGAGTTTCTGGGTCTCAGCTTCTTCAGATTACTCTCTCGAGTGCACACTCCAACTTCTACGACTCCCTTAAATCACTTTGGAGTTCGGACCCCAACCTCAAGCGCATCGTTTCTGATTTACAAGCTGACGCTCGTTCTCACCCTCAATACTCTTTCACGCGCGAGGAATTACGACGAAAGGGTAAGCTTGTAGTTGGTAATGATAGCTCTGTCAAACTTCATATCTTTTGTTGGCTCCATGATTTCGCTATCGGTGGCCATTCCGGTAGAGTCGCCACACTACAACGCATCAAGTCGTTGTTTTTCTGGCCAAAGATGAGCCTCGAGGTCCAACAGTACGTGCGCAATTGTCCTACTTGTCAGCAAAACAAGATTGAGTGTGTTGCGAGTCCCGGTCTTCTCCAACCATTACAGGTACCGAATGGTGTTTGGGAATCGGTTAGCTTGGATTTTATTGAGGGATTTCCCCCTTCTTTTGGGAAACATTGTATTTTGGTGGTCATTGATAGGCTCAGCAAGAATGCTCATTTCATCGCCCTTTCACATCCATACACGGCTATGGACATCGCTCAGGCTTACATGGATAACGTCTTTAAACTCTATGGTATGCCTAAAGACGTTACTAGCGACAGAGACCCGACCTTCTTGAGCGACATTTGGAAGGAGTTGTTCAGGGTACATGGGGTTGACTTGCGATATTCTACATCCTACCACCCCCAAACCGACGGCCAAACGGAGGTTACTAACAAGACTCTTGAGACTTATTTGCGGTGTATGACAGCGGATGCCCCTCACACTTGGTCCACCATGCTCCCTCTGACCGAATGGTGGTACAACACTACATTCCACTCGGCAATCAAAGGCACTACTTACGAAATCGTTTATGGCCAGCCACCTCCGACACACCTTCCTTACCTTTCAGGCGAGAGCAGCTCACGAGCAGTCGACCGCACCATGCGTAAAAGGGAAGATCTTATCACCCTTCTAAAATTTCATCTTCTCCGTGCACAGAACCGTATGAAACAATATGCATATTCTAAACGTTCACACCGCGAGTTCAAGCTCGGCGACCATGTCTACCTCAAACTGCAGCCTTACCGCCAGCACTCCTTGAAAGGAAAGCACATGCCTGACAAGCTTTCTCCACGATACTACGGCCCCTATCTCGTCATTGATCGTGTGGGATCAGCTGCCTACAAGCTTCAGCTACCCTCAAGCACACGCATCCACAACGTGTTCCATGTTAGCCAACTCATGCTTTGTCCGAATCCAACTTCCAGTTCAACGCCACTCCCTCAGTACCTGCGCGATGAAGGAGGAGAGAAACAACCCGAAGCGATACTTGAGAAGAAGTTGTCCAAGCGCCACAACCAAGCTGTCACTAAGGTCTTGGTCAAATGGAAGAATGAACCTCCTTCGGCTGCTACATGGGAATTTTACCAGGATTTTGTTAACAAGTACTCGGACTTCGATCCTTAAGGGACAAGGATCATCTCGAGGAAGGAGTATTGTTACAGCGTAACACGTCAAACGCCACGGTCACCACTTAGCCCATTTCCTATTTTCATGCTTTGTTATTTGTTATGTAAACGGTTTTATGTATAATCGTATTTGCTTCAGTATTTATGTTCTGCAAACTATGTTTTATGAATCATTCACATTCACAAATATTCTCTTTCCCCTTCTCTTATCTAATGTGCACAACAAGTGAATCAATTGGAATTACAAGATCTTGAAGGTGAACTTCTATCCATAAACTTCATCATCTGATCTGTTCTTCCTCCAATTTCTGAGTTCTCGGTGAATTCGTAGGTTGGAATCAGCTAACTTCCATCGAGCCGTTACATTAATCGTCTTCTCCAAGTCGTCAATCTGCAAATCGGCGATGGCTCCTTCTCCGGCATCAGATCCGGCGAATACACAACATCTCCAACAGTTCCTCTCCTCCGTCCTCTCCCAAAGCGGTCCCTCCGCTCTCCCTTACGCCGAAACCACCAAATGGCTAATCCGGCAACACGTCCTTAACCTAGTCTATTCCTTCTCTTCCCTCGAACCCAAAACGGCGACGTTTACTCACAACGACGGTCGATCCGTGATCCTCCTCCAAGCCGACGGTACAATCCCGATGCCATTCCAAGGCGTTAGCTACAACATCCCCGTCGTGATCTGGCTCCTCGAATCGTATCCGCGTGATCCGCCTTGTGTCTACGTTAATCCAACTCGCGACATGATTATCAAACGTCCTCATTCCAATGTCTCTCCCTCTGGACTCGTCTCTCTCGGTTATCTCAACGATTGGATTTACCCTAGCTCCAATCTCACCGATCTCGCTTCTCAGCTTAGCGCCGCGTTTTCTCGAGATCCGCCGCTTTACTCTCAGCGCCGTCCTCAACCACCGTCGATGAATTTTCCTCCGCCGCAGCAGACGGAAGATGCGGCGGAGGTTTACAAGAGGAACGCGATTAACAAGTTGGTGGAGATGCTTCACGGCGATCTCGTTTTGATGAGGACTGCGAGAGAAGTTGAGGCGGAAGGATTACTGAGTTTACAGGGAGGTCTCAAGAGGAGAGAAGAGGAGATTAACATGGGAATGAAGGAGATGGTGGAGGAGAAGGAAACCCTAGAGCAGCAATTACAGGTTATCTCTATGAATAGTGATTTTCTTGATTGCTGGATTAGGGAGAATCAAGGGAAAGGTGAGAATTTGTTAGTAGATTTGGATGGTTATACTGCTTTTGAATGCAATGAGACGTTGTCTAAGCAGATGTTGGATTGTACTGCATTGGATTTAGCTATTGAAGATGTTGTGTATTCGATGGATAAATCGTTTCGAGATGGGTTGTTACCGTTTGATCAGTATTTGAGGAATGTGAGGTTGTTGTCGAGGGAGCAGTTCTTTCATCGAGCCACGGCTGCGAAAGTTAGTGATATGCAGATGCAAGCTCAGGTTGCTTCGATTGCAGCTAGGTTGCATTTGTGAAACAAAAGGCAAGATTTGTTCATTTGTAGCTACAACTTTTGGCTGGTTACTATTTACATTCCATGGATGAATCGTTTCGCGATGAGTTGTTACCGTTTGATCAGTATATGAGGAAATGTGAGGTTGTTGTCGATAGAGCAGTTCTTCCTCCGAGCCACGGCTTGTCGGGGTGCTTTTAATGCTGCATTTGTGAAACAGAGGCAAGATTTTTTTGTTGATTTCAGTGTCTAATAGGCATATACTATACAAAGTTGAATTGATCATAATTTGGGTTACCTTCTCTTTGTCACCCTTATTTTATGTAATGAATCAATTGGTTTGGGAATTACGTTCTTATTTGGTCTCAACTCTTATTTTGTCCTCTATAAAAAGGATAATTCTTGGGTACACCCCTAGGAGTGAACATAACTCATTCAATTCTTCTTAATTATCCATTTAAAATTTGACATGCGTCTATTAGTTAAATCATTTAGTTTAATTATTAAAAAATTCAAAACTTAATCAAAGTAGGGGCCACATAATATTGTATCACAAAATATTGTATCGCCGAAACATTTTTACTCTTCTTCTTTTGTTATTTTTAATTTTAACATAACTCATTCAATTCTTCTTAATTATCCATTTAAAATTTGACATGCGTCTATTAGTTAAATCATTTAGTTTAATTATTAAAAAATTCAAAACTTAATCAAAGTAGGGGCCACATAATATTGTATCACAAAATATTGTATCGCCGAAACATTTTTACTCTTCTTCTTTTGTTATTTTTAATTTTAAATTTGGATCTTTGAATGATTTAATAATAGTTTCCAGAAAAAGAAAAAAAACGTAATTGGTAGTGTTTCTTCTTAATGAAAGCAAACATGAAGATGTAACAAAAATATTTTGGGATTACCTAAACCCTAAATCCAAATCCTACCCCATAAAACTATACCCTAATTTGAGATTAGTTAACCCAAACCCAAAAATTTAAACTACAAAAGTTGATTATCAGTGGATTTGTAGTTTAAATTTTTAGGTTTGGGTTAACTATTCCCAAATTAGGGTATAACTTTTGGGTTTAGGTTTGAGTTTGGGATTTAAAATTTATTTTGGGTTAACTATTTCCAAATTAGGGTATAACTTTGGGGTTTAGGGTTTGAGTTTGAGGTTTAGAATTTATTTTGGTTTAACTATTTCATAATTAGGGTATAGTTTTGGGGTTTAGAATTTATTTTGGGTTAACTATTTCTAAATTAGGGTATATGTTTAGGGTTTAGGATTTGAGTTTGAGGTTTAGAATTTTTGTTGGGTTAACTATTTCTAAATTAGGGTATATGTTTAGGGTTTAGGATTTGAGTTTGGGGTCTAAAATTTAATTTGGGTTAACTTATAAATCTTTGTTGATTTATGTTTCAATTGGGTTAAAGCTAATGATTTTAAATGATAAAACTTTCGTATGCACTCACAAAAAAATTTGGGTTAGACTTTTGATTTATTAAACTTATTTTTCTAAGGTGAATAATGATTCTTTGTTTTTATGGAAACAAAATCAAATTGTGCTCCCACATTAAAATTCATTTTTTATTTCTTTTCATGATTTAATTAAATAATTAAATTAGATTATATGAATGATTTTGATTGGTTAATAAAAAAAGATGAACCCAAGAATTATTCCTATAAAAAAGAAGCGAAGCACTTGCATTTTTCTTGATATGACAAGTAAATTCATAATAATCCACTCAAACTCTGAAATATGAAAATGAGTCCAAACTTATGGTGTATAATGATACAACATGCAAACTCAATTGAAGAAACACGAAAACCACATCATCGAAGTAGAAAAGGTTTTGGATATTAGGTGGTAAGGTCCATGATGGCAGAGACTATATCTCCATTACAGGCCTTGAGAGCCTTAACTGCCTTTGGCTTAGACACTCCTGCTTGGGTCATCACCAGCTCGATGTCCTTTGGCTCCACACCCTCCTCGTCAACGTCCTCATCATCTTGCTCAGCGGCGGCTGCAGCTGGACCACTCGATGATTCTCCCTTTGAAATCATGTTGCTGAGGTCTGGAGCCTTGAACTGTTCTGCAGCCTGTGACTGAAGCTGCGAGCTCAAATCCTCTATCTTTGCCTCACCAAAGATCACATATGTGTCTGATGCTGGACTCTTGAACACATCAGGTTTCGATATCACAAACAAGATCTGCATTTTCAATCCACAATACATTAGTATATTTGCATCAACATAAAACAGTCTAATGATTGTGTTATCACAAACAACAAAGATTGAATTTTCAGAAGACTACACACATTCTTGCTCTTTTTGACGGTGACACGGCTAACACCAGTGATGGGTTTCATCCCAAGCTTCAGCATCGCTTTACGGCTCTTTTTCTCGCTTCTGCTTTGCTTTGACCGGCTGCCCGCCTCTCCATCATGTCCTGGTTAACAAATCATAGCACCGTAATGGCTCAAGCTAATAAGAAATGTAAATGATACACATTTTCTCATTCTATATTTACCAAAACAAGTATCAAACTTTCACCAACCAGCAGCATCTACCTAACACAGATCTCAGGTTAACGATTCGTACAATTCGAGGTTGATCAAAATCAAGAGACAGATATCTCAGCTACTCTCTTCAACTTAGCTTCCATAGATGAAAACTTAATGGAGCTAAAGATTTTCAATATATATAGCATTTGGAAGAGGAAAAAACAACTAAACAAGACAACTTACCCTCTTCTGCATCATCTTCATCTTCGGAATCATCCTCATCATTGTCATCATCGTCTTCAACTTCAGGCTTATCAAGCTACAAACAGAAATCAGAGAAAACAGTAAGTATCAAAATTAGATATTGATAGAAAAAGAAGATTCAGATCTGAAATCGGTAGCTACAGCGTTGGGATAACTAAACCCAGACAGAGAGATCTAAGTAGGAAAACAAAAATCAATAATCCGAATTCGAATCCGAATCAGAATCAGTTTTCAAACATTGAGTTAACAAAAGCCCAAAAAAAAAGGTAGGATAAGAGAAGGGAGCCATTACATCGATCTTCTGTTTCTCCAATTCGGCGGCGAGGATCTCCTCTTTCAATTCGGCAGTCATGTTGAGAGAGAGAGAGAGTTATCCGTGACGAAACCCTAAAAACCCTTTCGAGAAGATTGATGTGATGGCTTCAAAGGTAAAATTGGTTAAAACTTGATTCTGAAGTGCACCGAGATGGGTTTGGTTAATAGACTCGAAATCTAGGGCCCAAACCGAAAGGACATCAGATCTTATCATTCTTCAAAAACAGAAAAGAAGGTAAAATCATATTGATTAGCCGACTGTGGGGATCGAACCCACGGCCACGAGATTAAAAGTCCCGCGCTCTACCACTGAGCTAAACCGGCTTTGCTGACTATTGAAATTGAATATATTAAATAAATTGATTCAAATATCTCTCTCCAACACCAAACGCGGTTACCCCAAGAATTTTGACCGTTGGATACATCGTTTCATAAATGTCTGTGTTTTAATTATGTTAAAGAAAAGTTCTCAGATCTCGCTCCTATATTAATATCTCCACCACCAACCAAAATTTGACCGTTAGAGAACATTTTATCTTTTCCAAAAGAAGAAAACTAAATCTCTGTTAAAACGAAGAGAAGATTCTTTCGCAATCTTCTCCTTCGTTTCTCTCATTTTCTTCTCTCAATCAACTTCCCAACCCAAGTGATTTCGAATCAAAAACTCCAGAAAAATGGAATCACCACAGAAGTTGAAAGCCGGCTTGAATCTACCCGCAGGGATGAACCAGACTTCGTTGCGTCTCGAAGCGTTTTCGAGCTCGTTTCGCGGGATTTCGAGTTTATCCTCGCCGTCAAAATCGAATTGCAGCGACAGATTCATACCGTGTAGATCTTCGTCGAGACTCCACGCTTTCGATTTGCTGGACAAGGAATCGCCTACGACGACTCCTGTGAAAGAGGGAGGAAACGAAGCTTATGCTAGACTTTTGAAATCTGAGCTTTTCGGATCTGATTTCGCTTGTTTGTCTCCTGCAGGTAATCAAGGATCTGCTTCTTCTCCGATGAGTCCATGGACTAACATGTTGAGATTCAAGACGGATCGTTCCAATTCAAGTCCCAATTCGCCATTTTCGCCTTCGGTTCTCGGTAACGACAATGGCGGATCTAGTGATTCGTCTCCGCCTCCGAAACCTCCTCGCAAGGTTCCTAAAACGCCTCATAAGGTAATTACCGTTTTATACATCCAATCTGATTTTTGTGATTTGGATAGAGATTTGAACGATTGTTTTATTTTGGATGTGGTTTTAGGTCTTGGATGCTCCTTCACTGCAAGATGATTTCTACTTGAACGTTGTGGACTGGAGTTCACAGAATGTTCTTGCGGTTGGACTTGGTACTTGTGTTTATCTTTGGACTGCTTCCAATAGCAAAGTGAGTGTTCTGAGTATACTTGACTAGTTTTAAGTTTTGCTTATTGGGTGTGGTGGATTCATTGAACGGTGAATTTTATGGATAGGTGACGAAGTTATGCGACTTGGGACCTAACGATAGCGTTTGCTCGGTCCAATGGACTCGGGAGGGTTCGTATATATCTGTTGGTACAAGTCATGGTCAGGTTCAGGTGTGTTGTTGTTACCTTTCCAAATTGTGGTTTTGATTTGACCCGTTGAAGTTACTGAAGGTTAGTTTTTGCCTGGTAGATTTGGGATGGAACACAATGCAAGAGAGTTCGAACAATGGGAGGTCATCAAACGAGAACCGGTGTCTTGGCATGGAACTCAAGGATCTTATCTTCAGGGAGCAGAGACAGAAACATCCTTCAACATGATATACGAGTCCAAAGCGATTATGTCAGCAAACTTGTGGGACATAAATCTGAGGTTTGCGGTCTGAAATGGTCTCACGATGATAGAGAGCTTGCATCTGGAGGCAACGATAATCAGGTCATCTTCAACATAAGCTCTATTCACTGTTATACACTCTTGATCAGTTCCTATGGCTACTTTGGAACTTATCGTATTAAGAAACATTGGTTGGTATTTTATGAAACAGTTATTGGTATGGAACAATCACTCACAGCAACCAATTCTGAAGCTGACCGAGCATACAGCAGCGGTCAAGGCAATTACATGGTCTCCTCATCATAGCAGCCTTCTTGCTTCTGGAGGTGGAACTGCAGACAGATGTATTAGATTCTGGAACACGACAAACGGACATCAGTTAAACAGTATTGACACTGGAAGCCAGGTCTGCAATTTGGCGTGGAGCAAGAATGTTAACGAGATAGTGAGCACTCACGGATACTCTCAAAACCAAATCATGGTCTGGAAGTACCCATCCATGACTAAGGTACAGAGTTTTCTCACACTTGAAAGCCCATTTCTCGATCTTTCTTTCCTCTAGATATAACTGACGCATCCACCAACGACTATTTTTGTAGGTTGCAACACTTACAGGGCACAGTATGAGAGTTCTTTACTTGGCTACGTCACCTGATGGCCAGACTATAGTGACTGGAGCAGGAGATGAGACCCTGCGCTTTTGGAACGTCTTCCCTTCAGTGAAAATGCAGGTCTGTATTCTTTCTTCGAATTTTGAAATTCCTTCTGACTAGAAATCAGGTTTGTTTCTGCTCAGTTGATTCATGACCAGTTTTTCTGTTCACAGACTCCAGTGAAGGACACAGGCCTCTGGTCACTAGGGAGGACACAGATCCGATAACAACAGTCGTATTAACCTTTCATTTATTTTATCATTGTGTATGTTAGACATAATGCACAGAGAGATAGATAGAGTGCAATGTAACACGCAAACCTTGCATTCTGATTAATTTGATTTGTTTTTTTTCCTTTGTGAACTACATAATCCCAGAAAACACCAGATACATCTATGAAAAAGAGTTACCATTGGATTTACATAGTATATAAAAGGCGTCTCTCAATCATCGAAAGCCCTGGCAAATCAAGTAGATTTCTCGAGATGACGGTCTTGTAGCTTTTGGCCTCAACCAAGATGCCTTGTTAAAGATGGGCTTGCAAATTCTGGCAAAATCTAAAACAAAAAGAAACAATGTATTGTAAACAAGAAGAATGTTTTCATTTGTATACAGTTAGACTCTCTATTTTTACAGTTGTTGCCTTACCTTGAGCATCCTCACTTTCTAGTAGCTTGATGACAAGATGACCTCTATGCCTAAGTACACCACGACGACTTTCGTTGCTTGAAACCTCTTCATCGTCTCCATCATCAGGAGACTGAGAGATGGCAGCTTGACCAACAGCTAAATCTAGCGCTCGCATTCCCAATTCAGCAGACAACACTGCATCTTTAGTGCTAATACCAGATACTGAAGGACACATATCTGAAAGAACCACAGAAAATCCCATTTGCTGCACCACAGAGAAATCCATAACTTGTGTTACAATAGCTTTATATAAAACAAAAACATCAAGCGCAATCAAGGAACATGCTAGAACCAAGTACCAAACCCAAAAATACAGTTCAAGAACAACAAGTAGTGACTAGGAAAGACCATAACTTTGCATATTCACGGCTATTTCTCTAATCATGCTATTAACACCAGAAGACTCAATGTAACACCTATACAAGGGCAGTTAAATTCTGAAAATGTTTCTAAACACGAAAAAGGCGGTCAAATTCTGAAAAATCTCAGGATATGATTGAATCACCTGAGGTGATAACTCCCTAATCTTTTGTCTCGGAAAGTTTAAAACATCGGCGGAAATGGTTTGAACTCGAGAATCACACTGTGGAGGAACCTTCACCTTCTGCTCTGGAAATAAAAAGCCAATGGATTAACACAAGAATTCAGTGTACTTAAAAGCCAATGGATTAACACAAGAATTCAGTGTACTGGGAAATCAAGCTAAGCGTCCTCTGACCTTTATATCCATACCGACAACATTTCCACCATTTTTAAGTGGTCCTAAGCTTTGGCAAGCAACCTTAAGCAACAAATTCAAGTTAAGACTTTTCTCATAGAATTCAAATGTAAGAAAAAGTTTGATTTTTTATGAAATGAAAAGACCTGAAGCCAAGCACCAGGCGCGCAACCTAGGTCAAGAACAGAGGAGCCTGGTTTGATGAGCTTGTATTGAAATCAGGTTAATTCCCCTGTCCTTCCATGTATTACTTGATGAGAATATATACAGAGATTTAGTGCATCAATCAAGGGATTTATCCTTAATACACACGGTTACAATCTTATGAGATCAATTACATTAATTACAATATAATCCTAATATCTCCCGCAGTTGAAACGTCGGTTTGTCGAACGGTTAAACTGTCCCGAAAGTCCGAGAACAACGACAGTGGCAAACCTTTGGTGAAAATATCAGCGAATTGCAGAGAAGACGGAACATGAATGATCTTCACTTGACCCATTTTTACTCTGTCGCGTACGAAATGGATGTCAATTTCAATATGCTTTGTGCGTTGGTGTTGGACTGGATTGCTGGACAAATAGACAGTGCTAATGTTGTCACAATACACAATAGATGCCGTGGTGATTGGACAATGAAGTTCCAGCAGTAGATTGCGCAACCAGTACATTTCGGCGACGGCGTTGGCAACGCCTTTGTATTCCGCTTCAGCACTAGAGCGAGACACGGTAGGTTGTCTTTTCGAAGACCATGAAATAAGATTAGGGCCAAGATAGAGACAGTAGCCAAACGTGGAGCGACGCGTGTCAGGACAGCCGGCCCAATCCGCATCACTATAAGCCGTAAGCTCATTAAGGGGACCCTTTTGAATGTGAAGACCATGTGTAGGGGTGCCTTGAACATATCGAATGATTCGTTTAAGAGCTGTGAGATGAGAGTCACGGGGAGAATGCATAAACAAACACACTTGATTTACGGCATAAGCAATGTCAGGTCGTGTGAATGTTAGATATTGGAGAGCACCGGCAAGAGATCGATATTCTGTCGGATTTGAAATCGGTTCACCGGAGTTAGCGGAGAGCTTGGACTTTAAGTCAACCGGTGTGGAGCAAGGTTTGCATTCACGCATACCAGCACGATTGATAATATCAAGTGCATAAGCCGTTTGACTTAAAAACAAACCACCAGCTTTGAATTCAGCCTTTACACCAAGAAAGTAATGAAGTTGTCCCATGTCCGTCATCGGAAACTCGCCTTTAAGTTGAGCAATTATTTGTTGTAGGAAACACGTCGTCGAAGCTGTGAGGATAATGTCGTCGACATATAGCAGGAGATACGCTTGATGAGCTCCTTTCCTGTAAAAAAAGAGAGAAGCATCGCTTTTGCTTGGGACAAAACCAATGGTAGAGAGAAACCGAGTAAATCGAGAATTCCAAGCCCGCGGAGCTTGTTTAAGCCCATATATCGCTTTTTGCAATTGACAGACATGATTAGGACGAGTCGGATCAACAAACCCCGGTGGTTGAAACATGTAGACGGTCTCGTCAAGTTCGTCGTGTAAAAACGCGTTTTGAACATCGAGCTGATGTATAGGCCAATCATGAGCAAGACTTGCATGAAGAACAGAGCGAATGGTTGCGGGTTTGACTACGGGACTGAACGTTTCATCATAGTCAACACCGGCTTCCTGCGACTTACCATTAGCGACAAGGCGGGCTTTATAGCGAGCAAGAGACCCATCGGCATGTTGTTTGTGCTTGAATAACCACATAGACCTGACAATATTAGTTCCCAGTAGACGAGGTAGAAGTTTCCAAGTCTTATTCTTAAGCATAGCACCATGCTCATCAGTCATTGCCGGGTTCCAATTCGGATCACGTAAGGCAGTTTTGTGGCTTTTTGGGAGAGGAGAGATAGATGTAGCAAGAAGAGACATGAGAGTTCTAGGTTTACGGATACCCATTTGGCTCCGTGTTGTCATTCTCGGAGGAGGCACCAGAGCAGGCTGAGAAGACGGATTAGGAGGATTTTGAGAGGGAGATGGGTTTTGTTGTGGGTTAGGTAACGGAGGAGGTAAAGGCGTTTGAAGAATTTGATGAAACATCGGTGATGGTTCATTAGAGTGATCAAGAAATTGATAAGTAAGAATTGGATTAGTGTTTATTTGAGCGGCTGGAAAGATGGTCTCATCAAATATAACATGGCGCGAGATAATGATCTTGTTGGTTTTAAGATCAAGACAGCGATACCCACGATGATTTGAGGGATAACCGAGAAAGAGACAAGGAGTAGTGCGTGGTGAGAGTTTATGGAGGTTAGAATGGTTGAGGTTTGGGAAACATAGACATCCGAAGATTCTAAGATGATCGTAGGTAGGTGTTTGGTGAAAAAGAAGAGAATGAGGAACACGATTTTGGATTGAGGTAGAAGGAAGAATATTGAGAAGATGGACAGCGACATGGAGAGCTTCAACCCAATATTTAGGTGAGAGCTTAGCTTGAAAAAGGAGTGTACGAACCGAATTGTTAATGGTACGGATCATTCTTTCACTCTTCCCATTTTGTTGAGAAGTGTGAGGACATGAAAAACGAATCTTAATGCCATTTGAATCAAGGAACTCTTGAAATTCCAAGTTTTTGTATTCTCCTCCGTTGTCACATTGGAATGATTTCACTTTGCAATTGAATTGTGTTTGAACAAGAGCATGAAAGTGAAGAAATTTGGAGAAAACTTCACTTTTGCGGCGAAGAGGATAAACCCATAAATATTGAGTTAAATGATCAAGAAATAAGACATAGTAACGAATGCCACTAATGCTCGGTATAGGAGATGTCCAAACATCAGAATGAATTAATTCAAAAGGAGAAGAAACTTGAGTGTTTGATGGAAAGAAAGGCAATTTTATTTGTTTCCCAAGTTGACAGGCTGACAAACCGTAGGCAAACTGTCTTTAGTACAAGGTAAGGAATTTGATGAAATAACAGAACGAAGCGATTCATTATTGATGTGGCCTAGTCGCTTATGCCAAGTGCTAGAAGAAGAAGTAACAAAAGCAGAGTGAGAATGAGACAACGATGGTGACTACGGTGGTGAGGATGGGACCGAATAAAGTTCTCCTGAGCTGTTACTGCGGAGAAGCGTTTTCCGGGAGTGAAGATCTTTCACAGAAAAACCAAACGGGTCAAATTCCACAGAGCACCAATTATCAACTGTGAAACGACGAACGAATATTAGATTTTTGACAATTTGTGGAGTGATCAGAATATTATTGAGATGAAGAGGACGAGAAAAAGATTTAAGAATAGAATTTCCTGAGGGGGTGGCTGGGATTTTGGAACCGTTTCCAACAATGACCGATTGCGTGGTGTCATGATTAAGAGAAGAATGGATCATACTGGAGACGAGGCAAGGTGAGAGGTGGCTCCAGTGTCCATGAACCAGTTCCCTGCCGATGGGTCTGAGAGAGTCATAGTGTTGAAGGCTTCAGCGAAATCGGCAGTGGTTTGTAGTTGATGTTCAGCGACGTTGGCCTGTGCTGAAGCAGATGGTCGGGAGCCCAAAATGCCTTGAGATGGACCTGGAAAGGAGTATGAGTGCCATGGACCATAGAGAGGTTGAAATTGGGGATATGGGCCTGGCCAATACATATTTGAAGCCCATCCAGGAGACATAGGTCTAGGCTGGGACTGATAGTGGTTCTGAGAGTAGTGGCGGCCGCGAAAACGATTTCCGTGATTGCGTCTGTTGCCACGAGTGTGAGGCGAGCGTGCGAACACGATGTCATATTTTGAAGGCGGCGACGTGACTATCAGGGCTGCAGGGGAAGAGGCATGAGCAGCGTGAGTGGCGGATGGTGGTGGTTTGTGCGACTTCTTTAGACGGGCCTCCTCTCGTTCCAGCATTGACCGAGCAACTTCAAAGGTGGGAAATGGGTCACGATGCTGAATAACAATTATAATGTTATCAAAGCGTTCATTCAACCCATTCAGCATATACATGACCAAGGTTCGATCTCGAACCGGCGCATCCACATTAACCAATAGATCGGAGAGAGATTTGAGTTTTTGGCAGTAGTCTTCAACAGAGAGATCTCCGATTTCAGTGGTTCGCAGTTCATTGTCCAATCGGATGGCACGAGTTTCTTTGTTGTTGCGGAAGAGGTTTTCGATACGCATCCATATATCTCTGGAAGTGCCACCGGTCTGGAACGCCTTACGGAAGAGAGACGGCGTAAGCGTGCCGTAGAGCCAGAGCTTGACGAGGCCATCACGCTTCTTCCAAGCCGCATCGTCGGCTCCATTGGGCACTAAGGTACCGTCGACATGTCCAAGAACATCAAACGTCAAGAAATGAGTGAGGAAGAGTTCTCACCAAGCGTCATAATTGTGATCATCCTGGTCAAGAATCAAAGGGATATGAGATTTGATGTTGGTGACACCAAAAGCCCTTTCGATTGCAGGTTGAGGATTTGCCATTAGAGAAGAAGAGAAAGAAAGAAGAAGAAGAAGAAAAGAGAGAGAAGGTACAGAAGCGTTTACAGCTATGATACCATGAAATCAGGTTAATTCCCCTGTCCTTCCATGTATTACTTGATGAGAATATATACAGAGACTTAGTGCATCAATCAAGGGATTTATCCTTGATACACACGGTTACAATCTTATGAGATCAATTACATTAATTACAATATAATCCTAATATCTATCATGTATTGTTTTTGAATCTGTAGAAGCTGTAGAGAAGAGTCGATGTAAGATGAAGAAGAAGAGGAGAAGGGTATGAATGTAATTTTCACCTTGAAAGCAGAACGAGCAACATAGCCAAGACGTTGAGCTTCTCTGTAGAAGAAGTCCGGCACTCCTGCCCCACTCATCTCTCCTCCGGCGCCGACGGCAACCGATTTTTGTTCTGCTTCCATTTTGTTTTACCAAAAACCTAAAATGCAACTTTTAATTGATTTTACATGGAACCGGATTTTACTAAAAGATTTCACGGTTTACACATTTCACGTGAACGGCGTTTAAACGGTGACTTACCATATTATTTTATTAATAATACTTTGCGGTGGTTTTAGATTTTTTTTTTTTTTTTTTTTGGTCACAAACTTTATTCAAATGAATCAGACAAAGTCTAAGGCTTGGAGAGCCTC
This sequence comes from Draba incana, assembly GCA_963576765.1. NCBI lineage: Eukaryota > Viridiplantae > Streptophyta > Magnoliopsida > Brassicales > Brassicaceae > Draba > Draba incana. Next base: position 9,853,356 of record OY755205.1, read on the forward strand.
TTTGGCCAATGAATCAGCCATTACATTTTCCAATCTTGGAATATATCCTATCGAAAAGGAATTGAACAAGGGTAAAAGGGCTCGAATGTCACACAAATCGAAATGGATTTCATTGTGTGAATCACCGGACCTAATAAGGTGGACGATCGTTGTGTTGTCCGACATGATGTGTAAATCATAACACTCATGTTCTAAGGCTGAGCTTACTCCTGCCAGCACTGCAAGAGCTTCGGCCACAAGGACCGACATAGCAGAGTGACCCGTCGTCGAGCCCAATATGGGAGGGCTTGTCTCTGAGATTGATTCCAGCACCCATCCTATGCCATAATCAAAGGAGTTTGGGTTCCAGGCTGCATCAACACAGCATGAATGACCATAATCTGGTTTCTTGTACAGCAAGCTATCATTCATGTTTTGTCGCGGTTTCTCAAGGTGGTGTTGGGCCGCTTGCCAAGCTCTTGCTTCGTTGAGCGCCTTTGTTACCACTTCCGTAGTGGAGTAATGCTGGTCCGTGAACAAGTCATTATTCCTCGCAATCCATAAATACCAACATATCCATGTATGGAGGTGAGCTTCATTGATGCCCGTAGGTGGTAGAGAGATTGAGCTTTTAGCCTCATGGATGAATTGGAGGATAGAACCGGTATGTAAGCTGAGATTGCGGTTCAAAGGTGCTGCGTCCCAGACTTGTTTAGCAAAGAAACACTCTCGGAAAACATGGAGCACTGTTTCTGGTTCTCCACATCGCTTACACATTGTCTCTGTTTGAATGCCTCGCTTGTGCAGTTGGTCACGTACCGGTAGGGCGCCTGTTGCTGCCCTCCAGAGAAGGTGTTTCATCTTAGGAACGGTTTTAAGTTTCCATATGTTTGCTTGCCAGTTGAAATCGATGTGTTCAGGGGTAGTGTTATTTAGAGTAAGAAGCGCATACCCTGTTTTCGATGAGTACTCACCTTTTTTCGATGGAAGCCAAATTCTAGAGTCATCTCGCTTAGATGAGCTCACTGGCAGGAGCTTTATTTGATCTTCATGAGCAGGGATTAGAGACCGAACTATGTCCTAGTTCCATGAGTTTGATGTTGGTGAAAGGAGGTCGGCCACATGTTGTATATCCGGGTGAGGCAGAGAAGGTCTCATTGGCCGCGTTGGTGATTCAACGGATAACCAAGGTTCAGACCAAAGCTTGATACTCTGTCCATTTCCGATACGCCAACCAACCCCTTTCCTCAACACTTCCCGACCTGCAAGTATACTTCTCCAACCGTGAGAGGCAGTAGAAGGAATTTCACACTCCATGAAGGAGGAATATTGGCAATATTTGCCCATTAGGACTCTAGCTAGTAGGGTATCAGGTTGTCGTAATATTCTCCACCCTATTTTAGCTAGGAGGGAGTCGTTAAATGCTTCGATTTCTCTAAAGCCAAGACCACCAGCATTCTTTGGGATTGTGAGTTTCGACCAAGCTAACCAGCTCATCTTTCGGGTTCCGGGCGTAGAGTCCCACCAAAATCGACAAAGAATTGATTGTATTTGCTGGCACAATGATATGGGGATTTTGAAACATGACATCGAGTACGAAGGCATAGACGCCAAGACCGATTTGAGCAGAGTTCCTTTCCCAGCGGTGGAGAGAAAGCGAGAAGACCAACTATGCGCTCGTTGTCTAATTCTATCAAATAGTTCTGCAAAGATATCACGTTTCCTTCTGCCAAAATTTTCCGGAATACCGAGGTATTTACCCGTGCCACCTTCTTTGTGGATTCGTAATTGTCGCATGGCTCTATTACGCTGGCTACGTGGAGTTTTTGAGGAAAACGTGATTGAAGATTTGGCTAGGTTGATATTCTGACCCGAAATGGATTCATATTTCGATAAGATAGACGTAAGGGCTTGACAACTAACCGAATTGGATCGGCAAAAAAACATGGTATCATCCGCAAATAATAAGTGGCTCACCGGAGGACTTTGTCGTGAGACTCGGACACCTGGTAAGCTACCATCAGTTTGTGCTTTGCGACATAATGCCGAGAGAACTTCAGTACAAAGTATAAAGAGGCATGGCGACAGTGGATCGCCTTGTCTAAGACCCCGTGATGGTTTAACTCTACCTTGGGGAGCTCCGTTAATGAGAAAGGAATAGGACACCGTAGTGACACACTCCATGAGCCAGCCAATCCAAATTGGGTGAAACCCCATCTTCTTTAAAATATGTTTTAAAGATAAAACAATATTAAATCCATTGAGTAGTAGTTTGTGTTGTTGTTTTTTTTACTTTTTTTTTTTTTTTTTTTTTGGGTCTAAATGTTAAGATTTATACAATTTTCTGATTTTCCATTGTTGTTACAACTTATTTGAGATCTATTACGAAAGGGGAGAGAAGGAACTAAAAACAACAAAAGGAAATGAAATAGAACTAAAGTAAAATTCAAGAAGGGAGGTAGAAGAACCCGCAGACCGTGGAGACACCGGGAAAGACAGAAGCCGGTCGTGGATGCAGCGATCGAGCCTAGCTTTGATTGAGGAAACTGGAGTAGAGACGTTGGTGAAGATCCGAGCATTGCGCTCCCGCCAGATGAGGTACGTCGATGACTGCAGAAGAAGCTTGTGAGGAATGGCGGTTTCCGGTTCGAAGGATCCAAGACGCCGCTGCCGGAAGAGTCAAAGGCGGAGCCGGCCAAATTCTGGATGCAAATGAAGACCATAACGCAGCAGAGAATGGGCATTCGTAGAAAAGATGATCATGCGATTCTCTCCCGGCCGTGCATAGAACACAAACCTCAGGGACATTTAACCCCCATGATCTGAGTATATCACGAGTCGGTAGACAAGATTTCATTGCGAGCCAAGTGGTGAACGTGTAACGCGGGACTGCCTCCACTTTACTCCAAGGGACAATAGGTCTTCGTTCCCTCAGTTGCTCCCAAGTATCCTTGGAAGAGAATGAAGGAGAGAACGTACCCGTCGATTTTTTCCACATGAAAATATCCGGACCCAAAGACTCCTCTGGAGGAGTAATGGTCGTGAGATTGAGCCAGAAAGTTTGAGCCCTCTCTGATCTTGCTGGCGGCATTCTCCAGCCCGAGTCCCGAGTTGCCTCAACCACTTGTGCATCTTTTCTAACTCATAACTGTCGTGGACCAATTTTACCAATATAAGCAATTAGGGGCCCAAAATCAGTCCAAGAATCATACCAAAAGGAGGCTTCCTTTCCATTCCTCAATTTGCATCTTAGGAAATCAACTACAATTGGCTTAAGTTGCAGCATATTCCTGATAGTGCGAGAGAAGCGAGTCGAGTCCTCAATTAACCAAAAACTCTTCCGATTGAAGACGTTTCCTTTAAGCCACACAACCCACAAAGAAGCTGCATTAGCGAACAAGTTCCATACGTGTTTGAGTTGAAAAACCATTGCAAACTCCTCAAGAAGCCTTATTCCAAGACCCCCTTCAGCCGTAGGCTTACATATTTCTTTCCAAGCCACTCTTGCACTAACTGCCGAAGAAGTATTGTTATTCCATAAAAACGCTGCACATAAGGAATCAATCTTTGCGTAGAAAGCTTTAGGGAGCATAAACACCGAACTCCAAAAGTTCACCATCCCATATATGACCAAAGTTATAAGAGTGATTCGTCCAGCAAACAATAAAAGTTTTACCGTCCAAGAATGCAGTTTGTTGGTAACTTTCTCGATAAAAGGTTGTAGAGTAGCAAGAGAGATTCGAGCTGGATTAAGCGAAAGGCCAAAATACCTTGTTGGAAATGATCCCAATTTAATACCCGAGAGAGCACTTAACACCTCCTCATGAATCTCCGAGTATCCTCCAAAGAATAATTAAGATTTTGCTGCATTCATATCAAGCCCCCTCATCAACTTAAATGAATACATAACGTCTGCAGTACCTGTAAGCGAGTGACGGGCTCCATCGGTGAAAACCAGTAAATCAACAGCGAACAAAAGGTGAGTCAGTCTTGGCATATGACAAGAAGGATGAAGCCTGATTTTACCCTCATCAACCGCTTGCTCGAGGAGTTTTGATAGAGCTTCCATGACCATAATAAACAAGTATGGCGAAAGCGGATCCCCTTGACGCAACCTTTTTTGACCCGGGAAGAATCCAGTTAACTCTCCATTGATGGCAACCGAGAAACAAAGAGAAGAGATACATTCTTTGACCCAATTACAGAACATAGGAGGGAAGTTTTGAGCTTCAAGCAGTTTCAAGATGAAGTCCCAACAAACCGTATCAAAGGCCTTTCTAATATCAACCTTCATCTTGCAGCTCTTCGAGCATGAAGGTTTTCGACAGTTCCTTATCAACTCAGACGCTAGCAAAACATTTTCACCGAGACTGCGGCCCTTAAGAAAAGCAGCTTGATTCGGGCTAATACAATCCTGAAGGAGAGGCTTTAGCCTGTTTGCTATAAGCTTTGAGATTACCTTGTAAATAAGGTTACTGCAGCTTATTGGCCTGTAATCGCCGAGTTTACTTCCCTCCAGAACCTTGGGGATAAGAGCGATGATCGTGGTATTGAAATCCTTAAGTAGCCTCCCATTACGAAAGAATTCTTGGACCGTCGCCACCATATCATCCCCTACCACACTCCAAGAAGCTCTGAAAAAATCAACACAATATCCATCCGGGCGAGGAATTTTATTAAGAGGCATGGCAAAGAGACAAGTGCGTATTTCATCTTCCGAAAAAAGCCGTTGGAGACTATGAATCTGCTCATCCGAGCATCTAAACGGTAGCAGCCTTTGTAACTCAGAGATAGAAATCGGTGAGGTCGGCATCTCGGAGGTACCCATGATGTTTTTAAAATATTGAGCCGAATGAGACTTGATTTCATCAACATTAGCAATGATTCTATCATCTTGATCCTGCAGAAAGTGGATTTGATTTCTTGAAACTCTCTCCAAGACTGATTTCTGGAAGAACGGGGTGTTACGATCACCAATGTGGGCCCACTGCACCCTCGATCTCTGCATATAATATTTTTCCTCAGCCTTAGCTAGCACCTGCTATTCACCTCTGGCTCTATGCTCTTCTCTTGCAATATGTGGTTTCGGGTTAGTTAGAAGAAACCTTTGTAGCACAGCTATTCTTACCGTTTGAGACTTTACTCTTACGGAGATACCACTATAATGACGTTTATTTAGCCTTTTCAAGACTGGCTTAAGGAGCTTTAAGGATCGTACAAGCTTGAACTGATTTGTTCCTAGAATGCCCTGAGGATTCCAAGCTTGACTAACTGAATCTGCATATTCCGGATGATTAACAACGTGGTTAAAGAACTTGAAAGGCTTACACACAAACCGTTGAATCTCAGGCATATAGAAGAAGCACGCATCATGATCCGATTGAAGAGGCTCTAAAAACTCAGCATAGGAATTGGGAAAACTTGTAGACCAATGGTGGTTTATCAAAGCATGATCTATTTTTTTTTAGGTTGGACATTCCTTTTGGTTGTTCCACCATGAGAAAGATAGACCTTTAGCTTGAGACTCAAACAATTCAGCATCCTGCAAAGCAAGATTGTATTCATCCATGCCGGAAGTATCAACCGAGGAAGCGTTGTGGTGTAAATGATGAGAAAAGCGCAATATTTGATTGAAGTCACCGACAACTGCCCAAGGGTGAGAGGCAGCCGGCGTAGTAGGATTAATACTTGACAATTCCTCCCAAAGAGGCAGCCTCTGGTCAGGCAAATTGAAACCATATACAAACGAAACCGTCAAGCTTACATTCTAAACAGGAATGAAGATGCCGCAAGTGACTAACTGAGCCGATGCTTTGTTAACCACCACGGAAATAGACGAATCCCATACCACCACAATTCTCCCTGTAGTGTGGTGATCAAAATTTCCAAAATAGTTCCAGCCTATAGGAATAACTCTCAAAATTCTATTAGAATTGATATACCTAATATGCGTTTCGCAAAACGCTCCAATCAGGTTCAACATAATCAACTGTGATTTGCTTACCTAATGTAGCAGAATCTATGCCATCAGATTGTAATGAGACCGAAACCACTGGAGAAGGCAATGAAGAATATGCGCTCTCCGCAAGGGTTGTAACCACGAGGTTGTTACACGGCGACTAAACTGGACCCTCAGTCGAAGACGCCTCCTGCTTGTCAATGACCTTCCAAACAGAGTTTGGGCCAGTGTTTCTACCTTGTCTAGACCTTCTTCCAAGACGAGAACCCCTACTTCTTGATCTTCGTGATGGTCTCTTGGTTGCAGAGGAAATAGAGGGCCTCAGCGAGCATTCAGCACTGCCATGACCATATTCCTTACATTCGGAGCATCTCGGAGGTAGAGACGGATAAGAGATGTCAATCTCCACTTCACGTCCATTACTAAATCCAGAAACAACCTTGGAGGGAAGTTCCTTGGTTAAGTCTACTCTTACCTGACTCTCGCAACATCAAATGATTCTTTTCGCTCAATTTCTGGGGCCAAAGAAACCGACTTCCCCACTGCCGTTGCGATTCTGCTTAGACTTTGTTGTGTGAAGAGTATATACGGGACGCCTCTAAATTCAACCGTAACAGGAGCTGAAGTGAGCGGAGGAATCATCTGATTGTATTCAGATGTCCAAGGAGACACGAACATAGGGTGACCTGCGATGTTCCAAACACTGCGGCTGAGGAGAATAGCTCTTGTCCTGGGATTCAAGACACGAAGGAGGTATGAGCCTGAACCAACATTATGCACGAAGATGCGCGGACCCCTTCGTGCCCACAGAGCATTGACAACACCAATAATCCTTCCTTTATCCGGTGGTGGGCCATGAAATTGAGGGAAGATGAAATCCTTGAATTCCTCCTTCGCCTCCTCGATACTCTCGTCCGGAATGAGGACAAAAGGAACTCCGGTAATGTGCTCCGATGGGTTACCAATTTCTTCCAGCGGAGGAGAATTACAAAGGACACTGGTCCATTTCCGAGGCGGAGAAGATTCAGTCTGGTGATTATTGGCTAATTCCGATGGAGCAGGGCCGGAGGAAAGACACTCAACGGGAGCCTGAGATTTCGGATTTGCGTTAACCTCCGTAGACTTCTGTGGAGATGAATCCAGATATGAGCAAGGTTCAGTTCCCGAGGTAGCCGATATTTGTAGATCTGTAGAAACCATATCTGGGGAAGTAGTAATTTCGGGGCCAGAGACGGTTGTTGGAGCTGAGGAAGGAGGAGAAGGTGAAGGAACACCAGCAGAGGATCCACTGGAGAGAACCTTCTTCCCCTTGAGATTAGAAATGGTCGCGGCGACCGCAGTGATCCGGGCGAATTTAGTGGAGGATGAAAGGACGGCCTTTAGCCGTTTCTTCTTTTTGGTCATGGTGATTTCTCATTCACCGGCGTGAGGCTGGTAAACCGTGGGTGAGGGAGAGGTTTTTTAGAGAGAGGATTTTTTAGAGAGAGGTTTTTTTTTACTTTTTATGATAGCTATCTGAGTGTTTCGTTTTGCATAAAACTTAACAAGTTTGAAATTTATAATTTTGTGTTTTACTCACTTTGTTACTCAAAGTAGAGGAGTTATGTTTTGAGTCATTGGTTTTCATAATAATCTCAAAACCATAAAAACCTCTAAAAACAATAAAAGAAAACTATAAAAAAATGCTATGGTTTTGAGATTATTATAAATAAATTTTAAAATATTCCCAATTATCTTATTATATCAAAAATTTGTATTTTTCCGATGACGTTGAACACAAACACAGATTTAAGGTTTTTCCAACCACGAAAAAGTACGTAGCCGAATCTTTATCACAAACTCAAAGATTTTTTTTTTTTAGACGACGTTTTATTGATTTCCAGATAAGCAAAAGTTGACATAAAGCCAACGAATTTTGCAAGTACATTACAAGAAAAGTAAAGAAAAGTAAAGAAAAGTCATAACAAAATGATTAGATGATAAATCGAATCTTCTGCTTCGATTTAATTGAGATGGTTGTTTGGGAAATCATTTAGCCACAACCTCCTCTACTACGACCACGGTTCCCACGAGGAGCCGATTCAAAATGCCATTGCATCTCTTTAGCCTTTGCAGATGGTTTTACCGGCCTTTTTCTAATGATTCATTTCCCTGAAGGAGTCAATAGGTCAATCGGGTCAGAGTCTTCTTCGGAAACCCGTGTTTCTTCTTCATCTTCTAAAGAAACCAGAGAGGAAAACCGGTTTATACCCAATTCTTTGCTGGAAGAGGATCTCTGCGTATGAGCAGTAGTTGAGGATAGTTGTTTGGGAGTGGAGGTCTCTTTGGACAAGACCATAGTTGTGGAGCTTTTTGAACCCATGTTACGTGTTCCTGAAGGGTAAGAAACGATCTTGGGAAAAGATGATATAGTACCTGTAGTAGTAGGTGAAGCAACAGAGATGGTTCCACGATCAGTTTGCGGGACTCTAGAGGATGATGGAGTAATAGTAGCGAATGTAGCAATGGTATTGGCCCCTTCTGGAGCCCCCAAATCAGAGATAGTAACACTAGTATAAGGTAATGCAACAACATTTGTAGGTGGAGGAACAACCCGTGTTTCAAGAACAGGTATATTTTCTGCAGGCGCTGAATCGGAGACACTGATTATCACATCAAAAGCTGGCTCAGAGCTCAATTTTGTAGGCTGAAGTAGGCAGCGAGATGGTTTGTGTCCCAATTGTCCACATAAACGACTTTTAGAAGGTAACCAAGAGTAGACAACATCCACCATTGTGATAGCTTCGCTTACATCCACTAGAGCCACTCTTTGTGGAAAAGGTTTGTTGAGCTTTACCTCTACAAGTATCTTTGCTTCTCCCATCTGAGTTGGGTCAAGCCATGGCTTCTCAGTTGACATAGGTTCGCCAATACCAGAAGCAATCCACTTAATACCCTTGATTGAATAGAGTTGGTCCGAGATATTCTTTAGAGTTAACAAAACATGAACTGTTGAGATTTCCGGCATAGAGATAGTATATGCGGGTGTCCATGTTGATACAAACATCAAACAATCATCAACATACCACAAACCTCTCTGAAGAACCCATTTCCGGGTTGACTCATGTTAAGAAACTGTAACGCTTTATTTCACAAATGAGAGATATTACACTTCAAATGAATCTAGCCCCCTCAACAACTAGATTCACTCCCCTTTGACCTGACTTGACTTACAACAACTCAGATAACCAATGTAAATGACGAGGAGGCCTATTTATACACATAGGACCTCTAATACAAATGAACGAAGAAGACTGAAAGTAATAAAGCTATACAATCTTATTCTTTAACTACTACTTCTTCCTCTTCTGATGCTTCATTCAGCTCTTCTTCTTCTTGATCCTTTACATCTGCATTCTTCTCTTGTGTTCTCTGCCTCTTCCTGAAGTAAAACCTCCACTGTAGAGCCCTACCAATACCCCCTTTCGCAAGTTCCAGCTTGTCCTCAAGGGGAAAGGATGGGAATTGATGCTGAATATCCATTACCCGCATCCAAGAAGCTTCATGTAATGGGAAGTTAGTCCACTGAACCAAAGCTTCTAAGAACCCATTCTTATTATATCGTGTTTCCAAGATAACCCATCATCCAAGGACATCTCTTTAGGTAAAGGATAGACTTGTTGCCCAGTTCCTAAGACAGGTTTGAGCTGATAAATATGAAACACATGATAGATACGAGAACCCTCTGGTAACCTCAGCTTATAAGCCACAGGGCCAACCTTCTCTAACACCTCATACGGTCCATACCAATGTGCAGCCAACTTGTAATAAATTCTGCGATGCACAGATTGTTGACGATAATGACGAAGTTTGAGGAAAACTTGAGAACCAACAGCAAATTCCAACTCTCTTCTGTGCTTGTCTGCATTAGTCTTCATTCTATTCTGAGCTCGAATCAAATGTTCCTTTACCTCAGCCAGCACTGCATCTCTTTCCTTCAACATCTCCTCTAAAGCTCAATTCTGAGTCGAGCATTCTTCATATTGTAGTAGTTGTGGAGGGTCTCTCCCATAGACCAGTTTAAAAGGAGAACATTGCGTAGCTGTATGAAAAGACGTATTGTACCATAATTCAGCCCACGAAAGATACTTGGCCCATGTTCTAGGATGCACTGAAGCAAAACACCGCAAATAAGTCTCTAGACAGTGGTTGAGTACTTCAGTCTGACCATCGGTTTGGGGATGATACGCTGTAGAAAGCTTTAAGAGAATACCAGATAACTTGAAACATCCTTTCCAAAATGAACTCAAGAAAGTAACATCTCTATCGGAAACAATTGTTTTAGGGAAACCATGTAATTTGACAACTTCTTGAATGAATCGTATTGCCACATCTGGAGCTTGATACGGATATCGAAGACCAATAAAATGAGCATACTTAGTGAATTTGTCCACCACCACCAACAACACATTAACACCTTCAGACATCGGAAGACCCTCAATGAAATCCATCGAAATCTCCTCCCAAATCTTGCCTGGAATGGGTAACGGTTGCAACAAGCCAGGAGGATTCAGAGTAGAGTATTTATGAGTTTGACAAATGTGACACTCAACAACATATTTTTGAATAGTGTGCTTCATCTTCTTCCAATAAAACACATGTTGAATTCTCTTTAAAGTCTTTAGAACCCCTGAATGTCCTCCAAAAACTTCATCATGATATTCTTTAAGGAGGAGAGGAATAGATGGAGAATCCTGCGAAATAACCAGTCTCTTCTTGTAAAATAATCTCCCTTTAATTACTGTATACCCTGGTTTATTATCCACATTAGCCAATACTTCTTGTAACAGCTGTTGAATCCCTGGGTTCTCATCTATTTCTTTGTACAAGTCCTGGAGTTACAACACAGCTGGAACCGTAAGAGACAATAGAAGACTGGAGTTGTATCCTGGACTAGAGTTAACAATTCTGGAAAGGACGTCCGCAGCTTTGTTTAAGCTCCAACCTTGTACTCAATCTCAAAATCATAGCCCATGATACGCGTCAACCAGCGCTGATAATCCATAGTCACTTCTCTCTGCTCCAACAAGTATTTTAAGCTTTTCTGATCTGTTCTTACTACAAATCTTCTCCCCATTAAGTAATGTTTCCATTTCTGAATAGCCATCACGATAGCCATTAACTCACGTTCATAAATGGGTTTCAACTTTTCCTGTTCTTTTAGCCCATAACTGAAATAAGCTATGGGGTGTTTGTTCTGCATCAGAACTGCGCCTAAGCCAAAGCCAGAAGCATCAGATTCAACAATGAAAACTTTCTCAAAATCAAGAAGAGCAAGTACAAGAGCTGAAATCATGGCATTTTTAAGATTGTCAAATGCCTCTTGTACTGCCTCATTACAATTAAACTGGTCTTGCTTCAACAGATCAGTAAGTGGTCTAGCTAAAGAGCCATAGCCTCGCACAAATTGTCTGTAGTAGCCAGTGAGGCCTAGAAAACCCCTCAATTCTTTCACTGTCCGTGGAGTGGGCCATTGTTGAACTGCCTGAATCTTGAGAGGATCCGTAGATACACCCTCCGCAGTAATAACATGTCCCAGATACTCCACAGACGACTGTGCAAACGTGCACTTTTTCCATTAGCAAACAATTGTTTGTCTTGAAACACTTGTAAGACTAACTGTAGATGTGTAATGTGCTCTTGTAATGTTGAGATGTACACCAATATATCATCGAAAAACACCAACACAAACTTCCCTAGGAATGGACGAAAGATCTCATTCATTAAAGCTTGAAAAGTGGTTGGTGCGTTTGTCAATCCAAATGGCATGACAAGGAACTCGAAATGACCATCATGAGTTCTGAAAGCCGTTTTCTCAATATCGTGTTCCTCAATGCGGATTTGGTGATATCGAGATCTTAAATCCAACTTAGAGAACAACTTACCACCACTTAACTCATCCAAAAGTTGATCAATGATGGGAATTGGAAACTTATCTGGAATGGTGGCTCGATTGAGGGCTCTATAGTCTACACATAACCTCCAAGTCTTGTCCTTTTTCTTCACCAACAAGACAGGACGTGAAAAGGGACTGTGATTACTTCGAATCGTTCCTGCCACCAACATCTCCTGAACCAGCTTATCCATTGCTTCTTTATATGCATGGGGATATCTATATGGTCGCACACTAATCGGACCCATGCCTGGTTGTAGGACAATACCATGTTCTATGTTTCCTATAGGAGGGAGGCCAGTAGGGTGTTAAAAAATGCAGTCATACGCCGATAAAACCTCTTGTACTAATTGCGGAATCTCCTCTGTCGCACAATTTGCACTATACTTTTGAGACGACAAAGCTGGTACTGAGCCTCCTTGAGAGATTGGACATAAAGATTTGAGAAGAGGATTAGTAACATGTAGAGTAGGATCACCTTGAAGGGTCACCCACTGATTTTGGTATAAGAAAGATAATTCATGGCTATCCCAATCCACTTGGCATTTGCTTAAAGTTCTCAGCCATTGAATCCCCAAAATTACATCTACACTTCCCAACTCCAAAGCTATGAAGTCAGCAACAAACTCTAAGTCTTGAATAAAAAATTTGAGATTTTTAAAAATACCCAAGCCTTTCACTGCCACTCCAGTACCCAGCATTACTTCCAAATGTTGATTTGCAGTTGGTTGTAAGTGAGCTAACTGCACCATAGAAGGTGATATGAAGTTGTGTGTTGCTCCACTGTCTAACATCACAGTCACTTTTTGCTTCTTAATAAATCCCACCAGCTTCATAGTAGTTGGAGATGACACTCCTAGGAAAGAATGTAAGGGAAGTGTCATTAACTCCCCCACTGTAATTCAGCTCTTCATCCTCATCTTCTTCCCTTCTCTCATCCAAAATCTCCATTTCCAATCCATTTATCACTGTTAAAACCTGTAACGTCTTGTTAGGGCAAACACCATTCACCAAATGCGATCTCGACCATTTAGAATCACATTTAAAACACAAACCCAGCCGACGTTTCTCAGCTATCTCTTCTCTAGTCAACACTTGTTGAGGTCTATTAATACCCCCCCATTCTGCGCCTTTACTGTAGCTGGTTGAGACTCAGTAGACACAACTTTCATCTTCCATCCTACCGGAGACTTAGGTTCATACACTTGACTTGAACTGTTGTTGACTATTGCCTTGAAGCTTCTTAGACTGCTTCTCTTTACAAACCAATTGATACAAAGAGCTTGATTCCATTGATAAAGCCCAAGAGATCAAATCAGGTAAATCATGAGGTGTACACATCGTTACCACCTCCTGCATCTCAGGTTTAAGACCATTCATAAAAATTCCTTCTAGATGTGTCTCCGAAAAACCTGTAACCTGTGAAGATAACTCTTCAAACAAGTGAACATACGATTCCACTGACCAACTGCGAAACGGTTTTCTTACTATTTCTCCATTAAACCAACTCAACGGAGCTTCATCCAAACTCACTGAAATCAATTTCAACTTCATCGCATCTGAAGATCGCGTATTCGATCCACGCTCACCGCACCAATTTGTTAAGAAACTGTAACCGATTTATTTCACAAATGAGAGATATTACACTTCAAATGAATCTAGCCCTCTCAACAACTAGATTCACTCCCCTTTGACCTGACTTGACTTACAACAACTCAAATAACCAATGTAAATGACGAGGAGGCCTATTTATACACATAGGACCTCTAATACAAATGAATGAAGAAGAATGAAAGTAATAAAGCTATACAATCTTATTCTTTAACTACTACTTCTTCCTCTTCTGATGCTTCATTCAGCTCTTCTTCTTCTTCTTGATCCTTTACATCTGCATTCTTCTCTTGTGTTCTTTGCCTCTTCCTGAAGTAAGACCTCCAAGGTAGAGTCCTACCAACTCATGAGGAATATGGAATAAGAAAGTTGATGCTCCTAATTTGCGACAAAAGATCCTGCAATTTTTGCCCCAAATCCTAGTAATAACCGCTTGGATATGTCCTCTAGCCGGAGCAGAGCAACTAACAAATTGACCAACCACAAATTCTCTTTGGTTCTCTACACCTCCTAAAAGAACATGACTCGGAATTTTTACCTTGGGTGTTCCATCCTCCATGAATTCTGGGATGGTGACTCTGTGGAAGTTTCTCAAAGATGGGTTCATCTTTGCTGCCCACGGATATTCTTTTGAAAATGCTTTCAACTCTGCATTTTCTGATTCCGACTTTGAAAAGCTTGAAGGATCGTTAACCAAACTCCCTTGTTGCTGGAAAGGAGAAGCAATTTCCAAAGGTCTTTCCCATGCTCCTTTAGGGATAGGAAATGAATGAGCGAGTTGCTCCGTTGCCGGGGAGAGACAACGTTATCGACACTGATGGGAGGATAGTTTAACCTCGTCTTGATTTATAGTCCTTCTCTTCCATTGACAAATATTGGTATCTTCATTAATCTTCTCGTAACAAACAATCGAACACATGAAATTAATTACTTTTACTGTTTTACCTAAAGCAATAAGTAAAGTAAGGTGATTATTTTTATTGGGAATGCTGTCATCACAGCCCAATATTTAACAAAACATGATACTCCCTCCGTTCTCAAAAGATTGATGTTATAGAATTTTCACAACTATTAAGAAAACATATTAATTCTTAGTTATAAATGTCTTGTTTTTTGTACTAAACAATTTTTTATGACTCTAAACCAATAGTAATTCAATAAAACCAATTAATGTGTCTTGGAATTTACAATTCATCATTATTTTTTCATTAAAAATGTATTGAGAATGTAAAAAATCAATCTTTTAGAAATATTTGTTTTTCCTACAACATCAATCTTTTGAGAACGGAGGGAATAGATATTATTGTGGGTTTATACATTAGCTTTAATTTCTCAAAACAGTTTTTCCATAAGCTTCTCAAAACTCAATGAATATTATATATTTATACATTATAGGTTTAATTTCTTTCATTATTAGAGAACTTTTGTAGGTTTCTCGAATAATGAATGAAACCCATAACATTATATTAATATTTCATATTTAATACTTTTTAAGAAACTCATAAAAAAACTATTGTTGGAGATGTTTTTACAACATTGTAAATCTATATGGGATTCACATGTCTAAATTTTGACAAAATATTATTTTAATTAGTGGCAATTTTTAAAAACAAAGCTGAAATGATTTTTTTCCTTATACATTTCCTATTTTAAAATTTAAAGTATTGATTTTTTGTCTAATTATATATTTTTAACCATTTATAAAGATGTATTATCAATTAATTTAACGTGAAATATCACTAAGCAAAATTCAGGAAAGGAAAACACAGATTTTGTGCTAATGTTTTTCATCCTAATCTTTCCTTTTGAAACTTTTTCAATATTAACTTTAAATAAAAATAATTACATTACCTAGTTTTATATTTATTGACTTAATGACAAAAATTAGAAAATTGTTTATGAAAAGAAATACATACGTATCGTCTAACTTTTCAAAGATTCGTTTTAATTGGTTGAGGAAAAAGAAATTAAAGATTAGACGACAATTGTCACATCTCTATAAGGCGTATAGGGCTGATAAAATCTCGTTTGATATTACAACAAAGACAGTGAAACTCGTTACCAAGAGAATAGAAGATAATGGACGTTGGCGATGGGAGCAACAATGGACGTCGCCGGAGCCAGAAGCCAAAGACATATGTGAGGAGAGCATCGTTGGGGATAACTTTCGAGCAAAGTGTGGAGAATCTCTCAAGAGCAGGGAGACACACACTCGTAATGGTGAATCAACTAAAACCTCGAAATGTAAACACTATACCATTCACTTCGTGTGCTGTCTTTGATAATCCATGTCCTCACTACCGTTGGCTTCGCCCTGGCTGGCTAGTCGAGGAGCGTTGTAAGCTGTCTGGCCGACTCTACCGGGTAATTTATTTTTGGTTTTTGTATACAACATGTGATGAAACATCTTTTTAACCATAGTAGTTTAGTTGCTATGGTTATGTGGATCTAGCTAGAGTAATCGTTATGTGGATTTAGCTATATGGATTCTCCGGTTATATGAAAAAGTGGCATCCATGCATTTTCAATCTAAAAACCATGTTGCATTGTAAGAAATAGAAGAAGATGAATCTCACATTTAAGATTCATCGACCATATGTGAGGAAGTGGGTGGTGTATGAGTGTAGATATATATGAAATATCATTACATATATTTAAAAGTGTCTATCCGGCCTAGACTACATTTTAAAGTATATTAGAGCATCCTTATTGCACACACTTACATAAGTGTGTAATAGTATATTTTAATTAAAATTAATGTCAAAAGACACATGGGTGTCCAAACCCAATAAAAGAAATCCTATATAGGATTTTTTTTCACTCAAGATCCAATATATTAGACATTTGACTAAATTAAATATTGGGCTTTTAATCATAAGACACTTTCATAAATTGTGTGCAATAAGGATGCTCTTATGCGCGCTATTTGCATGTTCTGTTGTTTTCAAAAAATACCAAGTATAATACACGTGCTAATTGTGATTTTAAATATTTTGGTTGACAATGTTGTTATATCTACCAATTCTATATGTTTTTTTCGTGTCTTATTATTGATATGCCTTTTTGCCGTTTTTGGAAGACTTTTTGAATATATATAGTTGTACTAAAACATTAAGGGTCAATTGAAATGCGATGGATAGAGATACTTGTTAAGCATTATCTAAATTTTTTATATTTGAGATACATTTATACCAAAAGTCGAAACCTCTCTCCTAGAGTTTTTTTAATATGTATCTATTGTTTTTTTAATATATATATATATATATATATATAATTGGTTTTCATTTTCATCTAATTTCAATGTGCAGTACTATTTCGATCCGGCGGGGCAAACATACAATAGCAAGAAAGAAGTGGAGGCTATGTGCCGAGCCATTGAAAAAAATCGTGTCTTCATCATCCTCGACGACTAATATATCAAGAATGTTCGAATCCAAACTGTTAATTGTTAAGTTCCTTTTTTTTTCTTTTTTACAATGGCTTTTTGCAAAACTGTGAAATGGTTTTTTTTGTATAAATGGGCTTCAGCCAAACTGTTGTCTTGATTTCATATTTTAAATATAAGGATCAATTAAGCATTTTTCCATTGTTGTTTACGTAATTTACAAAATGTGATTTTTGTAGAACATATAAGGAATGTAAATTATATAATTGATTTGCACATTTAATTTAACCTAGTGTCTCATCTGTAATCTCCTTTATATACATTGTAAATCATTATCAATAGAATCAAGTCACCATATTACATGGTACCAGAGCAAAGATACCTAAACTCTAAAAACTTTTAGCCGTCAGACATATTATCTTTTTTTTTCGATCTTCTTCCTCATCTGTTTCATCATGTCTATTACAGATTCACCAAACACGTACAATCACAGTTTCAGAATCTATCACACTCCTTACGGTTAACATGACCAATGTTACTAAGCTTACTGCTTCCAATTTCCTCATGTGGAGTCTCCAAGTCCATGCTTTGCTTGAAGGCTATGGTTTGGCTGGACATTTAGATGGCTCCACCGTGGCTCCTGAATCTCTCATCACCATCAATGGTGTTGTCTCTCCGAACAACGCATACACTATGTGGAAAAGGCAGGATCGATTACTCTACAGTGCCTTGCTTGGTGCCATCACCACCAATCTCCAGCCGCTTCTGTCCAAAACCACGACCGCTGCCGAGATCTGGACTACTCTCTCTTCCATCTATGCGAAGCCCAGCCGCGCCCACTTCCAGCAATTGAGAGAACAACTAAAACACTGGAAGAAAGGCACTAAATCCATCACTGAGTATGTTCAGGGTTTTACTACTCGATTTGACCAGATTGCGCTTCTCGGAAAGCCGCTTGACCTTGAAGACCAACTTGACTTCATTCTTGGCGGTCTCTCGGATGATTACAAAACGGTCATCGATCAAATTGAAGCACGAGATTCTCCTCCTTCAATCCCGGAGATTTATGAAAAACTTCTCAATCATGAGGTCAAAATCCAAACTTTGCTCACCGCTCAATCATCGCTCCCTATCACTGCTAACGCTGCGAATTACAAAGGTGGTAATCGTAACCAGCAGCACTATAAGCAGTCTCGTAACAACAACAACAACAATTGGCAACAACAGCCCCAACACTTCGCTCCTCGTCCGTCTCAACACACCCCAAGACCATACCTTGGAAAGTGTCAGATTTGTGGCATCACGGGTCACAGTGAGAGGAGATGTCCTCAATTCCAGCAAGTTGGTGGTTCTTACAATCCATCTCAGCCACGTACGGAGGCTCCATGGCAACCAAAGGCGAATCTCGCCACTACTCCATATAATGCTGCTAGTTGGATCATGGATAGTGGTGCAACACATCACCTTACTTCCGATCTCAACAACCTTGCTCTCCATCATCCGTACAACGGTGGTGAAGAGGTGACTATTGCAGATGGGACCGGGCTCACCATCTCACATTCTGGTTCTTCTTTACTCTCTACACCTTCACGTTTCATGACTTTGCAAGATGTGTTATGTGTTCCTGATTTACAACGCAATCTGATCTCGGTTTATCGTTTGTGCAACAATAACAAAGTGTATGTGGAATTTTTCCCTACTTCTTTTCAAGTGAAGGATCTCAGCACAGGGGGCCGATTGCTTCAAGGCAAAACCCGGAATGAACTGTACGAGTGGCCGGTTATCAACACCCAACCATCTTCCAACTTCGCCTCACCTTCACCAAAAACCGATGTCAACTCTTGGCATTATAGACTTGGCCACCCTTCTCTTTCTGTTTTACAAACGATTGTTTCACGTTTTACTTTACCTGTTTCCACTCCTTTGAATAAACAATCCCCTTGCTCAAATTGTCTTATCAATAAATCCCACAAACTGCCTTTCTCAACCAATACCATTATCTCAAATCGTCCCCTTTATAGCGATGTATGGACCTCTCCGGTCCTGTCTATTGATAACTATAAATACTATTTAGTTATCGTAGACCATTACACTCGCTATACTTATATCCGCTCAAACAAAAATTTCAAACTCGTGAAACCTTTATTGCCTTCAAGGCTCTAGTTGAGAACCGCTTCCGGGAAAAGATTGGTACATTATACTCCGACAATGGCGGTGAGTATATTGCTCTCCGTAGTTTCTTGTTGGAACATGGAATTACTCATCTCACAAGCCCACCTTACACGCCGGAGCATAACGGAATTGCAGAACGTAAACACAGGCATATCGTTGAAACTGGACTTACTATACCGGTGCGTTACTGGACTTATGCCTTTTCGACAGCAGTTTACCTTATTAATCGCCTCCCGAGTCTTTCGATCAACAATGTTACGCCGTATGAAAGATTGTTCCAGCAGCCGCCGAACTATATCAAGCTTCGTGTGTTTGGATGTCTTTGCTTTCCTTGGCTTAGACCTTATACACATCACAAACTTGAACAACGATCAGTTCCGTGTACCTTCATTGGCTACTCCCTAACGCAAAGTGCGTATCTCTGCTTGGATAAAGAATCTGGACGGATTTATACATCTCGACATGTACAATTTGTCGAGACCTCTTTCCCGTTTGCGTCGCCAACACCACCTGTGGAAATAGCTTCCGACCCCTTTCTTTCATCAAATCAACCTGAAACCACAACAATACCTGTGCCGCCACTCGTCACAGTTCCTTCCGTTGTGTCCCCAAGCTCAGATCCTCACCACCAGACATCTTCGTTGCCTCCGTCACCGACACCGGATCTAATCGTGCCACCATCATCACCAACACATCCGGCGGTTCTTACATCACCTCATCGCTTATCTTCCCCACTACCAGAATCACTTACTCCTAATCCCAACCCAAACCATACTAACTCAGGCCCAATAGAGACAAGCCCACCAATTTTAACCAAAAGTCCAACTACCTCTTTATTTCCTTCTTCTCCTTCCTTGATACGTGATTCACCCGAACCTAATTCAACTACATCTCCATCACCGCCACAGCAAAATCCTCCTCCGCCACCGCAAAATCGCCAGCCAAATCCTCACCCTATGCGCACCCGAGCCAAAAATAACATCGTCAAACCAAACACCAAATACTCCCTCACCGTATCTAAAACCCCTCACATTCCAACCACTATTAACCAAGCGATGAGGGATGAAAAATGGCGCAATGCCATGTCTCTGGAGTTTGATGCAGTCGTTCGCAACGAAACTTTTGATTTAGTGCCTCCAACGCCGAATCAAAATGTTATTCCGACAAAATGGATTTATACGCTTAAGTATCTTCCTAATGGTTCTTTGGACAGGTATAAGGCACGATTGGTTGCACGCGGGTTCCATCAACAGTATGGCGTTGATTACGCGGAGACATTTAGCCCGGTTATTAAATCAACTACGGTTCGGTTGGTTCTTGAGCATGCCGTTCGTTGTTCCTGGAGTATTCGGCAACTTGATGTGAACAATGCCTTTCTTCAAGGTACATTGACTGATGAGGTATATGTTACGCAACCTCCGGGGTTTGTTGATCAAGACAATCCTAATCACGTTTGCAAATTAAATAAGGCGTTGTATGGCCTTAAACAAGCACCTCGTGCTTGGTACGAGGAACTCAAAGCTTCGCTTCTTGCTGCTGGTTTTTGCAATTCGGTGGCGGATACATCGTTGTTTATTTACCATCGAGGTACTGATGTTGTTTACATACTAGTTTATGTCGATGATATTATTGTTACGGGCAGCAGTGAAGCCCTTGTCACCAACGTCATCTCTGATCTTGCTCGGCGATTCTCAATTAAAGATTTGGGTAATCTAAGTTACTTCTTGGGCATTGAAGCAACTCGGTCATCTGCTGGATTACACTTGATGCAGAGAAAATATATTATTGATCTCCTGACGAAAACAAAGATGTTAGATGCTCGACCTGTATCTACTCCCATGGCTCCACATCCCAAGCTCTCTATTAAATCCGGCTCACCGCTTTCTAGTCCGACTGAGTATCGGATGGTAATTGGTAGTCTCCAGTACTTGGCCTTCACACGACCGGAGATTGCTTATGCCGTGAACAAGCTTTCACAGTATATGCATGCTCCGACGGATGAACATTGGCAGAGTGCAAAGCGAGTTCTCCGGTATCTGGCAGGAACAACGTCCCATGGTATTTTCCTCCGTAAGGATTCGCCTCTCACGCTACACGCATTCTCCGACGCTGATTGGGCTGGTGATATGGATGATTATGTGTCTACAAACGCATATATCATCTACCTAGGCTCTACTCCGATTTCTTGGTCATCAAAGAAACAAAAGGGTGTGGCAAGGTCTTCGACAGAAGCTGAGTATCGAGCTGTTGCAAACACAGCTTCAGAACTTCGTTGGGTTTGTTCTCTTCTCACAGAACTCGGCATTCAATTACCCTCTGCACCGGTGATCTATTGTGATAACGTCGGAGCTACATCCTGTATTAAATGGAGTGCTAATACTGTATTTCACTCGAGAATGAAGCACTTAGCTCTTGATTACCACTTTGTTCGCAACAACGTTCAATCAGGAGCAGTACGAGTCTCTCATGTCTCCACCAAAGACCAGCTCGCCGACGCTCTGACGAAGCCTCTCTCCCGTGCAAGGTTCAATGAACTTTATGCCAAGATTGGAGTGACACAAGCCCCTCCATCTTGAGGGGGCATGTAGAACATATAAGGAATGTAAATTATATAATTGATTTGCACATTTAATTTAACCTAGTGTCTCATCTGTAATCTCCTTTATATACATTGTAAATCATTATCAATAGAATCAAGTCACCGTATTACAATTTCTAGATAGAAACTTCCAATAGTAGACAATGACAATTTATTCAAAAACACCATTTGTTTCGTAAAGTTTTACTGGTGTACAAAGAAAATAGTTTGAGCTGATTTGTAAACATGTTTCTAGGTTATTATTCTCAGTGTAGCTAATTCATGATAAACGTTCCACACATGCAAATTTATGTCATTGGCATTTGAATTAGGCCTTTTCCGGTGCATTGTCGCTAGCGACCAATCCTTACAGTTTTAGATGAAGACACATATTAGAATCGCTTGAAATTGATTGTTTCTTTGTTTTTTTTTTTCTTTCTTCACTGCAAGTGCTTGTCGATTGAAAAATCCCCTAGATTGTGATTGATTGTATATTTTGTACGATATTATGGTACACAAGTACATATTTTCTTATAAGAAATCGTAAATAAACTTGAGAGACAAGTGCCAAAATACCATTTTTGAAATACATATTTTTACAAAAATGCCACGTTGAGTTGTCTTTTTTTTTTGTCAATGAAATTTCATTCAAACTTAACTTCCAAAAAATGAAGGAATAAACATAATTTAACATAACTAGAATGGCTAAAACATCTTCCAACTGATATATTGTGTTTTTGTGCATTCTAATACATTGCATTAATTGTATTTTATATCATACTTGTGTCTTTTCATCCATTTTATGTCTCAAATTGTTTACTTTAGGATCATCTTAGAGTTTAGGTTGTGTTTGTTGCATTTTGCATATTGTGTATCTTTTAGGTCTCTTTTGAAGCTTTAAGGGGAAATCGATTGCAAGGAAGGCTTTATTCTCATTTGGACTTGAAGATGGTAGCAAGACTTGATAAATTGAGCATCTATAGAAAGTTTAAGAGCAAGGAAAGAAGTTTTCAAAAAACTACCAGAGAATTTTCCGAGCCTAATTTTCCGAGCTTATTAAGCTCGGCAGTGGAATTGAAGAAAATGGCAAAAACTACTAGAGGATTTCTCATAGTACTAATCACTTTGGTAAATTACCTAATTAAGCTAAACTTCCATTTGCTAATTAGACAATCAACAAACATGAATTACAAGTTCATTTATCCACTAATATGAACTTTCGCCGGTTCGGATTTCTTTTGCTATATAAGCATTTTAGACCTAGTTTTTTTACTAAGTTTGATTAGACATTTCCTCTTTCATACTTCAAAACTCTTTTCTAGTGATTTGTGATTGGATCCTTGCTAGTTTTCATATTTAGTGAAGTTTTCTTAATCTCTTATCATTTCTTTTATGATTATGTCGTTTTCCATAAGTATGATTGTGTTTTGCATCATGATTAGTGAGTAGTCTTTCAATGGGTTTTTGGGCTAGTAGATTAGGGATGTTTGATGGATGATTAGTGATTTCTAGGCTTAGATTCTTATGATTTCTAAAGATTGGGGTGTGTTTAATGCTAGATTAGACTTAGGTAATCAAAATCTAGATCATTGATATTTTATGCCCGGAAGGTGTTCGATAAAATGTACAGAAGAATCATAATCTTGCTTTTCATTCTTAACCAATGGGAATTGATGCTTAAGGTATTTAGTTGGCTCTATGAAATTATTCTTAATGATTATTGATTATTTAATTGCAATTGGGAAATTAGCTTAATTAAATGATTAGTAAATGGATTATTGTCATGGAAATGGATTAGTCTAGTATATGTGATTCATGTCATAGAATTGAGTTTGAATTATAGGTCCTAACATCATTAGTTAGTCATTAATCATCCCGAGTCAAGTGTTTTGCCCAAAGCCCATATTTTCTCATATTTGATCAAAGTTTTAATTTACGGTTGACTTTTAGTTGACTTTTGCATTTGAACTTGTTTAAGCTTAATTTTCTTTCTATTAGTCTTATTTATACTTATTCAATCAAAAACAAATCTTGAATTGCTTAACTTAGTTAATTACTTGCATTCCTAGTGTATTTTTCTCTAATCTCCCTTGGTTCGACCCTATGTTATGCTACAACAACTAGAGTGTGTTGATAGTTAAGTTTAGGTACAAATACAATTTGACATGCATCACCAACCAAAGGGCAAGGTAAGTAAAAGAGACAATAGACAACAAAGACATAGAAGACAACAAAGAGATTGAGTCTCTAAAGTCATGATGAGGAACTTGCAAAGTTGTTGAAAGAATCACTTGTAGTGATGATGGCTGATAAGAGAACTTGAAAGTCCGAGATCACATGAAGATGTGGAATCTCCATAGCTGACAGTGAGACGATGGATGCAACCATGACTAAAGCTTCCACGAGACTAGCACTAATCGAATGAGAATCTTGTTTGAGCTCCAAATTGAAGTCCACGATTTTCTTCCCTGCTAGGAAACAATTTCCACCAAAAGGGGAAATTGATACAACATAACTCCCCAGAAAAGACTAAAGATGGCAAATCTTGCCCAAACACACACAAGGCACCCGAGCGAAAGAACCTTTATCAAACACTAAGGGATTTGTGAACAAAATTTTAGCAATATACACTCTACCGATGATAGTAGAATTGATTTCAACTACAAAGTTTGCATTCTCTATCTGATAAATATGATTAAGCGGCTCACAATTCCATTGAAATATTCTAACAAATCTTCTAACTATATCAACTCTAGCACAATAAAATCTAAGACCTTGAGAGAAGGAGAATGAGAGGCTAGAGACAAATGATATATCATGGTTTTTACCCAGTTTAGACCATGATATAAGTCATATATCTAGAGTTTTTTTTGGTGTTTTCCAGTTGTTTTTAGAGTCTTTATAGGTACTTGGACGATTGGAGCTTAAAAGATGTTTACTGGAAGTTTTGGACGAAGAATATGATTTTCAAGATGGTGTCGATCGACACTCATGGTGAGTGTCGATCGACACCCATGTCAACCAAGCCCAAAACTTAATCAGAAGTAGTCCGTTCGAAGCCCGAAAGTTCCAGATGTTTACTTTTAGGTTTTCAGTCGGTTTTGTACCTCTATATATACGTTTTTACAGCCATTGTTTAGGTTTATGTTTTATTTTATCTTTATTTAAGAGATATCTTCAATTAATATAATGGTTTTTGCTTCGATTATGTCTGAGTAGTAACCTTGTTAGGTTTAGGAATTTTCAAAGGTGTTTGATGTTTTGTTAGATCTGATCTGAATTGCATAGGATTAATATCTTTAGAAAGTTCTTCATCTTGTCTTGAGTTTATTGCTGATTTTAGATTCATGACCTGAAATCTGATATTAGGATAATTAATAGAAACAAAAGTTTTATTGATTTCCTGATCTAGACTTTGATGAGCAAAATTCCTTTTCGCAAAGAAATTTGGTTTAGGGTTTTGTAAACAATTGAACTTGAACTTTAATGCTTGTTTAGATTGTTAGGATTCGCAAAGAAATTTGGTCTTCTAGGAATAAAGCATAGATAATCTCTGCAGCGAAAGCTAATTGGTTTTACATTCGTGTTCATGTTTAAGAACTGTGCATCGTAATCCTATCTTTTATTTATCATCTGCATATCTGATTCACCTGCGATTTTCCTATGCCTAGCTTTCTTTTAATTGATTTCAAAAATGATTTACTTGCTTTATTTACATTGTTTTCATTATCATTATCTTGCTTAGCTTAATTCGAAAGTTTAGATCTATTGTGAAATTTGATTCCCTGTGGATTCGATAAACCTAAGTACTACCGTGATCTCTTAATTTGAGAGAGTAGTTCAAAGGATAATTTGAGCATATCAACAAACCTGATCGAGAAAAGCTTAAAATGGGACATTAACCAGATCTCTGAGATCTGACAATGAAACTTGCACACATCAGTAAATGATCGCATATAAGCGATAGGCGCCACCAAAGGGCATAAGGTTATGCCACATTGAGTTGTTTATTTTCAAAAATGTCACTTATAAAGGTTTTTTAAAAAAATTATACCTCAAAATCTTCAATTTTAAAAAGAATTTTGATTCATAACAAATCTTAAATCCTACAAATTAAACTCTAATATAACATAGTTAATCTAAACATAAATGATACTATAATTTTTGAAAATTGTCATGTCACAAAAATGGCATTTCTTGAAAATTCTCAATAAACTTTCCTGATAACCTTTTTTTACAACGTATACTTGATGAAAAGAGTTACAATGTAAATAAACTTTGCTTATACAGCCAATGACTTCACACTCATGATAAAACGAGAATCCCATGGTACGATAAATGTCTATTGTAGCCCAAAGAGTCAAAAACAATATCCGAAAGAGTGGACTAAGTTATGCGCTTCTGAGATCTTTGGTGCGGAAATCCCAGTTTAATGTATCAAAAGCCTTACGAAGGTACATTTTTAGCATAGCATTTTGGGTTGGGGGGAATTGATCACCGTACTACAAATAAGCTCAGTATCACCAAGGTTTCCGCCTCTATGAAAGGCCACCTGATTTTTCGAGATGCAAGCTGAAGTATTGGCTTTAGCCGGCATTGATATTTGGACAATTTATTAGAGAATTTTCATTCTATATCAAGCAAAGAATCACTGTTTTAAAATATGGTTTAGACGTTTATATGTATACAATGTAGTGTGTTCAAACTCCGATTTATCGTATAATTTTTTATGCTATATATAGTTTTAAACAACAGACAAAAATTATTTGTATGAAATAAATAGCGAGCATGCAATTCCGGCCTATATCTTATACATTTCTTAAGTTTATCAAATAAAACGATATTATGTTTTGATTGTCTTTTCTGTTAAAAAACTGATGAAAATTACTTCGGTTTTAAGGTTATACACAACATACATATCCCGCCAAACGTCCGTGTACACATACTCAGATACACGATGACTTGCCACCCAACTAACGTCTAGCATATTTTAGAACATTGGCTACTATAACAGTATAAAACCATATTTAGGTAAATCACTAGCTCGCCACTGTTCAATCTAACTTCCAAACTTCCATAGTATTATGACCCATTTATTTCCATAGTTAGTATTATGACCCATTTATTTCCATAGTTCCATATAATTCGAAGGTTTTGTGCAATCATGTGTAGTCTGTCTCAACTTAGTTAGATCAATATTCATCTCTAACATGAAGATTGTAGACTGAGAACCGAAAACCGATCTAAAAATCACTGAGAGTAAAAAAAAGGAAAGCAAAGCTTATGAGATGATCACGAACGAAGAAAGATCAATCTGGAGAACGTAGATTTTATAGTGATGAAGATGATGATAAATTGAACAACGAAAATAAGTGAATGAGAGAAATGTTTTATTTAATTGATTTCTAGCATATGCCAAGGCGTTACAGTATACTTTGGAATATTGAACATCATCACTAACTTTTCATTGTTCGTCGCAAACCTTATGCATTCTCTTTGGATTAGTTTCCGATTCCTCACATTTTCTTCTGATTCTCATCCCATTTTAGGTTAACTTTATAATTCTTCCTTCGACAATGAGCAGAGGAAATCCATGATTGGTCTAGATTCTCAAATAAATCTTTTGTTTTGACATTTGAGAACTGAAGAAAGCTACTCGTAAGTTTATGACTTTATTCTTACAGCATTACGAATGTAATAAATGTAGCTTTATAATATTTATTTTAGCATTTAGATAATTTTCTTATATCGTTTTAGGGTTTTCCTATGGTATTGAGATTTATTATATATAAGTTCACTTAGGCTTTAAGGCTATATCACTACAAGAAAACATGTCACTTTCCGACCAAATTTCCGACCAACAAAAATGGATGGAAACTTTTCCGACTTTATTCCGATCATTATAAAAATTGATCGGAAAGTGGTCGGAAATTTCCAACAAAAAAACGTGGTTGGAAAGTGGCCAAAATATTTTGACCATTTTCCGACCATATTATCGTCGTCGGAAAAATGGTAAGGAAGTGATCGGAAAATGGTAAGGAAGTCCTGATCAACTTTTGACCATTTTTTTTGGTTGGACTACAATCAGAATTCAATTTTTTCATATTTAATAATTATGACATATATATTAATTCAATTGCACTATAAACACCACTTATATCTTCATAAAATTTGATTTGATAAAATTAAATAAACACATAGTTAATATAATAAAAAAAAGTTAATAAAATACTAATAAGTAAATTAAATAGAGTTGGGAAAGTGTCAAAAATTTCCGACCATTTTCTGACAATATCTTTATTAATCTAACCTAGATCTAAAAATCTTCTCTTTTCATTATCACTAAATCTTCTTCCTCCTTCTCAAGCGGCGCCAACTTATCACCCTCCGACCAATTGACCACCGTTCGTCTCCACCACAACGCTATGCCTCCTTTTCTTCTTCTACTCAGTCAAACAATCTCCCCCGACCACTGTTCGTCTCCTCCATTGCTCATCGGAAGTAGAGAAAAACAAGGACAAATGAAAATCTAGCTCCTTTACATCATTTTTGTTCTTCTCCGTTACTCCTTCATGACTTCTCTTTCCTTCATTGCAGATCACGTTTGAGAACTGCCACCGTCCATCTTAATTAGCTTTGTTGCCGCCGTTGTTCCTCTACTTTTCACAAGGTTAGATTTGAGTTTCTCGTTTGATTTTATGTATAGATATGAGATTGCTTATGGTTTTGCTTCATTTGTGTGTGTGAGTTGTGGTTTCTCGAAGAAAATGGATTTAAAGAGTTTGAGTGTGTGAGTTATGAATCTGACTTCGTGTTTAGGAACTGTTTTCGATTTCTTGTAAAGGAGTTATTTTTGTGTTTAAACTGGAAGTGTTTAATATCACTTAGTCTTGATTTCTTTCAATTTTGTTGGATCAAAGGGAAACTAGGAGTTTGAACCTAGGGTTTTTATAAAAATTTGGCTTGTATGAAACTATAAATAGTGAAAGAACTCAGTTTCTATTTGATCCAACATGTGAATATCAACATCACGCCAATTGATTTGGATTATTAAAAATTATAACTGAAGTATGTGGTTAGAATTTTCAATTTTGTGATCTTCATTTGTAATGTTTATGACTAAAATGACAATTGTTTGTGTTCATACGATTGGTTATTGTTGAAATGTTTAATTTGCTTGTCAATGTTTGTGTTTTGTTGTAGTAAAATTGTTGGAACAGTTTCGTGAGCTTCTTTGCCGTCTAACTTGAAATAAGATGCATGGTTGCGGATGATAATCATGAAGATTGAGAAGTTGGAAAAATACAAGGCCTAGAAGAACAAGAAAGTCAAGTATTGATAGACATGACGAAGTTGATGCTCGACAAATTTCCAGACTTCTTACTTCTATACGATAACATAATAACACTCAAGATTAGTTCCGTGTAATTTCATTTTCAATTTTTATTTTAAAAAATATTTTTTCTTATGTTTCCAGATTCAAGTTTTATATTTCAATTAATTTTTAATTTAAGTTATTTGATTTTGATATAATTTTCAGTATTTTTTAATGTAATTAAAATAATAACTATTTAATTAAATTTATAATTTTACAAATAATAAATGTTGATTGGTCAGAAATTCGTAGTGGTTGGAGATTTTTCGACCATTTTGTGACAATTATTTCCGACGAATATTCCGACCACTAAAATGGTCAGAATGTTCCAACCATATTCTGATCAAATTAATTTCCTGATGGAGCTTTTCCGACGATTTTGAATGGTCGGAAATTGGTTGGAAAGGGGTGTTTCCGACCATCTTCCGACAAAATTGGTCGTCGGAAACATAGCTATTTCTTGTAGTGTATTGGTAGTTGTTATTGATACTGATTTTATATATAATAGCAAACCCAAACAAATGAATATTTTTTTGGTTGGTTTTTTTGTTTTATTTATAGTGGTTGGTTTTACGGTTTGTGCCTTTTCATTTGGGTTGCGACTTATCGTACGTTGGTGTTTTTTTATTTGGGTTGCGAATGTTCATGAAGGGATGTGCCTTTTCTATTTCGTAGGGTCGCACCTTTTCGGAAATAACAATTTTATGGTTATTTTGAAGGGTTGTGTCTTTTCATAAAGTCGCATCTTTTCGAAAATAACCGTTTTATGGTTATTTCGTAGGGTTGTATCTTTTCGCATATAATTAGTGGTTGTTTTAAAGGGTTGTGTCTTTTCATTTGGGTTGCAACTTTTTGTAAATATAACCGTTTAGTCATTCTTTTGAAAATATACATCTTTTGATTACAATTATCTCGTCAAGAGGTGCAAATATGTTTTTTGATTATTCATAGGATTGTGACTTTTCGTTAAAAAAAAAATCATTTAATAGTTATTTCCAAAAATTATATAGAAATGAATATTTTTTTGGTTGGTTTTTTTGTTTTATTTATAGTGGTTGGTTTTACGG
This sequence comes from Draba incana, assembly GCA_963576765.1. Classification (NCBI taxonomy): domain Eukaryota; kingdom Viridiplantae; phylum Streptophyta; class Magnoliopsida; order Brassicales; family Brassicaceae; genus Draba; species Draba incana. Next base: position 9,883,414 of record OY755205.1, read on the forward strand.
TTTGTGTCTTTTCATTTGGGTTGCGAATGTTCATGATGGGTGTGCCTTTTCTATTTCGTAGGGTCACACCTTTTCGGAAATAACAATTTTATGGTTATTTTGAAGGGTTGTGTCTTTTCATAAAGTCGCATCTTTTCGAAAATAACCGTTTTATGGTTATTTCGTAGGGTTGTATCTTTTCGCATATTTTGTATTTGTGTGTCTTTTGTAGTGTTTTCAGGAAAATAGTCGTTTGTGCCGAAACCATCCGAAGTGCTTCAAAGATCGACTTAGAAGAACGGTTTCCATTTGGATTTAGCTTCAGAGGTCTTCATGAAAGTTGTAGGTATTTGAGATAGCTTTCCAATGGAAGTGGTTTGAGGTCATTCCGATCGGTGGTTCAGGAGATATGGCCGTTTTACCGGAGGGGTTTTTCCAGAGAGTTTCCCGTCGATCGACAAGGATTTGTGTCGATCGACAGGAAGCCTGAAGAAGTCAGAACAACGCGTTTTTCAGATATTTCCACAGACGCCTTCGCGTCGATCGACAGGACTTTAATGTCGATCGACGGCGGACCTGCAGACCTAATTTTGGCACTTCTATAAATAGTTTAAACTTGTTTTCTTTGTAAAATATCTAGAAAACTTGTAAAAACTAGATCTATTCTCGTTTTGAGACTTAGAGAGAGAGAGAGAGAGAGATTTTGAAGATCTTAGAGGGAGATCTTCATGTTCTTCACCTAGTGACACCATTTGTATCTTCTAAACTCTAACTCTTTTATGAAATTCTATTCAGTTATTATGATTTTTTCATCTATTTCTGAGTAAATTACTTGTTAGGACATGGAGATTTCATGGGTTTTGATGAGAAATCAATAAAATCGAAGATCTGTCAAGGTTATCCGTTAGTTCTTCGTTTAGACTGTTCTCAATGCTTGAATCTAGCTTGATCACCTAGAATCTTGATTTTAGGATTGTTGGTTAGCCACGACAGTGGGATTAATAACCTGAATCTAGTCTAAATGGGCAAGGTTACCTATTCGCAAAGAAAATTTGGCTTAGGGACTTTGTGAACATATCGAGCTCTTACTAAATGCTTGTTTAGATTCGACGAATTCGCAAAGAAATTTGGGATTCGAGGATCTAAAGATAGATAGCCTTCGTAACGACAGTTAGCTGGCTATACTTCCGTGTTTGAGTTCTAGAACGGTGCGTGATAGAACCTTGATAGTTGTGATTACCTTTGATTCATTGCCTATAAGAATTTCCATGGTCTAACTCTCGTCTCTTCGAGAGCAATGTAAATTAAAACCATCCTTTTCACTTGTTTCATAGTTCCATCTTTTGTTTACTTGTAAAAAGCATCGCTCTAGCTTAAGAATGGATCATTGCAATCCTAGTGTATCAATCAAACCTCTCTGTGGATACGATAACCCTTTGTGCTACAACGTACATAGGGGTTTTTGATGGCCCCGGCCGTGTGTAAAAACGCCTGACATCAACTTATCGTACGTTGGTGTTTTTTTATTTGGGTTGCGAATGTTCATGAAGGGATGTGCCTTTTCTATTTCGTAGGGTCGCACTTTTTCGGAAATAACAATTTTATGGTTATTTTGAAGGGTTGTGTCTTTTCATAAAGTCGCATCTTTTCGAAAATAACCGTTTTATGGTTATTTCGTAGGGTTGTATCTTTTCGCATATAATTAGTGGTTGTTTTAAAGGGTTGTGTCTTTTCATTTGGGTTGCAACTTTTTGTAAATATAACCGTTTAGTCATTCTTTTGAAAATATACATCTTTTGATTACAATTATCTCGTCAAGAGGTGCAAATATGTTTTTTGATTATTCATAGGATTGTGACTTTTCGTTAAAAAAAAATCATTTAATAGTTATTTCCAAAAATTATATAGAAATGAATATTTTTTTGGTTGGTTTTTTTGTTTTATTTATAGTGGTTGGTTTTACGGTTTGTGTCTTTTCATTTGGGTTGCGAATGTTCATGATGGGTGTGCCTTTTCTATTTCGTAGGGTCACACCTTTTCGGAAATAACAATTTTATGGTTATTTTGAAGGGTTGTGTCTTTTCATAAAGTCGCATCTTTTCGAAAATAACCGTTTTATGGTTATTTCGTAGGGTTGTATCTTTTCGCATATAATTAGTGGTTGTTTTAAAGGGTTGTGTCTTTTCATTTGGGTTGCAACTTTTTGTAAATATAACCGTTTAGTCATTCTTTTTCTATTTCGTAGGGTCGCACCTTTTCGGAAATAACAATTTTATGGTTATTTTGAAGGGTTGTGTCTTTTCATAAAGTCGCATCTTTTCGAAAATAACCGTTTTATGGTTATTTCGTAGGGTTGTATCTTTTCGCATATAATTAGTGGTTGTTTTAAAGGGTTGTGTCTTTTCATTTGGGTTGCAACTTTTTGTAAATATAACCGTTTAGTCATTCTTTTGAAAATATACATCTTTCGATTACAATTATCTCGTCAAGAGGTGCAAATATGTTTTTTGATTATTCATAGGATTGTGACTTTTCGTTAAAAAAAAAATCATTTAATAGTTATTTCCAAAAATTATATAGAAATGAATATTTTTTTGGTTGGTTTTTTTGTTTTATTTATAGTGGTTGGTTTTACGGTTTGTGTCTTTTCATTTGGGTTGCGACTTATCGTACGTTGGTGTTTTTTTATTTGGGTTGCGAATGTTCATGAAGGGATGTGCCTTTTCTATTTCGTAGGGTCGCACCTTTTCGGAAATAACAATTTTATGGTTATTTTGAAGGGTTGTGTCTTTTCATAAAGTCGCATCTTTTCGAAAATAACCGTTTTATGGTTATTTCGTAGGGTTGTATATTTTCGCATATAATTAGTGGTTGTTTTAAAGGGTTGTGTCTTTTCATTTGGTTTGCAACTTTTTGTAAATATAACCGTTTAGTCATTCTTTTGAAAATATACATCTTTGATTACAATTATCTCGTCAAGAGGTGCAAATATGTTTTTTGATTATTCATAGGATTGTGACTTTTCGTTAAAAAAAATCATTTAATAGTTATTTCCAAAAATTATATAGATTCGTATTTTTCTAAAAAACCGCATTATGGTTATTTAAAAGGGTTGGTTCCTTTCAAATATGTAAGGTCGCAACTCCTCGAAAATAACCGTTTTATGGTTTATTTTGTAGAGTTGTTTCTTTTAGGGTGGTATTTCTTTAGTAATGACTTTTCAAAAAAAATTCTTCAATATATTTCTTTCTATTATTTATGGCTATCAATTTAAAAATTTCTTTAAAACATAATAATAATACAAAAATTATATGATTCTGTAAATGATAATAACAATTCTCAAAAAAATAATCAAAGAATTGTGTCCTTTCACATAAACGTATTTATAATTTTTTGGGTCTTCTGGTATTTAACAATTTTGATATTGAAAAACTTACATATTTAATTAATTGGCATGTGTCATCATCTAAACGATATTTTACACGTGTCGCGATCTCGTGAGTTACAATTATGCGAATTCTCCTTTATATAATAAGATATGGTTTTATAATGTTTTTCAAAAATGTGTCTTTTGTAATTAACCGTTTTAATTAATTTTTTGAATGGTTGCAATCTTTCATGACAAAACCATTCCGTCTTATATATATGTGTCTTACTAATTGTTCTATGTATTCTTAATCTTGGCTTCAAATTTTATAACTCACTTTAAAAACAATAATCATCAAAAACACCATTTTTTATTATTTAAAACTTTTGATCTTTTTACTATTGTAGAAGTTCATATAATTCTTAATTTTTTTCAATAATTTTGGAATTCGTTAAACAGTGTAGATTTTATTGATAAATTATCCAAAATTTCAATGTAGACAATGTATGATCGTGTATTTTTGAAATTATTTTTTAGTGTCATATTTTTTCCAAAAAAAAAACTACTTTATGATTAGTTTGAAAAGTTTATCCTTTGAAATTAGTAATGTCGTGTATGCTCGAATTATTTTCTAAAGTAGTATTTTTTTTCCAAAAAATCGCATTATGATTATTTTGAAGGGTTGTATCCTTTCAATTTTGTAAAAACGCACATCTTCGAAAATAACTGTTTTATGGTTATTTTGTAGAATTGTGTCCTTTCATGTGGTATATTTTGAGTCGTGGCTTTTCGGAAAAAAAAATCTTCAATATTCTTCTTTTATTAATTTTTTAATTTATTTGTAGATCAATTTAAAATTTACTTCAAGCATGATAATTATACAAAACGTCAAAGAAGATCATGTATTTTCAAAAATATTTTGTAGAGTGGCGTTTTTTCGGGGAACAACCGCTTTATGGTTATTATGAAAAGTTTTGTCATTTAGAAATATATAAGATTGTTTTCAAAAATGTTTTGTAGAATCACTTCTTTTCCAAAAAAAAAAACGGTTTTATAATTTTTTTAAAAAAAATTGTGTCCTTAGGAATTTGTAGGATGGTGTATTTTTAAAAATATTTCGTAGTCGCATTATTTCCAAAAAACTGCATTATAGTTGTTATGAAGAATTGTGTCATTTCAAATTTGTAAGATCGTGTCTTTTCAAAAATAACCATTTTTATGGTTATTTTTGGTTGAGTTATGTTTTTTTCAGGTTGTATCTTTTGAGTAACTTTTTTTAAATGATTTTATATATTTCTTTAATTCAATGTTTAGTTCCTTTATGGTTATCAATTTGAAAAAAGTATGGTAATGATAGAAAATGTCATACGATTTTTTAAAACAAACTAAAAAAATATAAGTTCATAAAATTCTTGATTTATGTGAATTTCGGGATTCTTGTGACCATACAAATGTTAAGATTTGGCTTAAAATTTTTGAATTGTACAATTTTGAATTCTTTAGACAATGCACATTTTATGGCTAAAGTTTTTTTTGTTCTTTCGGTTTATATATAGTTGTTATTGTGTATTTTCATTTTGGGTTGACGACTTTTCCTAAAAATATTCGATTAGTAGTTGCTTTCAAAAGTTTTTCTTTTCATTATGACGGTCTCGTCAAGATGTGAGAATAGAATTAACCATTTAACATGATAATTATGTCATTATATTTATATGTGTATACAAAATTTAAATGTTAGTTAACTATAATTTAATAAAATAAAGGTCTATTTTAATGAATTAATTAAATTTTCAAATAGCTTTAGGTCTACTAATTTAAAAGGTACAAGTCTTTTAAATGGAAACTCTTCACCAAAATAACTACTTAATAATCCAAAAGTTGCAACTTTTCAAATTGTAACATTTAAACATATATATAACATTAAATTGTAGTTAACTATGATTTGATATATAATAATCATTTTAGTGTTTGAATTAATATATCAAATATGATTCAACTAATTAAAAAGTTACAAGTCTTTTTGAGAGGTAACTCTTCATAAATTAACTACTTACTAAACTGAAAAGTTACAACTCTTCAAATTGTAACTTAACAATTACATTCTATATATTATTTAATCAGTATATATATATTATAATTTTCCAATTATGTTATTACATTTAACGTGTATATCACATTTATATGTTAGTTAACTATATAATTTAATAAAAAAAATTAATCTATTTTAATGATTTAATTATTTTTTCAAATAGTTACAAGTCTTTTGAAAAGTAACTTTTCATCAAAATAACTTTAATAATTGAAAAGTTGCAACTCTTCAAATTGTAACACTTAAATATATATATATATATATATATATATATATGTATAACATTTAAATATTAGTTTACGATTTGATATATAATAATCACTTTTTGTGTTTGAAATTTTGAATTAAAATATTGTTTATATGTGTATTATGTTGCCAATGATGTGCAAAATTACACAACTGACTATACAAGATTGTATTTTCTAAGCGTCTAACCCCATAATTTCAAGTTAGTCAACAACTAAAATACAAAAAGATTATTTTGTATATTCATATCAATCGATCAAACATTCTAACACAACAATTATCCCTTCTTATAAGAAACATCGCTAACGATTTTGAAATTTATTGTTCAACACAATAATTATCCCTTCTTATTAGAAATATCATTAATGATTTTGAAATTCATGTTCAGATAAAACCATCGTACATTCAACTTCCAAATGCCAAATTATAGTTTAATCTAGGTAATTTTATTTAAGTCGAGTTCCCCCGCGATTTCGCGGGGGTTTCGTGCCTAGTATCTTTAAAAGAGTATTTGATAAACACTAATAAAAGCATTTTCAATCTGTGTTATTTGTAGATTTTGAGAGATTAAAACGAATTTCAAAAACTAAGTTTATTCAAAAATCTTAACGAATAACCTAATGAGTAATGACTATACCTAGTTTCAATATTCTAAGAAATACCGGATCACTAAGAAATACAGAAAAAATGATCTGTTGTTTAAAGAGATACCAAAAAAATTATGATTATTCATTTAACATAAGAATCATCGAATAAAAAAATGTCTACCAAAAAAGAAGAAAATAGAATACTTTTCTGGTGCTTAGAAAAAACCAAATACTAAATACAAACCTAACCATAAACGATGTGTTCGTAATAATCGAAACCATAGAAAACCCCTAAAACAACAGTATGAAATTCTTTGAATGCAAAAATAAATATTTTATAAATTTGAAAATATTCCAAATATCTCGTTATGTCGAAAATACTGATCTTTTTGACGACGTGAAAATACGTACTCGAATCTTGAACACAAACACAAACTTGAAATCTTTCCAACTACAAAAAGAAAAAAAGGTCGCCGAATTTTGAACATAGACACAAATCCTCAGATGGTTAAACATTTTCTTCCTTTCTTTTGTCCTTCTCTTTCATCGATAAATCTGTTGATCCTCTTTTAATCAATTCTCGTAACAAACTATAACACATATATGCGATTGGTTACTTTTACGGTTTTACCTGTGTAGTCTATCGGGTCTGATGTTATCTAAACCCAATATGTAACAAAACATGTTAGAACATCTCCAACACCGTTAATTTCTCTATGGATTTTTCATAAACTATACAAAAATATTAAATATTATATTATTATGGATATGTTTCGTTATTAGAGAAATTTTTGTTGGTTTTTCCAATATAGTGAAAGAAACCCACAACATTGTTGTAATTAGTGGGAATTTTAAAAACAAAGCGGAAATGATATTTGTCCTAGTTAATTTTTGTCTAATTAAATATTTTTAACCATTTTTCTCAACTTCAAAAGATGTATCAATCAGTTCAACGTAAAATAACACTAACCAAATTCAGAAAAAGAAAAATCAGATTTTGTGTCAATGTTGTTTTTTCAACCCTAACCTTTCCTTTTGAAATATTATACCCTTTTTTTCTTTGACAACCAAACAATAATTAGATACAATATTATACCTTTTAATAAAGAAAATTAATAATTACATTAACTATTATACTTTTTTATTGACTGACTTGACTGACAAAAATTATTAAAATTGTTTAAGGAAAGTAACAAATCTTATCGTCTAATTTTTCAAAGCTTCGTTTTAATTGGTTCAGGAAAAAAAAAGATAAGACAACAAATGCACATCTCTATAAGGCGTATAGGGCAGATAGATCTCGTTTTACATTACAACAAAGACGTGAAACTCGTTACCAAGATCGATCATGGAGGGGAACAACAATGGACGTCGCCCGAGCCAGACGCCGAAGCAGAAGCAAAAGAGAGCACCGGTGGGGATGAGCTTCGAAAGAAGTGTGGAGAATCTCTCAATAGAAGGGAGAAGAACTCTCGAAATCGTGAATCAAAACAAACGTCGAAAGCCAATGAACACCAGAGAAAACTGCTCGTCTGTCGTGTACGACAGAACGTGTCCTGAGTTCCACTGGCTGCATTCTGGGTGGCTGGTCGAAGATCGCCGGATGCTCTCTGACCCCCGACTGTACCGGGTATGTATTATTCGTTTTAATATATAACATGTGATGAAAACATCTTTTTAGTTAGGTGATACTTGTTAAGCTGTGTGGATCTAGCTATTGAATGTGGAATCTCCGGTTATATGAATCTGAAAAAAAAATGTTGCATTGTAAGAAATAGAAGAACATAGAAGAATCTCACATTTAAGATTCATCGACCATATGTGAGGAAGTTGGTGTATGTGTGTAGACTGTATATATTTTAATATAGACTGTGTGAGATATATATTTTAATATAGACTGTATAACATCATTACAGACTGTATAATATCATTACACATTTTAAATTGTCTATCCTAGACTGTATATTACGTGCGCTTTTTGTATTTTCTTTTGTTTTCAAGAAATAAGAAGATATATATGTTTTAAAAAATTGGTAATTTCATTTTCATCTAATTGTGCAGTACTATTACGATCCAGCGGGGAAAATGTACAATAGGAAGCATAAGGTGGAGACTATATTCCGAAGCATTGATAACAATCGTGATGTAATCATTCTCAACGACTAATCAGGAATGTTTAAATCCAAACTGTTATGCTGTCTTCTTTTTTTAATGGCTTTAGCCAAACTGTTAAGTTGTCTTCTTTTCCTTTACTAGGTTCTCAAACTGTTTCTTTTCAATGGATGATTTTATTTTAAGGACTAAGCATTTTCCGTTGTTCTTTACATCATTTACAAAATGTGATTCTTAGAAAGAATCCAATAGTAGAGAAAAACATTTTATTCAAAAACACCATTAGTAATTAGCAAAGTTTTATAGAGGTACAAAAAAATATATTAAGCTCTTGTATACATGTCTCCAAAAGTACAACTCAACCGTTCTAATAAGAACTAAATAATTCCACATACCCATAAAAGAAACAACCAATATTCACAACAAAATGTATCTAAACCATCAACCACAAATACGACAAAAAAAACCTTATCTACTCCAATGATTTTTGGTGAGGTTTCTGTGTTCATACATCATGTTTTCAAATAAGATATCCCAAGCAACTGGTGGAGTTTTATAAATCTTCTTATGGGTCAGTGAACCTTAAACAATGCAAAGTCTAAGCAAATAGTGGTAATTTGTAAGAACCAGTTGCAATGCATTTTCACTTTGCATTGCCGGATCAACTGGCCATTTGCCATCAATAGCTAGTTTTCCTACTCGCTTCTAGATGTAGCAGATGTACTAGGAGATAGAAGCTTGGGAGGTACATCAGTTTATCCTTGACTCTCGGCCTAAAAATTAATGTAGAGCCAAAGGAAAAAGAGCCACAAAGATGGAACCAAACAGTTATGAAGTTAAAGATTTCAAGGGCACATATATTTTATATATATACTAGTTAAATGTTTAGAGGGGAGATATAAAGAATCAAATTCAGCAAAATAACGACCCTGACTTATACAAGTATTGCAATTTTATGATTAAAAAAAGACAAACCATCAGATATCCCAAGCTATTGATAAATCTCTCGAGGATCAGGAAGGTAATTTGTCATTGTTTACAAAAATCCATAACTAAAGATTAGATTTGATCAGGAATTTATTCAAAGGTGTAAACCTTGCAACTGAGCAGGTGATGCCTTTGCAAGCAATGTATTCTTCTTCATGATTTTCTGCCTCAAGAGGATTTTCTTCGTACTGGCTCTTGAGTCTGCTACTTCCTCGTCTGAGACATCGTCTTTTCCCTTGGCCATTACTTTGTTGTATGTGAAGATGATTTTTTGCAATTTGGATGTTTTGGTATTGAAGAGAAGAAGTGAGAAGAGAAGTTGAAAATAATCGAAATGAAAGAGATGATTGGTAGTTAGTCTTAGACTAAATTTTAGAAGTCTCTCTCTAACTTGTGTTTTATATATATATATATATATATATATATATATATATATATATATATATATATATATATATATGTGTGTGTGTGTGTAGAGATATCTCATTATGTCGAAAATACTTATCTTTCGATGAGGAAAAATATCAACTAAGATCTTGACCACGAACACAAATTTGACGTCTTTCCATCGACGAAATAATACGTAGCCGAATCTTTATCACAAAAACAAATTTAAAGATAGTTTGACCTTTTCTTGACATTTTATCCTTCTATTCTATTGACAAATCTTGGTATCTTCTTTAGTCTTCTCGTAACAAACAATTAAATACTTATGGAATTGATTACTTGTACAGTTATACATATGGCATGAAAGCATAAGTAAACTAAGGGAGGTGTATTGAATCTTGCATTTAAAGAGATTTGAGTTTTAATGAGATTTTAGGTTATTTTAATGATTTTGTGTGATTCTATGAGATTTATAATAAAATTATTTGCAATCCCACCTAAAACCATGGGATTTGAGTCTTTGTATTTTTAACAAAGAAATCCCCTGGAATTTTCTTTAAAATCTTCTGGAATCATTAAAATCAAATCCTTAGTATAATTTCAATAACAGTGGATTTTAAAGTATTTTTTTAAATCACTAGTTTAATAATAGTGGATTTTAATAGATTTTTTAAAATTCATGATACAATAACATAGGATTTGACAAATTAAAACAAATCACTTGAAATGTTAGATTGAATACACCCCCTAAGATGATTATTTTTGTTGGGAATACTGTCATCATCACAACCCAATATCTAACAAATTAAACACACATATATCCAACAATAGTTTTTCCATAAGTTTCTCAAAAGTTATTGAATATTATAGTCTTTCATTGTTAGAGAACTTTGGTGGTTTCTCAAATAATGAATAAACCCCATAACACTTTATTTAATATTTTATAGTTTTTAAGAAACTCATGGAAAAACAATGGTTGGACTTGTTTTTACAACAATGTAAATCTATATGGAGTCTACATGTCTAAATTTTGACAAAATATTATTTTAATTAGTGGCAATTTTTTAAAACAAAGCTGAAATGGTATTTTTCCTAGTTACAAATGAAAGTATTTTTTCTGTCTAATTTTATATTTTATAACCATTTTTCTCAACATAAAAAGATGTACTATCAATTAATTCAACGTGAAATATCAGTAAGCAAAATTCAGAAATGGAAAACTCAAATTTTGTGTCAATGTTTTTCAACCTAATCTTTCCTTTTGAAACTTCTTTCAATATTACCTTTTACAAAAATAATTACTTTAACTATTTTTTTTATTGGCTCAATTACAAAGGCGTATACATGGTAAAATATCTTTTTGTATGCTCTCTATAAGGCGTATACATGATAAAATACCTTTTTGTATTACAACAAAGACAGTGAAACTCGTTACCAAGAGAATAGAAGATAATGGACGTTGGCGATGGGAGCAACAATGGATGTCGCCTGAGCCAGAAGCCAAAGCCGAAGCAGCAGACGCGAGCATCGGTGGGGACAATAAGTTTCGAAAGAAGTGTGGAGAATCTCTCAAGAGCAGGGAGAGAAACCGTGGCAATGGTGAATCAACGTCGAAAGCCATTGAACTCTAGACCAACAAGTTCGTCTGTTGTCTTCGACAACAAATGTCCTAACTACCGTTGGCTTCGGTCTGGCTGGCTCGTCGAAGAGCGCCGGATGCTCTCTAGCGGCAATCTCACTCGGGTAATTTGTTTTTGGTTTTGATATAACATGTGATGAACACATCTTTTTAATGAAGTGATAGTAGTTATCGCTATGTGGATCTAGCTATATGGAATCTCCGGTTATATGAAAATGTTGCATTCATTTTCTTTCAGTTAAACATGTTGCATTGTAAAATAAAAGAAGTGGGTAAATGTGTGTAGATATGTATAGAATATCATTACATATTCTTTTTCAAATTATTTTAATGTGTAGTACTACTATGATCCAACGGGGGAAATGTACAGTACCAGGCATGAAGTGGAGACTATGTGGGACATTGAGGATCACAAGCGGCGACAAGCGGGCGTCTTAATCATCCTCGAAGACTGATCAAGAATGTTTAAATCCAAAACTGTTATGTTGTCAATTGTCATTCTTCTTTTTTGCGTTTTTAATGGCTTTTAGCCAAACTGTTAAGTTGTTTTTTCTTTAATGGGTTTTAAAAAATTTGTCTTGAATGAATATTTATTTTAAATTTAAGGCTCAATTAATTGTGATTTACATAGTTTACAAAATGTGATTATCAAAGAGAAGTATCCGATAGTAGACAAAAACATTTTATTCAAAAATTCCATTTTCAAGCTCAACTTCGCTGCAAGCAATTTTCAAGGTTATTGATCGACTAGTTCGTGACGTGATTCTCACAAAATGGAAACGAAAAATTTATGGTGATCCGACGCAAATTTGGCACTTCGACTAGGCTATCTTTCCCACTCAGTTATCTATATATATATCTTTTAGCCAAGTACTTTAGAATCTAGGATAATTTGTTTTGGTTTGGATATATATTATGTGATGATATGTTAATTCACATCTTTGTAACCAAGTGATAGTACTTTAGTTATGTTATGCGGATCGTTATGAGTATCTCTAGTTTTAATCGTGATGAGGATCAAGGATATAATAGAATATCACTACATATTAATAGTTGTCTATACAAGACTATATCTATTTAGGGGTTGTTCGTTTATCCATTGAAATGGATGTTCATTTGGCGTTAAAATCGGGCACCATTCAACTTGTCCATTTCAATGAGTTTTTTAAAATTATGCAAAAGTTTAAAAGTCATTTGGCTGAACCAAATTGGATCATTTCCATTCAAATGGTTCATCCAAATACTCTATTAGAATGGATCATTTGGATAAGAATATCAAATGATTAAATGAAAAGATCTTTTAGTGGGATTGTTTCATTAGTTATATTAAGCGTACTATTTACATCGATTCATTAATTAATTATACTACATGCTATTTACATCTATATATATACTAGATTAAAACCCCTTTAAAACCCCTCGCGATGCGAGGATTATTTAATTTATAGTAAAAACACTAAATAGTTATGGTTAAAAAAATGTTTTAGGGAAAACATATTATATTCTTAATTCAATCCCTAACATAGATAATGCAGTAATTAAAGTTATAGGTTCATATGTCATTTGAAAAATTATAGTTTTATATCTCATATAATTTGAATAATTTGAAAATCAATAAAGTATACAGGTTTAATATATGTAAATATGGTTTAAATTATTAAATTATTTGATATAACAATTAAATCATTCTTACATGTTTTTACGATCCTTTTTTAATGTTATTTCGTAAACTTTAAACATGTAAAAACACACCACTAACCAAATTTTCCTTATATTTGCTTTTTTCCTTGATCTATTTCTACTTCTATCCATAGTCAATTATTTTGTGTTCCCCATAGATATAACATATTTTAAACCTCTGCCTATATATAACGATAGAAACATGGTATTTTCTATTTTTAATTATATAGTTTGGTATTTTCCATTTTTTTAATTTGTTTTTTATATTAAATTTCTCTTTATTAAAAATTGTTTTCAACTAAATATTTTATATAACTATTTGTATAGAGGTTCTGTGCAATTTGTAAAATTACTTTATGCTTGTTTTTTTCCATTTTAACTTTTTCTTTTTTGGTTAATTAGCAATTTTGATATTGAAAAACTTACATATTTATATAATTGACATGTGTTATAATCTAATCGACTGCTTAACACGTGTCGCGATCTCGTGAGTTAGAATTATGCGAACTCTCCTTTATATAATAAGATATGTTGGATAAAATATTCAACAAACCTTTTCTAACGTTAAATTTTTATTGTGTTTTGTGTGTGTCTTGCTTGATCGCTTAAACTTTAGACACATTTCGATGTAGGTTTCAGTTTGCTAGGTAGTTTTTATGTGACTAAACAATTTGTTCAAAAAATCAAAAGTTCTCTCATGTGTACCTAAAACAAGCAACGCCATGTCATGGATTTTGTAGATCTGTATACATAAACCATGTTTTCATTTTAAAATAATTTCATTGTGCAGTACTATTACAATCCAATGGAGGCAAACGTACAATACGCCGCAAGAAATGGAGAGAGACTATATACCAAGACACTGAGAGGAATCACACCGTATTCATCTTCGACGACTGATCTAATTAGATTATAATCTGTATGCCTAAACTCTTCAATAAAATCTGATGGCCCTATCGTGTCCAAACTATTAATGAGTAGTAAATGTAAAATGAAAAAGGTTCAAATCCAAAATGTTTTCTTTTCTTACCCGCGCAATTTGCAGGTCACTTTTTTCTCAAAAAGTATTATTACGCGGCACTTTGTGATTTTAAATTGGAAGTAAATAACGCAGGCTATTTGTGGTTTAAAAAAATATTCTTGACAGTAGTTTTTATCTACAAATCTTCAATAATGTTGAAAATTCTTATTGTTTTGTATGTGTCTTGTTTCATCTTTTAAACACCTTTCGATGTAGGTTTTAACTGATTAAATTTCTTATATTTTCGTTGAGATTCAAATATCTCACCACAAAAAATGATATTAGCTTCGGAAATATTCATCGCTAATTGACTAAGAAAGCTTTAGAAGATTAATGTGATATGTAACATATCATCTCAGTATAAAACACAATCATTATATGCTTCAAGAGGAGATTCTCTGAAGAAAACATTGAAGACGAGCAATCTTTGTCTTAGAGTTATGAGAATGTGCATGGTTACCTACCTATGCATAAACTTTGAAAATACCAATGTTTTGATATTTGATTTAAATGTTTACCAAAAATCAAAACTTCTCTCATGTGTAGCCTGAAACAAGCAAAGCAATGTCATGGAGTTTTTTACTTGTCTATTGGTTTTCCCTTGTTTTTATTTTATTTGGCAAGTAATCTCTAATTAATAACCTCACTAGTTAAACTATTTTCTTAAAATCTTACAAACACTCTCATTACTTAAATTCATTTTCTGTATATATAGATGTGGTTTAGTTTGAAATATAATTACAGAGACTATATAAGGCGCAAGTGTAATAACGTTTCATAAGCAATTCATTTTAAGCAGCCCATCATTTTTTTTATGTTAAGATTTATAACTCGATGAAAAGAGTTGCATGTAAAGAACTTTGCTGATATAGCCAACGAGATCACACTCAGGATTGAAGGAGAATTGACATGTTATATGACAAACGTTCATTATTGTAGCCCAACGAGTCAAAAACAATATCCGGAAGAGTGGAGTAAAATTTTGCTCTTCTATGAAATCATAATGTAATGTATCAAAAGCCTTACGAAGGTCCACTTTAGCATAGCACTTTTGGGGGAAGAAGACTGGCCATATTTACGGCTTAAGCTCAGACGTAAGGAACACAGTATCACCAAGGTTGCTGCCTTTAAGGAAGGCCACCTGATTTTGCGAGCTAAGTACATGCATTACTGGATTTACCCGGTTTGCGATTATCGTAGAGATCACCTTTTATATAGATAAGTTGATCAAAGCATGTGTTATTTGCACAAACTCCGCATAATCATATCTCACACATTTAAAGTAAGGTATCTCTATAGTTGGGCCAAGCATGTATCTTGTAAACTAAAAAATCTTGATAAACAATCTAAGGGCATTCTTCTAATCCTTGATTAACTTTCGATTTTGGTTACTTTTTAATTCATGAGGAAGTTGACAAACGATTTAGAAAGGCAAATCTAGAACAACGTAATGTTAAAGTGAGTATTTATAGCTCCATATCTTTAAAACAATCAAGAGGGAAAAAAAACATACATAAATTGAATGATGAACAAAAAATCAAAGAATTGTTTAAAATTACATGTCCCTTTCTTCATTGGACCTACCACCAATACCATATTACAGAATCAAATCAATTAGAAACTGAAATCAACAGATGTAAAATAAAAGTAACCAAGAATGTCAAGGAACGTCTTGTTTCTACCAGCTATGATTAAAAAAACTCTCAAGTTGGAGAAAAATAAAAATAAAGTAAAAGTTTTCTGTTGTTTTGCCTTTGTACAGTTTCCCCCATTTGGTTACTTAGTCTTCAAGTGAAAGTTACTGTAATTACTTTTCTCCTTCTTTACATGGACGAACCTGACTTAAACCACCACTGTTGCAGCCGCCTGAGGTTTACTGTTCTGTTTCATTTGGTTCTGTGACCAATACGTATGCGCTGCCAAGACTCTGTCTAGCAGATCTTGAGGCACGGGTTCGCCTCTTCGTTGCTGCGGTGAAATACTTGCTGTGTGAACCAACGTTTTCCATTTGTCCTGCGAAAAAAAACCATCACACGGTTATTTGGAACCATTAAGCTTACAATAGGATGAAAATTGTGTTTGACCAGTTTCCGCAATGAGTTATACCTTCAAGTCCACATAGGTTCGATGATTAGCATTCTCGAAAGAACGCAATTTCACATCACGCCATCTGTGAGATAAGATTATTGATCATTATTAGTTGCCCCAGAACCGAGTTATCGTATTAACCAACATCAACCGAAACCAGTCTTTTTACCTTCCAGTCCCAATTTCTTCAACTGCATGTACTAGAGCTTCTACCTCTGTCACAGAGAAAGGTCTCCTGGTTCTACGCTGTGAAAGCTCCGTACGCTTAGGTTTCTCGTTAATTGGAACAATCGCAAGAGCCTCAGGTTCCAAGGCCGGAAGTGGAACCAGCGCTCTTGAATCTGATGAAGGTTGTTCATCAGTTGATATGTCACTCTGATATGGGACTAATTCATGGTTATTCTCCACACTATTTTCCAAGTTAATCAGGTGGTCTGCAACTTGGAGAGGGCAAGGAATTATGGAATCCACCACGGGAGAAGCAGCGGACCTGGCAAGATCATAAGAAATTATATTCCTTAGGCCTAATCTTTAATGCTTCAAATTAATCCATAACCAAAACCAAAAATTTCAGCAAAAAAAAAAAAGGCGAAAATTGGTTAGTACCTTTCTGACAAATTTGTAGAATCAGTAGGCATAGAAACGGCACGATTTTCAGAGCAAAGAGGTACAGGGAGTTTTTCGGTACCAGGCTCCAAGGTGAAGCCAAGGTTGCTTAGATTTTCTCTACACGAAAGACCAGTCTGTGATAGAGTGTTGTTGTCATCTCTAACCTTCTTCCCTTGGACTAACACCCCAATACGTATTCCACCACCGAGTAAAGCAGTAACAGCCTCCCTCACAGTTCTCTGTAACAAAAAGTGTTAAGTGTCACTTCGTGTACACTGCAGAACCAAAACATCTACAGAGAATGACAGGAAAAGACATTTAATCATGCACCTTCAGTGAGCCTACTGTAGCTGTTTCTGGAACTTCAATAAAAAGCTCTGGAATCTTAAATGACTTGATGCTGAACTTTACTGCAAACAATGAACATAACATAAGAACCGCATAATATCATGTCTCGGTCGAAACGAATGTGAATTATCAGCAGATCAAGTACCACGGGAGTCCTTTGAATGAAGACCGGTAGCTGCAGAGAATACACCATTTTCTGCATTTAAAAAAGAACCCAAAAAATCATTAACTCAAAACCATACCAACCAGATAATGAAGCATCTATTATAGACTGATACTAACCTGATTCTCCCTTCACAGGTGAATTGGAAACACTTTCACTACTGAGTCCTCCATCAGAATTTACGACCAACCTTTTGTCAGACAATCTTCTCTTCGTAACAGACTCATGCTTCCATGAATTGTAACCATAATATAAATTTCTCTTGCGATAGAGAGCCTTCAAGCAACCATCTACACAGATAATCTCAAGCAGAGTAAGAACAACGCTGCAGCTATAAAGGAAGCATTAAAGAGGAACACCGTAGAATATGATACTAACCTGTTCTAGAGTCTTCAAAACACCTTGACTTCAGGACTGCTCTCCCGTATTTCGTCATTGACTTCTTCATTCTTCGACTTCCAACCCGTGTCAAAGGCCTATACAACTTACATTTGTCACTAAGTTTATAGTACTTACAATAGTTTTCGTCATCATCTCTAGAAACTAACTTAGAATGATTCCCATATCCTACAAAAGAATCATTAGGGACACTATCTGTGCCTAGTGGTAATTTTGCATCACCCTCCAGTTTGACTGATTCCGGACTCTGCAGCAGTAATTGACTTGGATCCTTTAAGCTGAAAGTATCAGCGATTAAACCGTCATTGGCTTCTCCTTTAAACCCGGCATCCACATTCACAACACCTGTCTCCTCAGTGGTAACCCCTGATTCAAAAAGAAACTCAGAATTCCCTTTCTTGTTTTCACACCCTACTAAAGGCTTCAAAGCACGAAGCTTCCCACGATCAGAGATCGGTGTTTGCTCCAAAACGCAATCATTTTCCAATGATGAAACCTGCAAACACGTCTCGCTAGTGTTTTCACTAGTTGACTTTGACACAGGGGTTCCTAGATCAGAAAACTCGGCTTTAACAGGGTTAATATAGTCATCTTCATGCTCTTTCTTAATCTCTCCACCCAAATGATGGTGATTCTCCCCTTCAAATGCATTGGTAGACGAAGAACTTTCGCTTTCTTCAAGCAACTTTCCAGCCAGAGAAGCAAGCAAATCAATTGCACACATCTGACTTTCATCATCAGCTATCTTACTTGACACCTTCCTCTCCAAAAATCAACCACAATTCATCAGATACAAATTAAAAAAAAAAAAACACTAAGAAAACAAATCCAAATAAAGCATACGAATCTTTACCCTGCTTGAACGAGGAGCCTTGGGAATATTTGGGAAATCAAACCCATTAGAGCTGCAATTTAACTTCCTCTTGACCACCATTTCTCAATTATGCATAACAAAACTAGCTGCCAAAAAAAAAAAAAAAAATCAGCATAAAACTTTTTGACATGAAGAATTTGAAGAACTGCGAAACTTTAATCTACAGATCCGATGTTATCAGGTGGAGATTTATGAATGTTGAAGATCAGATGCAAAAACTAAACCCTATACAGATCAGATCAATAAAACCCAAACCCTCGATCACTTTTCAAATTTTTTTTATGAAAAAAAACATGCAAAACGCAGCGAAACAAGCAAACGTATCGACGAAATGCAAAAACTGAGATCATCGGAATAAGAATAACTCAAACGCCAGAAATTTACGCAGAAACAAACAATAAAGTGATCTTCATGATCAGATCTCGATGAAACTACAAATTTCCGACGAACCAAATATTGATTCGAAAATTACGAAATTATCAGATTCGAAGAAATTTTACAATCAAAATTCACCAAAACCAAAATCGAGATCATCAATTGTGATGAAAAAATCACCTAATCAACGAACGATCCTTGAAGATCACAATCTCGCACCAAGTTTAATTATAGATCACGCAAACTGAAGAAAATTCCGATCCACGCTATTTACCCAGAATCAGATTAGAACAATTTCTATACAAATGAAGAAGAAATTCAAATTCCACAGAGAATATATCGCGATCGTTCTCTATCTCTCTCTTCTAGAATAGAAATAACGAAGAAAAGATAAAACCCTTTGAAAAGAAACCACAAACCGAAAGGCTTAAACCCCCATTTATTCTTTTTTTTTCTCAGCAAAATAAAAATATTGACCACACAACCGGATATGGAAGGTCGACGATAGTGGTTTACCGGATAAATTCGGTCACTCTTCTAACCATTTTTTATTTATCAACGACACGTGGAGTATCCTCTCGCTACACGAAACCTGTTTTTTGCATTTGTCAGAAAATAGAGTTAATTTCGGGATTGGATAAAATTTTTATTCCATTTTATTTAAGGGAATATTATTATGAGGGTGTTGATACTGCGTGGATCTCCACTTTTACTGTTCCGTGCACGTTTTATCATTATTGGTCCACGTGGATTAACTTGCTGACGTGGTAATTGACGTGGAATTTTGTTTTTATCTCATGAAGATATTATTAATTGTCTGATTGGTTCTTTTCAATCGAATCTTTGCTTTAAAGTCTAATTAAGTAATTAGTAAGTCGTCTAATGTTTAGTAAGTTTATTAGATGTTTTAAAGGCAATCGAATTCTTTCCCATAAATATTTTTCAATGCTCTATTTGTGACTTTTTTTTCTCTGGTCAAATATTTATGTTTTGTACTTTGTAGTAAGTTTATTCACAGTTATTAAATAGTTTACAACCATATTGTCTAGTATTGACCAGAGGCCAAAGAGAAGTATTTTTTATTTTTCATTTGTTAACGATTATTTAAATATATTGATTTTTTCTGCCTATACGTAAACATACATCATTTTACACCCATTTGCAAAAATATATCGAGCCGACAAATTATTCACCGGATCCTATTCTATGTAGTCAAACATTTTTTCAAAGAATAATACGGTACATCATCAGGAAGAAACATAACAAAACTATATAGAATCTTAACATTTTTCATTACATTGATAAAGGCTCAATAATAAATCTACTGTAAATTTTATTTTAGTATAACATCATAGTGTTAATCATATTTTAAGTGAACGGAAACAGAAAAGCATATTCCTAACTGGCCGGAAAAAGCATATTCCTGATTGTTAAAATTTTTGAACCGCTGGGTAAGACGGATATAGAAACAAAATATAGATATTATAATATTGTTGCATGTTATTTTTATTTTAGTGTTACATGAGATCCAACCACCCAACAAATCGAGGATATTCCATTTTAATTTGAAAGTCAGTTGGCAGAACCTTATCTCGAGTTATTAGTAAAATAACATTTAAATATAAATATAACAAAAAGACTAAAATAATAAATATATGAAAACAAGATTTCACATGGTTGATTGTCACACTCATACATTGGCATATTTGTTTAATACGCCGATAACGTTGGATTTATATCCATGTCGTTGTATATAAAATAGATCCATGTGTTTGTGTTTCACGTACACATATATATTGCCAACATAACATTTTTGAGATTTTTATAACTCGATTGATGGTATATGACATCGCCTCTATAATCATGCTCATTACCATTAGCTACTAGCAAGTTGCTCTTCCAATTTCAAAGTTTAATTATTGGGATAACATATATATTGTCATTCCGGTAAGTATACTATTCGTCGAACTACACTCATCTTTGGAGATTAGTCGGCTTGTAAAACTCCGGATAACCCTTTCAATATTTTTAAAAACATATATATTATCATATATATCAAATAACATCAAATTATGTTTATCGGTTAACAAATATGTGATAATCCACTCGTGTATATGCAGCATATATAATTGCATATAGTCATGGAGCTATGTTTATAAGTAAGCTTTATGTACTGGAAAAAGTGATATTAAACTTATAACTATGCGTCACTTTGCATCATCTTGTTCCATTTCATATACACCGGTTATAATATCAACCTTTTCACATATTTTAGTTTATCATCTCAAGATATAGCGAGGAACAATATCTAGTCTTTATATAGAGTATTTAAGAAAAAGGAACCAAAGAGGTTTAGATCTCGTCTTTTACTCATTTGCGCAGCTACGGTTTGGTTGTACAACTTTTGTTTTTTTTCTTTATCCTTTTAATTAATTTTCTTTCTCTGCCTGTCACCAATTTGAAGTAAAGCAATCACGAATCATCACATGGTTCTCAACTTCTGGCAACATTTTCGAAATTGATATAATAATCCGTTAGCTCACAAGAATCTCAATATCGTACATGATACCCTAACATCTTCGTCTATTGTTCATATTAATTGTTTTATTTAGCAAGAGGCTTGGACATATATACACTACAAGAAAACAGCAGGTATTCCGACGGCCAAAACCGTCGGAATAGGCCTTTTTCCGATGGTCTTCCGACGGGACTGGTCCGTCGTTTCTATCACGTCGGAAAATAAGTCCCGTCGGAAATTCGTCGATCACTTCCGACGGAAATCCGACGAATTCATGTCGGAGTATAAAGGGAGACGGAATTCCGACGGTTGAAGACTTCCGGCGAGGACCGACGGAATTCCGACGGTTGAAGACTTCCGGCGAGGACCGACGGAATTCCGACGGTTTCGGTTTTCCGGCGAGTACCGATGAAATTCCGACGGTTTCGGTTTTCCGGCCAGTACCGATGGAATTTCGACGGTTTCGGTTTTCCGGCGAGTACCGACGGAATTCCGATGGAAATCGTGATTAAAAAAAAATTATTATTTAATTGGAAATAAATACTATAATAAAATATAATAAAACATTTAAAAACATATTAAAAATTAAATACAAACTAATTAAATTAAAATTGTTTTAAAAGTATTTTAAAGTTTTACAATAAAATTTAAAACTCTAAAAGGCCTATTCCGGCCTACCGGTTCTGAAGAAGTTGGTCATCTTCTCTTCCATCGCTCGGAATTTTGCATCGGCCTCCTCTTTATCTCTTGCTCTCGCTTCCCCCATTGCCCTAAGCCGGTCGTGCAGCTCTCGGTTTTCCGCCTCCAATCTGCTAGCACCGCGATGTCGAACCGACGAAACGGACGAGCAACTATCTTCAGGAAGGCCGAATACACGGCCTCTGGTCTTGGGAGTCACCTACGATAAAAAATAAATTAAATCTTAGAATTTAGTTATATTAAAAGTTAATTTCAAATTACTTTAAAAGTGACACGGTTACTAACCTCGTAGGTGAACTCGTTGGTCTTATCCACTGGAACTTTGGTGGGCGCCGGAGTTCCTTCCTCGATCGGTTGCGATTGGAGGTACTCCTCCTGCCGCCTCTGCACGGCTTCCACGATTTCACGAGCAATGGGATCTTGAATTTCGCCGGTCTTCTTGTTGGTGTGCGAAACTTTGACCAAATCAAGATTCGAAGGAAACACACCGGTCTCCTGAAACTGTTAACATATATAATTTCGTTAGCGAATTTTAAAAAATTTTGAATTATTTAACTACTTACCATTTTCAGAGCAGCTGAAGCCTTGCTCGTTGCCCCGAGGTTGTGAGTCGCGGGTCCCTTCCCCTTCCGGTCGTTCTTGCGGTTAGTTGAGTATTTCTCCGAGTCCTCCCGAGTTGCCTCAAGTTCCCAAAATCGAATTAGACCTGCCCAACACTCTTCTTTATATTTAAAAACCTTAGGCACCTTCCCGTATTTGTACCACGAGTCCTTCCACTCGTTCATCTTCCACGAGTACTTCCTCGCAGCCTTTGTGTCGAATGCCTTTTGGACCATCGAAGTGAGCGGTGGATCCCACGTAAAATGTTGCTGCAAAAACACCACATTTCCGCATTAGTAATTAAAATGTTAGTCATATAGGAAATACATTTGAAACAAATAAAATAAAATCATACCGCAAATTGTCGGAACCAAGTGTCCCGGTCCTCCACTGGCATATCGTTGTATGTGGGATACGGTTTAGTTACCAGGCTATTCATCATGTCGTTGATAGAACCCGTAATCCCGTTTCCCGAGTATTGGAACCTAGTAAAATATTTAGTTAAATATTTATCTAAAATAATTTAAGCCACTACATATTTAAATAAGACTTACCAGGTCGTGTTAGGTGGCGTGTCTGGATCTAGACGAGTCAACCTATCACGTCCGGGTTTTGCCACAAACTGCTCGATGGTCATGGACGTGGGAGCTGAGTAGGCTGTGGGCGGGGGTTGAGACATGTATTGGGTCTCTAAGTCGGGACTATCCTCGGGGATACCCGTCTGACTCGAAGTCCGATCTCCCCTACTGGAAGTCGCACCTCCTCTAGAGCGATGAAAATGCTCATAGTCCCTACGATTTTCAAAATTCTAAGAGTTTGATATTTCAGGATTTATGGGAATTCGGGATTTTTATATTTTGCGATTTGGTTATTTGGAAATTTCGGATTTAGGGATATAAGTATATTGGGAAATTGAAGAGTTTTGTAATAAATGAATTTAATTAAATTGGGATTACGTGGTTTTGTGATTTATGGACTTAAGCATTTAGGAAAATTGGAATTTTTAAATTTAAGTAATCAGGGCTTGTTTTTATATTGTATATTCAGAAACTAAAGTTCATGGATTTAGGTTTTGTTTGATTTACAGGATTTAAAGGATTTAAAGTTTTAAATTTATTATTTTTAATTGTTAAAAAAATTTATTAACATTAGTTTTTCCAAATTTTTTAAAATTGTTAAAAATTTGTAAATTTGAAGGATTTAAAGGTTTAAATTTGTTTAAAGTTTGGATTGTTAAAAAAGTTTTATTAACATTAATTTGACAAATTTTAAAAAATTGTTAAAAATTTGTAAATATGAAGGATTTAAAGGTTTAATTTTTTTTTAATTGTTTAAAATTGTTAACATTAATTTGACAAATTTTATTAACGTTCTTCCTCACGGATCCTGAACGCATATCCCCTAGTGCAAAACTTGGGATATGAAGTCGCGGTGCTGCGTAAACCATGAGCAACCTCCACTAACCATGTCGGGAGTGACTGACCACTTGCTATACTTTCGGAAACCTAAAAATGATATACGTAACATATAAGTAACATATGAACGTGAAAACATATATGGAAAAGCAAGAGTAAGTAATTATATTACACTTACATAACATTTCAACCACCCCGAAAATTCTTCATCTTTCAATACAGCAAGTTCGGCATCTATCTTACCATAATGGTAATCACGTGCCAGAGACATGTAGATCCTGTAACATAACAGTCGTTAGTTGATGAAGGCAAATAATTCCATAAATTTAGTATAATAACTGCTATACCTTTCGTACTCCAACATTTCGTCACAGTTTCTGAGGATATACGTATGCAAATGTGTGACCTCTTGTTCTGATAGTATGCGTGTCTTTCGTTTTCCACTTGCTCGACCAACTTGGGCAAACAACTCAGGAACAACCACGTCATAGAATGCTTTCTCACCTCTATCATCATGTCGTGCATGACGTCTCGCCTTAGTACGAACTTCCGATGGAAAGTAAGATTCGGCAAAGTGTGAGACTTCCACGTTTAGGCTTTGTGCGGCAATAGATCCCTCAACCTTGCTTAAATTTTTAACCTTTTTCTTCAAGTGGAACATGTAACGCTCGAACGGATACATCCATCGGTATTGAATAGGGCCTCCTAAGGCTGCTTTTCGTGGGAGGTGAATAGAAAGATGTTCCATAACGTCAAAAAAAGACGGTGGAAATATCTTCTCAAGATTACAAAGGAGAACCGGGATATTGGCCTCCAAGTTACGTATCCCGTGGACGGTAAGCGTTCTTGACCATAAATCTCGGAAGAATGCACCAACTCCTATAAACGAAAATTAAACAAGTCAGTACATATATAGTAATATTATGGTAGTAAGAAACTAATGGGAGTAAGAAATATACCTCCAATTGCTTGGTGGATAGGTTCTGGAAGAAGATATGCAAATACAAATGGAAGAAGACGCTGCATCACGACATGACAATCATGACTCTTCATTCCTATAAACTTTCCTTCCGTCGAATCCACGCAATTACGTAGGTTAGATGCGTAGCCGTCTGGAAATTTTAAAATTTTTTTGAACCATTCCAAAAAAACTTCTTTCCGACGAGCGTCTAACCGGTACGCAGGCATCGGCAATCTACCGACCGAAACATGAAGAGATGGCCTTGTACAAATCAATGGTAAGTCGAATCTAGACTTCCAGTTATCTTTGGTCTTTCCTGGGACGTTTAATATGGTGTGCATGATGTTGTCAAAGAAATTCTTTTCAACATGCATGACGTCTAGATTATGCCGAAGTAGATGGTCTCTCCAGTAAGGCAAATCCCAGAAAATACTTTTCTTGTGCCAATTGTGAAATTCCACACAACCGTCGACGGGGTGATGGCCATTACCCCCACATTCCGGAGTTCGCTCTGCACCAAAATCACGTAACTGTTCCAACATGCTGCGACTATCTATCTCAGGAGGTGGACCATGAAACACTTGTACATTCGTCTTGAAATGTCTTCTAGATCGACGATATGGATGATTTGCCGGCAAAAAACACCTATTGCAATCAAACCATGAAGTCTTCCTGCCTTGCTGCAATTGGAAAGCTGAAGTATTGTCTTGGCAATAAGGACACGCCAATCTTCCATGCGTTGTCCATCCAGATAACATACCGTACGCCGGAAAATCGCTTATGGTCCACATAAGAACCGCACGCATGTTAAAATTCTGCTGCACTGAAACATCGTATGCCGTAACACCATGCTCCCACAACATCTGCAACTTACAGATCAATGGTTGGAGGAATATGTCGAGTGACCGTTTTGGATGATTTGGCCCGGGAACTAGAATTGAGAGAAACAGGAACTCTCGCCGCATGCACATAGATGGAGGCAAATTGTAAGGTGTTACGATGACCGGCCACAAAGAATATTTTCTTCCATGCTTTCCAAATGGGTTGAAACCATCAGTAGATAAGCCTATGTATACATTCCGTCGTTCGTATGCAAAATCTGGATATACAGATTGGAAGTGTTTCCACGCTTCCGCGTCAGAAGGATGCGTGATATCTCCATCTTGACTATGCTCTGCAAGCCATCTCATAGCCTTTGTTGTGCGGTGTGATTCTTCAACCTCTCCGTTAAAGGTAAATACCACATCCGTTTGAATGGAATCTTCACCCTGCCACTTGTCTCCTCGAACCGGGGTTTGCGGCAAAATTTACATTTCTTTCGGTTCTCGTCCTCTCTCCAGTATATCATACAGTTGTCGAAGCACACGTCTATAACCTGGCAGGGCAAACCAAGACCGGCGACAAGTTTTTGGACCTCGTAGTATGATCCTGGGGCCAGATTATTTTCTGGCAAAACATCTTTCACGTACTCGGCGAATGCATCAACACATTTTTCGGACAAATTGTGATCAGTCTTTATGTTCATCATCCTAGTCGCAGAATATAGCGGTGAAAGACCTTCCCTACAACCGCTGTACAGTGGTTGGTTTGATGCGTCTAACATATCGCGAAACCTTCGAGATTCTAAATTAGGTTCTTCAGCCCTATGACCCTCATACCCACCCGACTGCAAATTCTCTCTAAACGCATCGTTAACCATCGCAACCGTACTTACCCCAACATCTACTTCTGCTGTAGGTTCCCCTACGCTATCCGGAAAACAAGGTTCATTGCTACTAGTACTACCATATTCATAATTCCTTTCTCCATGTAAAAACCAAACCTTATATCCCGGCCTAAAACCATATCTATATAAGTGAGTCCAAACATTAGGAACGGCCACACTAATTCTATTACAGCAATTAGAACAAGGACATTTGATATCCTGACCTTTTTTCTGCTTCTACATTACTAGGTAAATTCATGAACCCATAATCCTTGAGCGTACTCGTCCCTTAATAAGTCCGAGCCCTCATTCGTCATTGGTTCGTTCATCCATGTCCGAAAATATAAACTCATCTTTATAGTTTTTTTTTTCTCAAAATTTTGTTATGATGGAATGAACCATTCTGCAAACTTATGTAGAATGGATTTCCGTCAGAAATCCGTCGGAATTCCGTCAATACCTCCGACATAACACCCCCACCCATCCCATCGGCCAGCCTAGAAGATATTGCAACCCTCAAACTTTGCCGACATCGTAAACCGTCGGAATGCCGTCGGAAATCCGTCCCCCATTCCGACAGATTTTGTCTGTCGGAAATAAGTCCGATCAATCAGCCGTTGCCGACATCGGAAAGTTTAAATTCCGTCGGTAATCCGTCGCAATGCCGTCGGAAAGTGCCGACGGATCATTGCCGTCTCACATTCCGTCGGTGTTTTCCGACGGCTTTCCAACGGAATGGTGATCGCGTGGATTTCCGTCGGAATTCCGTCAGATTAATCTGACGGAATTCTGATGGAACTGTTTTTGTCGGTAAGCCGTCGGGAACCCGTCAAATTTGGCAGACGGATTTCCGACGGAAAAAAATGGGCCGTCGAAAATCTGTCTGTTTTTTTGTAGTGGTATGATTTAGTATCCTTCGAGTCCATATATTCGTTAAGGTGTTTAACAAAAATAACTCTACATGTCAACTTGAACTCCATCTCCGACTCCATAATTAAATTCCACTCGCGTGAAAATTACATTCCAATCAATTTTATGAATAAAATATCTACTTATATTATCATCTAACGTGTTTATATACATATATCCGGAGTAACAAAAATATTAATCGGTCAGATCTTGTGTTTTATATAAGTAGATCTATATATGTGTTTGATTTCATATTGTATATATTAATAGAGAAATGACGAACAAAGTAACGAGGTTTTGCTTCATCACTTGATAGAGCGATTTAAGTAGAAAGTTTACATCATACTGTATATTTTTTTAATTTAAAATCGTCTATAATCATTTTAAAGCAGTAAAATCCAAGCACAAATAAAAGAAGTTTTTTTGACGTAAAATAACGGAAAAGCTAGTACTGTATATGGTTATTTATCTAGTAATAAAATAAAGTATGTGTTAAATAGGAGGAGGATGCGTGAATGAAGAAGATACCATACCAGTAGCAAGTAGTTCAACTGTGCAAGTAACCTTTGGACTAAAGTGGAAGACGTTGCGTGAAAAACAATCTATAACCGTCAATTGTTGACTAAACCTTTTTTTGTTGGGATCAGAATTTGTGACTAAGCTATAAAATAAAAATATATGTAAATTCAAACGTAAAAAGAACTTCCTCGTGCCAAAAGAAACAAACAAAAAAAAAGTAGGCAAAGAAACTGATGATTACAAACTCATATATACTTCTATATCTTTGATGAAGTTATTATAACACTATATTGTGAGAACCGGATAAAAATGATCAAACTAATTAATCATAATCAAGATTTTTTTTAAAAACACTACAGGAAAAGTGCTCATTTATAGCGTCCGAAAAACGCTATGTATCGCTATCGCAGCGTACTTAAAAACGCTATATCTGCCCCCGCGATAATAGGATAGCGAGCTATCGTAGCGGTTTTCCGTTCTGCTATGTTAGTTTTCTAAACAATAGTCATTTATATTATGCAATTGTATTTTATACAATAGCGTTTATTTTGTGTTATTATTTTGTTATTTAACGTCATAATAGATACTTATATTGTAGCATTCTAGTTTTGCCATAACTTGATCTGTTATCTATTCTTCACAATAAAGACTTGTGTTCTATACAATTTCTTGGACCAACAAATATTCATAACTTTTATTAAAACCAAAGTACATGTTCAAACACAAACACAACACCACTTATAAGTACTCGATCTCATACAAACTAGTAACACCAACGATTCACATGTAAATAAGTTTGTCATTTGGCCAAGCAACTATACTACCCAAAGCATCAGCAATGATTTTAAGTTCTGAATTTGTTCTCCAAAGTGGTGCATCTTCAACAGTAGGAACATCAACCCATACCTTGCTTGCATTGAGACCCAAGGGGACATGATGAACTACATCTTCTGGATTTGTTGAGAAAATTCGACCTTCTGCAACCATTTTTCCAGATCCTTTGCAATCCATGAGGATGCATTTCCTTTTCTCATTCTTGCTGGTGTTGGAACATCAACCCATACCTTGCTTGCATCTTCAACAGTAGGAACATCAACCCATACCTTGCTTGCATTGAGACCCAAGGGGACATGATGAACTACATCTTCTGGATTTGTTGAGAAAATTCGACCTTCTGCAACCATTTTTCCAGATCCTTTGCAATCCATGAGGATGCATTTCCTTTTCTCATTCTTGCTGGTGTTGGAGCTGTGACTAAAACTCTACAAATAAAATTCCAGACCATTCATCACAAAACCATTCCAACAACAAATCATTCAGTCACAGAAGAAAATATATCAGTTTCAACATTTTAAGGCTAAGAAGGTTTAGAGTCTTACCCCAGGTGATCTACTTTTTGATATTCCAGGCGATGCTTGTATATTAGCCATAGAGATCTTATGGATAGGCCAAGCTATGTTCTCACCAAGTGCATCACCAATCACCAGCATTTCCTCATTTGGTCTCCAAAGAGATCCATCTTTATTAAGTACCCTATCAATCTTGACAATAGCAGCTTTTGGACCAAGAACCACGTTGTTTACCAATGTTTTTGGGTCAGTTGACCCAAGACGACCCTCAGCAATAACTTCATCATCCTTAAGCCAATCATAGATGAAGATTTTATCCTCGTTGGTATCTGTAGCCTATAGAGTGATGTTCAAAAACAAAACCAACAGTAGATTAGTTATCAACATGATTCACCTACTTACAAATTTACAACATTATATTAAAACTGTTACCGATGAATTAGCAGTCTTATGAATCCCCGAAGTGTCCGTCTCATCCAAAATGATCTTATCAAATTGCCATGCAATTTTTAATCCAACAGCTTGGCCAAGTGTTGTCACAGTTGACGTAGGCCTCCAGACAGAAGCTTCTCCATCTATAACTGAGTTAACAAGAATAGCACCCGCGTTAGGACCAAGTGGGATGCGTCCAATCTTGTATGTTGGCTCAGCTGAGCAGAATTCTCCTTCTCCAATGACAACGTCCTCTGCTGAACACCAGTCTAAAATCTGACACCTAGGTCCTTTGCAAAGATCATTCACCTAAGAATTAGAGACATCATCACATTGCTTCTGGGAGAAAAAGAAAATGAAAAGTTAAACAGCAATGATTCAAATGTTTCAAAATTAAAACTTAGAAGAACAAACTTGATGTTAACTTACGTTTTTCGATGTAGTTAAGCCACGAACTTGATCCTGCAAACCACGAACTACATCCACCAATTCAGCTTATTTAGCTTCAAGCTTTTGTACATGTGAGTCTCTAGCATGCATGAATGCCAGCTTGGTAGCAGTTACCCCTCTGCCCATTCCTCTAACTCTTCCTGGTTTGTCTTTGCCTAAGACCTGACTCACAGCATCGTCTTTAACACTCATACTGGCAGTGGATTCCATTTCACTGTCAATTGATTTGATTTTTTCCTGATTTCAAATATGTGATCTCAATTAGTAGAAGCTAAACGAATAAGAGACTACCTAAAAAGATTATGAATGCTTAAAATAGTTTCTACTGGGTGCAGTTGGTCCAGGAATCAGAAGGGTTACCATTATGTTCTCTGACTTCATACACATAGTTGGAGGCATGTTGTAGTTGACTAACATCACTGGCCATGTGCTATACTTTGTGTTCTGGATAGAAAAGGGATTCATCCCATCTGTAGATATACCAAGCCGAAGGTTTCTCGGGTCAGCTGCGAATTCTGGCCATTTAGCATTGACCTGCGTCCAAGTCAATGAGTCCACCGGGTGTCTCATTGTTCCATCTTCAAAAGCATTACTGAAATGCCATTGCAAATTCTTAGACATTATCTTCGATCTAAACATCCTCTGGAATCTGTCTTTGATCGGGAAATACCTGAGAACCTTTGCTGGAATCCCATTCTTTGTCTCACCAGAATGCTTATCAAGTTCCCATCTTGAAGCACCACATCTTGGGCAGCTACTCATCTCCTCATACTGCTTCCGGTACAAAATGCAATCATTCTTACAAGCATGAATAACCTCATAACCAAAACCAAAGACCTTCAAGAATTTCTTTATCTCAGATGTGGATTTTGGAAGCACATTACCTTCAGGAAGCATGTCATGAACCATAGTCAAAATCTGATCAAAGAATTTCTCTGAAATTCCACTCTTAACTTTAATGCGGTATAGACCCATAATTGCTGCAACTTTGGTGTAGTTTGGGCAGCTCGAGTAGAGGAGAGTTTCTGCATCCTCTAATTTCTTCTTAAACTCAGATTCTTCTTCAAATACTTCAGGCGGTTCTCCATTCTTATTAGAGGACTATGTATTGTCTTCTTTGTCAAAGAAAGCAGATCTAAACAACTCATAGGCTTCGAAGTCACCACGTTGCTCATCAACTGTCTTCTCACTCCTTATATCTCCATGAATACTCCAGCAAGCACTCCTCTTATACTTTTGATCCATACCACGAATAACCAAATGATCCAGGACTGTGTTTATATCCTGATGACACAGATTCCGACAATCCATACAAGGGCAGAACATCTGTAGAGGATTACCCAACTTCTTTGCTGATGCAAACACAAAAGCACGTGCACCTTCCTCATACTCAACGCTTGCCCTGTAATTTTCCAAAAGATTCAAAGTTCAATTAGCATTAGATTGTAAGCTGTGTGCAAGATTTTGACAAAATTAAAAACACAAGTCCATACCTTGGAAGCCAAACCCATGATTTGTCCATTTTACAACACCGCAGCAGCTCCCAGACCAAAGTGAAATCAAAGAACAGTGAGATCGATGAGACCCAGAAATAGTGAAACAAACGAAATCCTAAATCGATTAGCTCCTAATTGAAACAAACGAAATCGATTATCCCCTAATTGGAACAAACGAAACTAAATCATAAACCTAAATCGAAACCCCTAATTGAAACGATGACCTTAACAAATTAGCCCCAAATTGAAATGAAAACCCTAAAATTTTGCAAACCCTTTTCTTACAAATATGTCTGCAAAACCCTAAATATCTATGAAATCGAGCAGCCAGAACCAAAGCTAACCTTCAATCGAAACGTTTTGCTTCAACTACTGACAATTCGAGGATAAATCGATGGACAGCTCTGGAAATCAAGGCGGACAGCTCTGGAAATCGATGTGCACGAGAAGATGAGAGAGTGAGAAAAGAAGGAGAGGTTGAGAAATCAAAGAGGATCTGAAAGTGAAATCTGAAAGAGGGAACAATTTCTAAAGTGAGATGAGAGAGAACGAGAGGAGAGGGAACTAAAAATTTCACTAAGTGTTAAGCGGGGCAAATAAGAGTGTATAAATTTTCATTCCCGCTTCACATTAGATAGCGTTTAACAAATGTAATGCAGCCAATACTTTCATAGCATTTACAAAATAACAAACGCTATTAAAAACTAAACCATAGCAAAACAACAATAAACGCTATAACGCACCACTATAAATGCCTCATTTTCCTGTGGTGAAAAAAAGCTCTAACCATTGCTAAGTGAAAGTTATAGCTTCTAGAAACGATCTACAAGAGGATAGAATAGATATACAAAAAAATCGGGTTAGAGAACTAAAACAACACTTTATAAAAACCATATATATTGTATTTTGGTTAGATTTTACTCCCTCCGTTCCTAAGAGATTGATTTTCTAGCATATTTTGGTTGTTTCACAAATATTGATGTTGTAGATTTTTTATACTTTTTTAATCAATTTATATTTAACAAATTGTAAGTTCCAAGAAATATTGAATGAGGCTATTTAAATTTAGAGAATAGCTATTGGTTCATTGTTATGAAAAAGTGTTTGTTGCAAAAAGTTACATTAATTACTAAACACAATTTATTGTTTCTTAATTTGTGTGAAAATGTTAGAAAATCAATCTCCAAGGAACGGAGGGAATAGTATTTTCTGGTGTTCAAAATGCTATCTAATCTGCTACTAAAGTATTTGAAGTTGTTTTTTAATCAAAAAATTGTTTAAACTTTCATTTGGAATTATCTAATAAAGCAATTTTTCTTTAATTTCAAACAACCATCGCTCCTAAAGAGAAGAGAGAGTACAAAATAACAGAAAAAAAAAAAAAAAACTTAACTTCAAACAACCATTGCTCACAAACAATGGAATGGCTAATAAAGAGAAAATTGACATCTAATAAGATAAGGAGTTCCAAATATCTAATGATCTTGAGATGATGAAAACTAGTTTTGTTACAAACTTTCTGAGTTAAGATATCTCAAACACACCCCCACGCCTCACATCCTCTACATGGTATATAAAGGTGTCAATTTTATGAAGGTCCAAAGACACAGTCACAAACACATCTATTCCTTGGATTTCAACTTTCATAATAGTTTTTCTCTCGAGATTGTAGTAAACTAAGTGAAAAGGGTCGGTTAGATCGTATGGAGACAACACGATTTCACCTTTTCTAGTGACTCCCTTGATGTACATTCCATAACGTGAAACAATATCCATCGACAAAGGGGGCAGTGCATAGGTATGAGTCGACCATTCATGTTTCTCGGCATCTTCTAAAACGCACAACTCAAAACTTGTACTTCTTTCACAAACAACACCAACCATATTATACGATCCAAGCGTAGCTAATTTACCCTTGTAGTTTACCTACTTCCCTCTCAGGACTTTAACATCTTCCTCGATAAGCTTGAACTTCTCGGACCTAATATCAAAGCAAGCTATCCTAAACTTCCCTTCAAATCCTTTAAACCTAGCTCGATAATACAAAACACCATCGATACATATCCCCTCAGATAAAGGATAATGCGGTAGTATGCTCAGCTTTGTAACTAGGGGGCACTTGCCCCACATAGATTTTTTTTTTTGTGGTGTAATTTTGCACTAAAATTTTTTTATGCCCCTCTTGTATATTGATTTTTATAAACATTGCCCCTCATAAAAATCTGTTCTAGATTCGCCACTGAGTATGCTACACTCGATCATTCTCCACGAAAGTTTTCCATTTCCTAACGTAAGAACTTGATGCTCCTCTGAGACCTTGTTACTTCCTGACTTTGATCTAGTCATAGACAACAATTTGAACTGTTTACCAATCGGATCATACCCGAAAAAGCTCATTGCATCAACCATCCTCGTCTTCACTCTTGGTAAAGTTAACGATTGTCCTGTGCTAGGGTTACATATCACTAACACAGTATCTTTCCTTCCTTTCGAAATCCGAATATGTTTTACACATATCAAGCCATTAACAGGGAGAAGAACAGAAGCATCATCGTAATCATTATCATAATCCAAGGGAAAACACATATGATAATCAGCGGTTATATGAGACGATTTCTCATCTGGATTTTGAGGTTGAGGTGAAGAAAAGAAGAAAATCTCACTGTTTTTTACGGACGCGAGCAAGAGTTGTGGCCGAGTCATCGCGGATCTGGTCAGAACAAGGTCTGTGAAATGTGGACTGCGGACTATCGAATCCCAAAGCTTGGAAACGCAAGGACATCTCGCTATGAACTTCGCTGACAATCTCGAGAGTATCTCGATAATGAGATCGATTGGGATCAACTCTGAGGTTCCTCCTCTGTTAACTAAGCTCGAAGATGGTGAATTGGATTGGCGGTCCTCTGAGATTTTCTGCCGCCGTGTTTTCATGGCTGAGATAATGTGTTAAACCCTAGAATCCTTCGGTACAGTACGATTGAAATATATTTTGATTCGACCATTGGATAATAAAATACTTAAATAAAAAGGGACTTTTCCAAAATCTATGTTACTGACGAGCCAGTGGGCCGTTTCAATGGGGAAACTAAAAAGAAGATTTTGCTGTAAATGGAGTTATCAATGTGAAAATGAATAAGACATTGATAACTCCATTTACAGCAAAACTAGTTTGACCCATGACCATCTCGGTAACAAGTCTAGAGAGCGGTCATACTTCATTTTCACATTGATAACTCCACTAAACAGAAGATTTTGCTGTAAATGGAGTTATCAATGTGAAAATGAAGTATGACCGCTCTCTAGACTTGTTACCGAGATGGTCATGGGTCAAACTAGTTTTGATCGTTGTCAATGAAATACAATAGTCTTATTCAATGTTCAAGAAATGGCTAGACGCTAAACGGACGGTAATACATAGCCTAACGCCTAAAATGCTTAATCGGGGCCTACTCACTTGATCGTCTTTTTATGACAAGTTTGGGGTTAGAAACATTCTACAATCATAATCACTCCTCGAACAAGACACTAAATATTTACAATCAAATTAATATATAGCATAAGAAAACACAGTTGTTTTTCACAACATTGACACACAAACAAGATAGCCAAAATGCTTACTACCCGTTTCGACATTTTGACTACACAAATTACATTAGTCCTTAAAGTAGTAGTAGTAGCAAACATACATAGCTAAAACCAACCATCATCATCAGCATTCCCATACACCGATGAATCAACAAACCTTAAAAACCGAAAGCGAAAGCGAAAAACTACTCATCCAAAAGAGATTTTCGGATACTTGTAGCTAATCATCATTCACTTGTTCTAAACAGCAATAGCAAATACCAAAAGAGAAACAAATACCTCTCTCTTTTTTTCTGGTTTTTTTTTTTTTACGGTTGACGATTTCTCTCAAGACGAGCAATGCGAACAACGTATCAATCCATTCTCATTGCAATCAGGACATCTCTTGAGTCTATCTTCATCTTCGTCATACAGTTTCTTGCTCCCGCTACAATTCGAACAAGGAAGGAATCTAACGTCCCCACAACAACGACACACAAACCCTGGCTCTCTCACCGGAAACTCTTTGAGAATCTTAGCGAGCTCCCCAATCTCGAACAAACTCTTGATCACATCAGCACCACCCACATACTTTCCCATTATGAAAATCTGAGGCAAAGACACAGACTTTTCACCCATTGCAATCTGTAACTCTTTCCTATAAGCCGAATCCATGGAGACATCACGCTCATCTATCCAAACACGAAACCCTCTAAATATCATTCTCACTGCATAACAATCCTCATAAGTCCTCCTAATCCCTCTCAAGCTAGTAAAATACACCACAATCCTATCCTCAGTACCCAGAAGACGAATCACCGAGTTGTTTAAGCTCAAAAACGGCGATATTCGAGATTCCGATAAAAGCGATTTCCCTGATTTCGCCTTTTGAAGAGTATTATTATTATTATTATTATCATTCGAGGTCGGTTTCGTCGATTTCGAACCTTCGAATAATCTACAAAGGTTCTTAACTTTTCCTTTCACAGAACTTCCCATTGATTCAACAGGACTGTAGAATTTGGTGATTGAGGTTGTACGATTGAGAGAAGGATTTAGATTGTGAGATTTAGGGCTCGATTCAACTGTCCTTCCGTGAATTGTGAGTGACCTGTTGAACAAAGTCGACGATTTCGTCTTCCCTGAGAATTCCACGTTTTTCTCTAATCCGGCCATTGACCCAGATCACAAAAACCTAAATTATTCAACAAAATCGAAAACCCTACCGATCAAATTCAACGCAAATCGACGAATACAAAGAGAAATTGAATCAAATCTCAATCGCCTCACCGATCGATTTGCCCTCAAGGAAGAAATGGGATTTGATCGAAAAATAACAAAAATCAGCTCCTCTGATTTGAGTCCTGCACGATCGGCACTAAGTTTTTCTTTTCCAGCTGATGATTTTTCTCACCTGTGATCGAAGGACACGAAATTGATGAAAATTTGAATATCTGATTCTGGAAATTTTCTCCTTTTTGTTTGTTTGTTTGGGTTCTTGATGAGAAGAAGATGTGGAGGAGAGCTACGAATTTTAGCCTTTCTGTCTTTGTTGTTACGCAGAGATGTTTCTGTTTATTTCTCTTTTTTTTTTTTTTATAATTAATTTGTGTAATTATGTTTCTTATAAAGGCACTATCTAATCTTTTTCCTGGATGCTCCCACAAGGAGAATTGAAGATAAAAAATTATTAAAGGTTCCATTAAATTTGTTAGAAAAAGTCGTTTATTGGTAAAACGCGGTTGGCGTATTAAACAGAGTTAATTCAATATGGGTGTTTTTTTCTTCCTCTAAACTTTATTGGAGTATATTAAAATTTTTATTAATTAATTTGCAGATGGTTAATATAAGAGCATCCTTATTGCAAACCAAAAAGGAGTGTTTTATAGTTAATTTTAATTAAATTTATTAACTTTTATAGTTTAAGACACTTTGTGTTTTGAACCAAAACAATGGAGACAAAAAAAAAAGTGTCCTAAAAATGATACAAAACATACAAACCAAGTATTACAAGTTACAAACCATGAAGCCAAAACTGATACAAAACATAGAAACAAACTTAATATTACAAGTTACAAAACGTTAAGCTAAAAATTATACAAAACATACAAACTAAGACAATATTACAAGATTCTTCATCCGGATATTGTAGCCACAGAACTAACCAACTCCGAACCGAAATGCATATGTATTAATCTCAAACCATAAACCACCTGGTCAACTTCTCAATTTCTTTCAAAACATGAACATTTTTCAGAAACTTTCACATTTGTAACCACAAGTCCAAATGAATAAAATTCATAAATCTTAATTAAGACTTACCTCCAAAGCAATGTCTTCAGAAGTAACTGTTTCCAAGTCTTCACATTCCAGCTTTGTAGTTATTCCTGTTTCCAAGAACAATTCATGATTCATGACTCATATAATGAAGTTGTCAAGGATTATATAATGGACTTGTGAAGAAACCCTTACTTTCAAGGGAAATGGTTGCATCTGTTGTATCGTAACTAGCCAAATCGTAACCCTTTCTTGATTATTCGTAACTCGCTTTTAGTGCTTCATATAAGTGTATCATCCA
The DNA here is from genome assembly GCA_963576765.1 of Draba incana. Taxonomy (NCBI): domain Eukaryota; kingdom Viridiplantae; phylum Streptophyta; class Magnoliopsida; order Brassicales; family Brassicaceae; genus Draba; species Draba incana. The sequence continues at coordinate 9,921,559 of OY755205.1, forward strand.
TCATGAAAGTCAGTTTCTTTGTTATAACACCAACAAAAAATTGAAGTAGTTCATAGGAAGGAAAGAAGAAAGACCTTCGGGGAAGGTTCTGCGATAAATGAATCTCCTTCTGCCGCTATATCCATAAGAACATCGATCCATACGGAGATTCCGTGTCTTAGAAGTGCACTGCTCAAATAGTTAGGATCAAATGAGAACAGACATGAGAGACATTAAAAATTTAAGGCGGTTGTTGAACTAGATCATGAAAACTACACAAATCAGTCATTTCCACAATTAGAACAATCCTAAATCAAAAAACCCAAATTCGAAGAACCCTAAATTGAAGAACAAAAACCCTAATTTTTATTTTCTCTAATCTGAATTAAGATAAACCTAACTTCATCAACAAACCAAAAATTTAAGACGATCTATGCAAGAAAAGAGAAGAATCGTACCCGCAAAGAGGTAGAGCACTCGTGAGGCGATTTTCGAGTGATTTTCTCGGCCAAATCCGCTGATTCTAACCACGATCTATTCACAATGAAGAATCCACCACTGACTAAACAATTTTTGAGTGATTTTGCTTCTGAAATTGTAAAGAATCAAAGAATAGCCTTTGATTTCGCCCTAGGCGATACAAACGAGAGAGAGAGGAAGAGACGCGATATGATGGAGGTTTTTTTCCTTCTGTTAAAAAAATTATCAACCAATCTCACGTTGCCACGTATGTGCGTCTTATTGCCATAAAAACGTCTTATATTAGCCACTGATCCAAAGTTTAGGACACCATTTTCTATTATTATATTAACTAATATTTGTTAGACACTTATTTAAGACATGACCATGTGTCCATTAAGGATGCTCTAACAGATTTTTATTTGCCGAATCCACCAAACGCTTAAATTCTGTATAATGCCATTCGACAAAAATGTCATGTCTGTCGGTAGGTCCGGCTCTAAGACAAGTGATGTACCAAAAGTATTTTACTACATTAACCCAATTTTATACACAAGAAAATGGGGCCAAAAGAACATAGTTCATGATAATATTGAACCAAGTATGTGTAAACCTAATTCAGTTTCGTTTTGTGTTCGGATTCACATTTTATGTGTTTTCAAGGTAAAAATATGGTTAGATGGTTTATGAAATAAATAAATTAGAGTATCTCACATTATAAAAATGGCAATGTGATTGATCGAGGCTAAAATTACGGAAGCAAAAAAATGTGAATTCAGCTTTAGGCATGATTAAAAAGTGGTCCTATATCTTAGAATAAGTTTAGTGAGTTTAGAATTGATTTAAGAAACATATGCAAAATTTCGAGTAAAGTTCACTCTCCGAAATTACAACATCTTAAGAATCTGTAGGAGCCGTAACTCGCACAATTGAATTTGTAAGGGTTTTAGAGGAGGTGTGAGACTTCTGAGTGAATCAAAGTGCATAAAAGTAGAGAAGACTATCGCTATAGTTGTTAAGTGAGCTTTATTATTGATGTTGTTGTCTGAAAAGTTCTGAACCCCCTTTATGGGTGAATACAATGAGCTATATATAGCTTTTTAAACTAGGGTTAATAATACATTAGGGCTTGGCCCATTAAGCAATAAATAGGTTTTAGGCTCATAATATCATTAAAACGATTTAAAATATGGATCTAACTCTATTATGGGCTTAATTACAAATTGGGCCCTTGTAAACATGTTTAAGATTTCTTCTCGACTTGGCAAAATTCTTCTTGTCATTGCATCAATCTCGCAGGTGTGGAATCCAACCCCTACAGTTGGTCCCCCAGCTTGGCAGTGTAGAGTATGATAGTGACAAGGTTGCCGACCCCTACAGTTAGCCCCCCAGCTTGGCAGTGTCAAGTATGATAGTGTCAAGGTTAAAGAAGTCGCAAGTGAGGTCGATGATTCAAGGAGATGCGTCGCAGACGTTGCCATTACCCTCCAAGATATGTTTTGACGAGATGAAATCGTAAAGCTTTGTTCCATCGATTTGTAAATGTTGTCGAGTTTGACGTGTTTTTGTAAACGCTTAGCTCGGCAGAGACTCCTTGTAGACTCGTGTTTTGGAATAGCTTGTCGTCAATGAGGAAAGCGTGTAAGTGTGTGAGCGAGCCTCGGTAAAAACCTTGTCTAGAAAACCTTGTGGGAAAAACCAAATCAAGGGAAAAAGAGCACAAATCACACACTTCTCATTGGAGTTATAGTTATCGCCGCCGTGTTCCCATGTTTCTGTGAATGTTTAACTAGGCGGATAAGATTCGACTCGTTATAGTTTACTTTCTTTGAAAGGTTTTTATTTTTCCGAGCTCCCATGTTTCAGTCAATGTTCAGCTCAGTCAATAGAGAATTTATCATTGTCGGCGAGCTCCCATGTTTGAGTTAATGTTCAGCTTTTGTAATCAACCAATGGAGATTATTATAGATGTCACCGAGCTCCCATGTTTCAGTTAATGTTCAGCTCGGCGATGGAGATTATTGTTGACGTCGTCGAGCTCCCATGTTTCAGTTAATGTTATGCTCGGTGGACGGGTTTCTGATACCTTCATCTCGTTCAGGAATGATACTGTCTCCTAAGATGACGAAGATGTGCTCTTTAGCGAGACTCTGCTGATGTGTTTTGAGACATTGTCCAGATAAATAACTCGGCGAACTTGAAATTTAGATGAGATTTGACTTGCTTCGTCGCCGAGGTAGAATACTTAAGTTGTTTTTGTCGTTACATCAATCTCATAGGGGTGGAATCCGACCCCTACAGTTAGTTAGCCCCCCAGCTTGGTAGTATCGAGTTAGATGATGCCAAGGTATAAGCTCTTGTAGTTTGAGATTGATGTGATGGACTTTGAAGTAGCCAGGCGTAGACGTCTTGTCATCGAACTCGGGAAGTTTCAGATATTCCATGTCGAGCTGATGCTATCGTGTTTTCCTGACTTACTTCTTTTGTTAAGAATAAGTTTAGTAGGCTGCATCTTGAGTTGAAATCGTGAAGCAGCCAGGCGTTGACGTATGGTCATCGATTTCAGGAAGTTGTAGTTATTCCATGTTGAGTTGATGTTACCGTGTTTGCGTTGTTAGAGATGAGGTTAATAGACTGAAAAGACTATTTGACTCATTCAACTGGACTTTAAAGTCCATTATGAGAGTTTCTGGAAATTTTCCTGAAAAACCCTAAGGATTTTAGGAAATCCTTCTGGTATAAATAGGCCTCCTAGGCAGTCTATTTTTTTACCGAGCGCTTTTTCCGCAGTAAAAGAGGTAAAAATTTCAGAATCCCTTTTTTCAAAAAAACTTTTTTTGTCCTGTAGTGCTAAAATTAGGGTTTTCTGATTTTTTTTTCTTTTTCTGACTTCTCTTCTCCACCTCCGATTTGCTGCACCGCCGTTCGGTCTCTGGAGTTGTCGTACCGCCGCAGGATTGCTTCGTTGGAATCATTGACAGATTACACCGTCGCCACCGTCTCCGTGGGAAAAGAGTCTCGACTGCATCGTAACTATCATCACCGTTGTCTTCACCGGATCTGGATTGTCGTTGAGATCCAGTCACCATCGCTTTCGTCACTGGAGCTTCACGTAGTCGTCACTCTGCGTCGTCGCTGTCGCTGGAGATCAGATCTGCGCCGTCGTCGTGGGAGACTCGCCGTCACGAGAGCTGCAAATCCACCACATATTCGCCACAGGAGTATCGTCACAGCCGTGGAGGAAACAAACTCTGCTCGTGGAGCTTCTACATTAGATGGAGCCGCAACTTTGGCGTCATCAGGTGGAGCTTCAACGGATTCGGCTCATGGAGATGAGAGCTTCGTGGATCTTCACGGCGGAGAGGAGAGCTTCCCGGATCTTCACGTATCTACTCTTGGTTGCTCGGTGGAGAGGAGAGCATCGCAGATCTTCACAACAGAGGAGAGATTCGTGGTGGAAAGGAGCTTCACGGCATCGACGGAGAGCTTGAAATCCGGTGGTGGTTGCTCGCGGCGGCGCAGTGGTGGCAGTGGAGCAAGATCCCGGTCTACAGGGCGAAACTAATCAACCCAATTCAACATTCCGGTTCGGTTTGGTCAACAGAATTCACATCCGGTTTGGTCAACAGAATTCGCATCCGGTTTGGTCAACAGAAGTCAACATTATGATTTGGTCAACAGAGGTCAACAGTCAAAAAAAGTCAACAGAAATCTTCTGGTCAACTGGTCAAAAGAAGTCAACAAGTCAACATTTCTCGTTTCGTTTTCGAATTTTGAGTTTTGGCTCAGTATCTAGACTTTCATCGTAGTAATGGCGTAATTTGAACAGAATGAATTCGAAGAATTGCGATTTGACTTTTTGATTTCGCTTATTGACTTGCATTTCGAGTGTTCGTGCAAAACTCAGATCGTACACCATATGAAGATCAAAATCCAGTCAACGATCTTCACGCGTCTTTATCTTTATTGACGGAGGAGAAGTATCACATCGCCACCGCGTGAAGATCGAAATCCAGCCGTCGATCTTCACGCATCTTTCTGCCACTGTCTAAAGATCAAAATCCAGCCGTCGATCTTCACGCGTCTCCATCTTCATTGATGGAGGAGGAGCACCACATACCCACATCCTGAAGTTCGAAATTCAGCCGTCGATCTTCACGCGTCTTTCTGCCACCGTCTGAAGATCGAAATCTAGCCGTTGATCTTCACGAGTCTTCCCATCACCACCACAGATCTTCCTTCGTCAGCATCGAGATCTTCCATCGTGAATAATTAAGGATTGCTGCACGCATCTTCATTGCCGTTGTAGTTTGTGGCTGCTACAAACGGACCCTCTTCCGGTCATGAACTAGACGGAGGAGTAGATTCGTCTTCACTATAGTGGCTCTGCTCATGAATCATGACCATCGGAGGAGCTTCAAGAATCTTTGTCAGCCGCTGGAAATTTGAATTGGCACCGCAAAGCGTTTTGAAAAGTATGGAGATCCAATTTTAATCTTCGTTGATGGTGACGTTTGATTGAAGATGTTGAGGACGGCGAAGATTCAAAGATCCGATTTCAATCTTTGTCGACATTGAAGATGTTCAAGTAAGAGACCTCCTGCTTGAGGTAAGAGCGATGATCCGTGAAAAAAGCGACTCCTTGGTTGGAATGAGCGAGTTCGTGCTTGAGAGGAGCGTCAGCCCACTTGAAAGGAGTGCAAGTGTGCTTGAGAGGACCGTCAGCCTACTTGAGAGGAGCGACTGCCAGCTGGAGATAGGAGTGACAACCTGCGTGAGAGCAGCGACTGCATGCTGGAGATAAAAGCGACTGCGAGATAGGGGTGACTGCGTGCCTGAGAGGAGCGACTGCCTGCTAGAGATAGGAGCGACTGCCTGCGTGAGAGGAGCGACTGCCAGCTAGAGATAGAAGCGGCTGCCTGCGTGAGTGGAGCGACTGCGAGATAGGGGTGACTGCCTGTTGGAGATAAGTATAACGATCTGTGAGAGGAGCGACTGCCTGCTTGGAAGGAGCGAGTTCCTGCTTGAGAGGAGCGTCAGCCTACTTGAGAGGAGCGCGAGTCTGCTTGAGAGGAGCGAGTGCATGCTGGAGATAAGAATGACGATCCGTGAGAGGAGCGATTGCGTGGTTGGGAGGAGCGAGTTCCTGCTTTAGAGGAGCATCATTCTATTTGAGAGGAGCAATGTTCTGTGAGAGGAAAGCGATGCCTTGCTGGTTTGAAAAATCCGGAAGGCGGGCTTGTTGTTTGTAGATGAAAGCGGGCCTCTTGTTTGTAGATGAAATGTTTTAGAAGCACATCTGCAAGCTTGAAGAAATCCTGGGAGGTTTGCGAGTGGGTGCAACTGAAGTTTTAGCTGGTGAGTTTGGCGCTCCTGTAGGCGATGTTAGACGACTTTGGTTTAGAGAAAATGCCATCATTTAACAATTTCGCTCCAAAAGAGTGAATGTTTTTCTTGCGTTTTAACCAACATTTCAGATAGTTGGATTTTTTAATAAACACTCTGGTTTACAGCTACGTTACTTTCAACATGTCTGCTCCAATAGTGAGTATGTTTCTTTTGTTAAGACCAACGTTTTAGATAGTTGGATTTTGTAATAAACACTGCGGTTTACAGCTATGTTACTTTCAACATGTCTACTCCAGAAGTGAATATTGTTCAGCGAAGATACCAACGTTTATGCTAGTTGGGTTTTGACATGAGCATTTGGGTTTACAGATGTGTTTTACTCTAACACACCCGCTCATGTAATGAACATGTTATCACGGTACGATCAACGATTCAGTGAGTTGGGTTTAGAGTGGACATTTGGGTTTATAGACATGTTTCCGAGAACACGTCCGCTCCTGTAATAATCACTTTTAGCGATGTAACCAACATTTTGTCTGTTGGGTTTTAAAATAACATTTGGGGTTTACGCATACGTTTTCCTCTAACGCACACGCTCCTGTAATGAATATTATATATTTGTATAGCGCGCTGTTTAATCCTGCAAAGGATGTAATAGTCAGATCTGAAGCTTGTGAAGTAGACCGTCGCTGTGGCCAGCAGCGAGGTAGAATGTCTGTTTTTGTTAAGACTTAAATTTATCCATGGAGGATGTAAATGCGAATTGTTTTGAATGAAGTCTACTTTTGTTAAGACTTAGATTTTACAAGCGAAACTGTTTCAGAGAAGTTTGCTTGTTTTAATTTTCGCAAAAAAGTCATGTAAGAGAGGTGGAGTATACGAGTATACGTACCCCACTCCCCCCCCCTTTTTTAAGGAGAGGGGCAGCTGAACCCATGCAAATATGAGCTGCCTACATACCCTTTGCAGGGATCAAGCCGCCTCGTAGTTCAAGTAAGTACTTTGAATGATTTATATAGGATGCAACTGATATGTCAGTTCAGATAAGACTTTGAATGATCCGTAAAAGATGTAAGTGATATGTCTGTTCAGATAAGACTTTGAATTATCTGTAAAGGATGTAAGTGATATGTCTATTCAGATAAGACTTTAAATGATCCGTAAAGGATGTAAGTGATATATATGTTCAGATAAGACTTTGAATTATTTGTAATGTATCTAAGTGATATGTATATTCAGATAAGACTTTGAATGATCCGTAAAGGATGTAAGTGATATGTTTGTTAATGTAGGACGTTAAGCGTATGTGTTATGTGGTGAACTAGGAGAGCCGGTAAGCGAGTTTGCGAGCCAGGCAGCTAGGAGAACTAGTATGCGAGACAGCTAGGCAGCAAGTGAGCTAGGCAGCTAGGAGTGTTGGTAAGCAAATAAGCTTGACATTTGACGAGCCGGTAAATGATGAGCTTGTAAGTGATGAGTTGGTGAGCCAGTGAGCCAGGCAGGTAGAAGAGCAGGTAAACAAAGAGTTAGGCAAGTCAGCCATGTAGTAGACGAGCTAAGCAGCTTCAGCAACTATTAAGTAGATAAGTTATACAGCAGACGAGCTAGGTTGCTAGGAGAGTCGGTAAGCGAGTTAGCAAGAGTAGTGAAGGTCTATTTGCGAGATTAGCAATAATCCGTTTGCGAGAGGAGCGAAGATCTGCTTGAGAGAGGAGCGTTATATTTACTTGGGAGAAGAGCAGTGATTCATTTGTGAGAAAAGCAACGATGTGTGTGAGAGAGGAGTGAAGTTTTGCTTCGAAGAAGAGCAACGATTCGTTTGCGAGAGGAAGTGACAATCCGCTTATGAGAAGAACGACGATGTGTTTGAGAGAATAGTGTTCTTGCTTTGTGTTAGCGCTGCTTCATTCAACTCCACTTGCTAGGTTCCCAGCATGTGCGTTCTTTGTAGTGCGCTCAACCCTAGGTTTCTGCGCAGTAGTCGCGGTAGTCGCTGTGACGTTTGTCTGTTAGTTTTTGCTGGTGCGATCCACATTGCACTGCTAGTCACTGATGGTGCTGTTGATGTTAAATTGTTGATCGCCGCTGATTCTGTGGAGTTGCGCTCATGGTCACCATTGTTGTTGTCGACGCTGGTGTGATCCACGTTGCGTTGCTGGTCACCGCAGGTGCTGTCGATATTGCGATGTTGGTCGCCGCTGTTGCGATCAATGTTGCGCTGCTGGTCACCGCCGGTGCTGTCGACATTGCGATGCTGGTCGCCGCTGTTGCGGTCCATGTTGCGTTGTTGGTCACTGCTTATGTAGCTTGCGCGATGATTCTTTTGAGTAAGAACGTCTCACGTGTCCCCTTAGTCGGCGCTAAATTGTAGGAGTCGTAACTCGCACAATTGAATTTGTAAGGGTTTTAGAGGAGGTGCGAGACTTCTGAGTGAATCAAAGTGCAGAAAAGTAGAGAAGACTGTCGCTATAGCTGTTAAGTGAGCTTTATTATTGATGTTGTTGTCTGAAAAGTTCTGAACCCCCTTTCTGTGTGAATACAATGAGCTATATATAGCTTTTTAAACTAGGGTTAATAATACATTTGGGTCTGGCCCATTAAGCAATAAATAGGTTTTAGGCCCATAATATCATTAAACCGATTTTAAATATTGATCTAACTCTATTATGGACTTAATTACAAATTGGGCCCTTGTAAACATGTTTAGGATTTCTTCTCGACTTGGCAAAATTCTTCTTGTCGTTGCATCGATCTCGCAGGTATGGAATCCGATCCCTACAGAATCAATATCACAAGACGACAATATCTTAAAGAAGCTCTTTCAACCTTCCCAAATTTCAAAACTGTCAAGACAAAATCACTAATTAAGACAAATGTTTCAATTACGACAACTTTACTCTACGCAAATAGAGATATTCGAGAAGGACAAAAGCATGAGATTACTCCACATCCTCTATGATTAACAACGCATCACCCTTTTTTTTTTTTAATAATTTTTATCTAAACTTTGTATAAATCAAGATGGATACCATCGTGAAAGGCATAGTGAATTTTGAGATCATACACATACAAAATTCCCTACATACTTTCTACTTTTCGTAATTGTATTTTTGAATTTTGTAATATTCAATCTTGTACTTATACAAAGTTTATAAAATAAGTTTTAGTCATTTGATTCTTTTTTTTTTGACCAAACCGATTTTTATAGATAATTTAAACTCCAACCATGGAGCAAATGTCAAAGTTTAACAAGAAAAACAAAGATAAAGACTCGGCTAAAACATTTGCCGTGCAAAGTACATAAACGATAAAGATAGAAGAGAAAGATTCTAAAAGGCAACGAATGCCATGTAAAGTGCTTTCCGACTCGTTGACAAAATCTCTAGACTTGAGAAGCTTGACAAGAGAAAGAGAATCCAAAAACACATTGAGGTATTGGAACTCTATAGTTGAAGCGGCAATAAAGACAGCTTTGCTTATAGTCGTCTCCACTCTAAGCGGAAACATTTTTGACGTAGTACAAAGTTTATAAAATAAGTTTTAGTCATTTGATTCTCTTTGTTACAGAAAACATAAGTGTGTATAAAAGAGAAAATTGACTTGTGAATACGTGTATTATGTGCTAGTATATCGATTTTGAATATTTTGTATCCAAATCGATGAACAAAAGCAAAATTTGGGAATGAATTTTGAAGTTCTACCAATTCAGTCAGTTAGGACTGAAAATATGGCCACTTGTGCAATTTTGACACCGTGGAAATAAGTTTTTTTTTTAAAACATGTAATAAATGAAGAACAAAACCGTTGTTTCTTTTTCATACTAAAAGCATCCATATTGGTGACACTTGCATGAGTGTCACCAAGCTTTTTAGACACTCGCATGAGTGTCACTAATGCGGATGCCCTAACCATGATTTATAACAATCTATGCAAAAACGTTGTTTCTTTTTCAAACTAGCCATCGTTTCAAAAAAGGTCTATGATGTTCCTAGATAAAGACACTGTAGTATTGAAAAGTTATCATTTTTGAGTTTTTTTAATATATCACATGTTACTATAAAAAACGATTCAAGGTTTTCTATGATTGTTTATAACCAAATTTTTTTGATGAAGTACAAACATAAGAAATTGTTACCTCTAAGGATCAGAAAGATATGTTTACCGTAACACAAAATTAAATTATTATTTTTTGTCAGCAACACAAAATTAAATAATTAACGTTTTTTACATTCCTTATTTGTATATGAACATAAAATGAGCTTGAATAATACTAATAATTATATGAAAAATCTTCTTACAATATATTCACAAATCTCTCGATAAATAATGGTTCGCGAGTTAGGTTCAATTGTCCACATTTTTTTTTCTCCTACAGTCACCCAAAATGTTAGTTCGCAAAGTGTCAAATTAGCAAAAGCTCAGATCCAAAACATGTCATATTGTGAAAGAAACCTAACAAAACCAATGAATTCGGAATCCTTTAAAACAATAAATTCAACAAAAAAACGTTGTTGTCGGTTTGCACCGATAGTTAACCAAGCCAGCAAGCAAGCAAATTCTGAACCTTCTTTCTTCTTCTACCTTTGGATTTATCTTCTTCAATCCCTTAAAGACTCTCCCTTTAATTTCCCCTGTAAGTAAACCATCACATGAAGCAGCTTCCCCAATCCGAAATTTGAAAGGTATAACCTCAAGCTCCTTCCTTTTTATTCCGATGCGATTCTGGGTTTTGTCTACTTGTTGTTTAATTTCAATTTGACGGATGATTTCTCGAAATTTGTATGTAAAGTTTCAATTTTTGCTTCGATTGCTCGGAATTTGATTTGCTTTGTTTAGTTTTTGCAAGTTCATGAATCTTTGTATGTGGTCTCTGTGATTTTCCTTTCGATTCTCATCTTTGTTATGAAATTAGAGTGGCCAATTCGTTTGAAAGCAGATACCTTTGTGTTGTTCATTACAGGATTTTGTTGATGGAGATAATCTCACAGAACTTTCTGCCTCACTGCTCTGTGGTGACTTGGTCTAGTAAATTAGACAAGAAAAGATTAGTCCCACATCGATCAAACACCTTATCATCTGGTGTTGTCAAAAGATCCAGGCTTGTGATTCGAAATGGAACTACTGATGGTTATGTGGTTGGTGAGAATGAGGATTTAGGTAGTATAACCAGAAGAGGAGAATCAAAGTCAAAAGTTTTGATTCCTGGTTTGCCTGATGAATCAAACGGTGAAGCTACTGCTCAAATCAGCCGTTATCGTTGCGAGTGGAAGCCGAAGCTAACAGTACATTACGAGAAATCGGGTTGTGATAACGTGGATGCTCCTGCGGTGTTGTTTCTTCCTGGCTTTGGTGTTGGTTCTTTTCACTATGAGAAGCAGCTTACGGATTTAGGAAGGGATTATCGAGTATATGCGATTGATTTTCTTGGTCAGGGTTTATCTCTTCCAATCGAAGATCCTACTACCGTATCCGAAGAAACCGGCGCCTTGGAAAATAAAGAATCATTTTGGGGATTTGGTGATGAAACTGAACCATGGGCTAATGAACTCGTATACTCGCTGGATCTTTGGAAGGATCAAGTTCAGTATATGGTAGAAGAGGTAAACAATAATTTACTTAGCAAAAACTCACCTGAAATAAGTTACTGAGTCGGTAAGAGTATTTGTTTTACAGGTTATCGGTGAGCCTGTGTACATTGCAGGGAATTCACTTGGAGGATATGTAGCGCTCTACTTTGCAGCAACTCATCCTCACCTGGTGAAGGGTGTTACATTGCTTAACGCAACACCTTTCTGGGGTTTCTTCCCTAATCCAGTAAGATCCCCGGTGCTATCACGTCTCTTTCCATGGTCTGGAACATTCCCTCTACCAGCAAGAGTGAAACAACTCACAGAATTGGTGTAAGTCAAAGACTTTATTAACATATCTGTAACATTTTGCAGCTTGAAGACCTTATCAATCTAATATATTTCATGGAATTGCAGGTGGCAGAAGATAAGTGATCCTCAAAGCATAGCTGAGATACTTAAACAGGTCTACACAGACCATTCTACGAATGTGGATAAAGTATTCTCACGTATTGTGGAGATCACGCAGCATCCGGCTGCTGCAGCGTCTTTTGCTTCGATCATGTTTGCTCCTGGTGGAAGGCTATCTTTCTCCGAAGCTTTATCTAGGTATAAGACAGGATGGTTGATGTGTTTTTCCCTTTGCGTATATTGGTCTTGCCTATTTATCGAGTAATGCTATTCAATGGTCTATGTTAGGTGCAAGAAAAACGATGTTCAAATATGTCTCATGTATGGAAAAGAAGATCCATGGGTGACACCGATATGGGGAAAGAGGATAAAGAAGGAAATTCCCAACGCTCCATACTACGAAATCAGCCCAGCGGGTCACTGCCCACACGATGAAGTCCCTGAGGTACAACAAACAATTAAAAAAAAAAATTCTTCAAACTCTGCGCAATTAGCTTTTTTGATCTGAGTAATGAACCCATTTTTACATATGAAAATGAGTAGGTGGTGAACTATCTGATGCGCGGGTGGATCAAGCACCTGGAGTCCGACGGTTTTGAAGCGCTCCCGCTTTTGGAGGAGGCTGAAGAAGACAGGGAGAAGTCGAGAATTGCTCGGGAAATCGAGTTTCCGAGAGAAGGTTGGAAAAAAGCAGTGAGTCTGTTGTTGTACGGGCGAAAATTTTCGTTCTGGGGTGGAGTTGGAGAATCCTTCAAATCCACTATCGTAAGGGCGTTTCGAGGGAAATCCGCATAGAAGAAGAAGAAGCATTTGCAATAATAGTTCATCATTTGAAGTAGAGATAGTTGTAAATCTTATGATCCAATGCTATAATGTTGTCTGATAAAAATCAAGTTTCCAAATGTTTTAAAAGCAAACTTTGAAAAAGAAAAACACACATTATGTATATATGTGGTATGTAGATTATCTCTACCTTTTTTTTACTATTTCTATTTTGTGGTTTTCTAAAATTTGACCCGGTGCAAGAGAAAAAAACACAAAAGGAAACGTGGGTCCCACAGGAACTGGCAAAACCCTCCAAATGTGGGAAAAAGGAGTCATGCAAAAACCCCTAAATTGAAAAAGAGAAAGCACGCAAAACAGTGCCCATGCAACACACAACACATTTAGTTTTCCTTTTTCCACTTTTTGCTTTTTCCTTAAAACAAAAATTATTCCATCCAAATTTAGCAATCTTTGGTCTTCCCATTAATAGATTCCCAAAAGCAGTCTCCAAAACCCCCCCCAATTTTATCCAGACCTTGAACAAGAACAAAGAGAGAGAGCTTGAAAAATCAAAATAAGAAATGGGTCGTGGCAAAATCGAAATTAGGAGGATCGAGAATGCGAATAGCAGACAAGTTACTTTCTCAAAGAGACGTGGTGGGTTGCTAAAGAAAGCTAATGAGCTCTCTGTTCTTTGTGATGCTGAAGTTGCTGTCATCGTCTTCTCCAAATCTGGCAAGCTCTTTGAGTTCTCCAGTACTGGGTAAATTTCCAATTTTTGGGTATTTGCATGTCTAGATTTTGATGTGTACTCAATCGATTTAGGGATTTTGACTGCTCTTAAGTGGAATTTTGATTCTTTTGCATGTTTGAGTTTTTTTCTGATTGTAAAATGTAATTTTTGTAGAATGAAGAAAACACTTTTGAGATATGGGAATTACAAGAGTTCTTCTTCTTCAGATGCTTCTATGATTGATTGTAAAGCAGAGGTGAGTAAATAAATTCTTGTGTTTTTTTTGTTTTTGATGCATAAAAAATCTGATATGTATGGTGTTAATAGAAGAAGCAGGAAGGTTGTTGTACAGAGGTGGATCTTTTAAAGGATGAGATTTCAAAGCTACAAGAGAAACATTTGTATGGAACTTAATTAATCTCATGACTTTTGGTTTTTTATTCTTTAACTTGACCAGTTTTGTGTGTGTTTAACTTGGTTTTGTGTTTTTGTGTGTTATGTAGACAATTGCAGGGTAAGGGGTTAAATATTCTGAGCTTGAAAGAGCTGCAACACCTTGAGAAGCAGCTAAATGATTCATTGATTTCTGTGAGAGAGCGAAAGGTAAACTAGTAATATCGGTTTTCCGGAAACATTGTTTTGCATTTTTGGTATAAAGGTTATGTTGATTTGATTTTCAGGAACAATTGTTGACTTACCAACTTGAAGAATCAAGGCTCAAGGTAATGCTTGAATTTTATGCTTATGTGATCACACGATTTTGGACCGTGTTCAGAACTCATGTCCGCTCTATGCTTTTGGAAAGTTCATGCTCTAACTAACTAGCTAGTGTGCATTTCTTTTTCTTAACCATTCTTGAATTGCAGGAACAGCGAGCCGAGCTGGAAAATGAGACCTTACGTCGACAGGTGAATGAAATGAGAACCCTTTCTAATTATAGTTTTCGATGAATCATCTCGAGTTACGAAATCTTGTTTCTCTGACTTGTAATAATCTGCTTGAAATTAATAGGTTCAAGAACTCAGAAGCTTTCCCCCTACGTTTAGCCAAAATTATGTTCCATCCTACATCAAATGTTTCGCTGTGGATCCAAAGAACTCTCTCCTAAACCACACTTGCTTGGAAGACAATAACTGCAGCCTCCAAAAGACCGATTCCGACACTACTTTGCAATTAGGGTATTGCTCTTTTAACTCTTTTTGCTGTCATTATATAGGAAATCCAATTTTAGCATATACCTTAACACTAATGGACACTGAGGTGCCTCAAGGAAATTGCTAATTTGCGCAACAATGGATACATAAAATCTTCATTATGTTTGTTTTCTCGAAGGTTACCGGGAGAGGCACATGATAGAAGGAAGAATGAAGAAAACAGAGAGAGTCCGTCAGGCGACTCCGTGACAACAAACATGACTGGAGAAACTGCACAAAGGATGAGTCTGGTTTAGCAAATATAATCAACTTGAAAACATGAAAAGCCAAATGTTCTCTGTTTAATTGGAGTGAGGTTACATAATGTTTCTTCTTTATTAGCAAGTATTCGATTATTTAACAAGCTATTTTAGAAGGATACTTGAAATAAACAAGAGAAGATTCACTTATGTCATCTCCATTTTCTTAGAATCACGCTCTTTGTCCGCTTTCTTTTGATCATCTCTTCATATTTTGGGTATATACTTCATCCGAGCTCTTGCTATCAAAACAATTAAGGCCCAATTGGACTCAAATCCTAAATAAGAAGGTAAAATCTTACAAATTCCAAGCAAAATCTTGAATTATAGTATAACCAATTTTGAAAATCGTTGTTAAAATGTGTTACTTTTTTAAATCTTAATCAAAATCTGTCTTTTTATCAAATTAATGAACGAACAATACTAGTTGCAATTTGTAAAGAAATTATATTCTATAGTTTTAGAAAGTCTACAAAACAATTCCAAATTATTTTTAAAGTACATATAAAAATCAAATAAATACATATAAATTTGGAAATGTTACAAAAAAACAAACAAATCAATAAACCATTCACCATTGTACTTAAGGCTCGTATTTCTTTGTTATTGACTTATTGTAATAAGTAGGGGTGGGCATTTCGGTTTAATTTCGGATTCGGTTTGGGTTCGGTTCGGTTTATTTGGTTTTAGTAAAACTCTAACCAAAGCCAACCAAACTTAGTTCGGTTCGGTTTTGATTCGGTTCGGTTTTAATTCGGTTCGGTTTAGTTCGGTTTGGGTTAAGTTTGGTTCGGTTTTATTTAAACACAAATCATAAGTATTGTATTGTATGTAAAAAAAAATCAGCAGAAGTCATACATATTGTATGTTAGCTTTAATACGTATTGTAGGTTATCTTTTAATACATAATTCATACATAAATTATACTAAAATAATCAACATAAATCATACGTATTGTTTCTATATTACTATTAAACATAATTAACTAATAAGTGAAATAAACATATTGGGTTTTCGGTTCGATTCGGTTTTGAACCGAACCGAACCATTTGGGTTGAGGGAAAACTCATCCAAACGGTTTGTGTGTAGACTTTGGTTCGGGTTGGGTCGGTTTGAGTTTGGCTGGGTTGGGTCGGTTTGGTTCGGTTCGGTTAAAATGCTCAACCCTAGAACTAATAAGCCCCAAAACTTACAAGAACGACCCAATATTTCTCCGTAATTAAAATCCGTCTCTAGATTAATAAAACCCGAAACCCTAAGCCCTCTTTATCCGCGAGAGAGAAGAAAGAAACCCAAAATCGAGCAGCCATGGTTTGCATCAGACGAGCGACGGTAGACGATCTTCTCGCGATGCAAGCCTGCAATCTCATGTGTCTTCCTGAGAACTACCAGATGAAGTATTACCTCTACCACATCCTCTCTTGGCCTCAGCTTCTCTATGTAGCCGAGGACTACAATGGTCGCATCGTTGGCTATGTCCTCGCTAAGATGGAGGAAGAGAGCAACGAGTGCCATGGTCATATCACTTCTCTCGCCGTTCTTCGTACTCATCGGAAACTCGGTCTCGCTACTAAGCTCATGACCGCCGCTCAAGCAGCCATGGAACAGGTTACTTTCCTTTTCCTTATTTTCGCCATCGAATTAGTGTATAGGTGGTTGTGTTAAGTAGTGTTGTTGAATTTGGATGAGCTAATTTGTGTGATTTGAGTTATGTTGAAGATGATAATGATGCAAGTTAAGCGAATTTGTAGCCATTAATCTCTGAAAGTATATAACTTTGTTTGTATCAAATTTTTGGGATCTTACTTTTGTTACTGAGGTTGATTGTGGTAGTTGCTTCTTCACATCTTGCATTGTGTGTTTTTTTTCTTATTCTCTTATTGAAGCAACATAAGTTCTGCAGACTGTATAAAGAATTAACTTTTGTTAGATTATTTGTCCCTGATCGTGTTATGCTTTGGAAGGTTTGGCTTGACCTGTGAAACAGATTTGAAGTTGATAGTTTGCTTTTCGGCTCGAATTTGAACTGTTTAAATCATTCTGAGGGTTTTGTGGCAGGTTTACGAGGCAGAGTATGTTTCGTTGCACGTTAGGAGAAGTAACCGAGCAGCGTTCAATCTGTACACGGAGACGTTAGGCTACAAGATTAACGATGTAGAAGCTAAGTATTACGCGGATGGGGAGGATGCCTATGACATGCGGAAGAATCTCAAGGGGAAGCAAAACCATGGTCACGGTCACGGTCACGGTCATGGTCATCATCATCACCATGGAGGTGGATGTTGTTCAGGTGATGCAAAAGCTGTAGGAACAGCTCAAGCGGAAAATGCTACATCAAGTTCCAAGTGAGAATCGAAAGCAAGATGACCAAAGCAGGTAATTATGAGTATGTTGGGGTGGGAGTCGCTGGCTCGCTCTAGTACTGCTCACTATTTTCTATTCATATGATTTTCGAGTGACGAATACATTTTGGTTAACCACTCCGTGTTTCTCCTTTGTCTTATTTTGAGTGTACTCGATATCTAGCCGTTCTTTTTCATGTATCATGTATCATGTTTCAGAAAAATCCCAAAGTTTCTTTCATTAATGCTTTACAACTTCAGATTGAAATCTTCTATTTGCAAGATATCAGATTTCTATGGCAATATAGTACATTTTAATTACAGAAAGAATCTTGACTTCTACATTTTCCTTTGCAACTCAAGAACCCTGCAAAGTTCTTATGTTCTTGGTATTCGAATATTTTGAAGTCCTAGTTTGTGCAGTGTCAAAGCTTTCCTGCAGCCATCTAATCTGGGAATTGAGACCTGCATCACGCAGAGCATTCAAAGCTGACGTATAGAGCCGCAAATCAAGCTTGGTTCGTTCAACTTTCATGTCCTGCAATAGCCTCATTAGCTCATCAATCCTACTGGTTTTGGAGAATACACCAACCATGATTCCTGCCATGGCCCTATCGATCTTTCCTCTGTTCATCCTAAACTCCTGGTAAAGCTCCACACATTTCTCGAACTCTTTTGCTCTATTATACGCACTGATCATGCTAGTGTAACTCACCTTGTCCGGCAACACCTTCATCCTCTTCATCTCTTTCCATATCTTTTCAACCCGCCTTAAGTCCATAGCTCTTCCATGCATATCAATCAAAGAATTGTATATCCAAATGTTGGGTCTACATCCTCTTTGTTTCATCTTAGCCATTAGTTTCACCGCATCGCTTAGCCTCCTTGTTTTCCCGTACATATCCATAATGTTTGAGTACGCGACAACGCATTTGTCGAACCCCTTCTTCACCATCTCTTCAAACAACATCTCAGCCTTGTCGTACTCCTCTAAACGACAATATGCATTGATGGCTATCGCGTAAGTCACTTGCCCAGCCTCGCATTGTTGTTTCGTAAGCCATTCGTAAACCTTAACAGCTTCCGCAAAACCTCTTTGCTTAGAGAACCCATTCACAATCGCGCAGAGAATGCAATCAGAGACCCTTAATTCTCCTTTTCTCATCGCGGCCACAACGTCTAACGTTTTCTCCATTTGACCTTCTCGTACATACATCAACACAACCTTCAAACACATTTCAGGATCCTTCAACAGTCTCTTCTCTCTTGCTTCTTTGAAAAGCTTCTCGACCATTACAACCTCTCGCGCTTCCGCCAAGGCACGAATCAGCGTAGAGTACAATGCACTGCTCTCCGGAATCTCTCTATCCTTCATCTCCTCCAAAACCTCTAAAGCTTCCAACGCCCGTCCCGATTTCGCAAGGGACGAGCAAACAATCGTGTAGATAGAACCCGATTCCTTAGCCAAGAAACTCATCCTCACACTCTTAAACTCTTGAAACAACTCAACCACCTTATGATTATCACCAATCCTCTCATAAGCCTCCATGATCCTACAATAACATCCCGGACTCGGCTCGATTCCCGCACATTGTTTCAACCTATCGAACACTTGGATCGTACTACTATACATCTGAAGCTTGTTAAAGCCTTTCATCGCCGAATCAGACGCAGACACTGCCAATGATCTATCTGATCTAAACACATTAAGCAAACAATGTGTAATTCGGAATTTTCGCGCTCTAATGCAACTTCTGATTAGTATCGAACACGTGTGAGCATCAGGTAATGCTTTACATTCTCTAAGATCCTCACAAAGCGAGACGAGCAAGTCCCAATTATTGGAACTCACCAAATGATTGATTAGATGCTTGGTTGTTCTAAACTCTGAGTTCTCTTTAGCTTTCTCGTAGAACTCATGAGAGAGTTTCCGGGTTTCCGGGTCTCTGAGCAATTTGGATAAGACCCGGTTAAGACCAACCGGAGCAGGTTCGAAAAATGGCCACTTGTCTTCTTTGGGTGACTTCTTTTCGTCTTCCTCGAGAACCAGAGAGCATCGAGAGGAACAGACATGGAAACTGTGAGGTTTTTGGGTAAGAAAGAAAATGGGTTTGGTCGGAGAAGTGAAACTGTGGTGGTTCACGGTGGCTACCCACGACCCACTCGCGATGGCCATGCGTGTGTTTTGTCTGAGAGAGAGAGTCTCTCTCTTTTCTTCACTTGTGGATTGTGTTAATTCAGTGGCACGGAAAAATTCGACCACTCGTTTTTTTTTTTGTGTGTAATTCGTGGTTGGTTCGTGATCGTATGACGTGGCATCTTTTCTGGGTTCAGCTAGATGGACGAATCACGTGGCGGATTTTAGATTTCATGTTATGATAAGATTTGACTTCCTCTGGACACCGGTTAGGTGGTGGTTTAGGATTCTTATAAGTGGGCTTTTATGGGCCTTTCTAGTTTTAACAACTTTTAAAACCCTGATAGGATTCAAAAAAATTCTGATTCATTTTCTTCATTTACTGTAATTCCAAAATAGAGAACAAAGGGCTTTTTAACTGAACAAATGTTTTCGAAACTTATCTGTAATTTCTTTTCTTTTTTTTTGACAAAATAACTTTTATTTTTTAATATATAGATGTTATCACTAACCAAGTAGAATGGTTAGTCTTTACTCTTAGACTAGATAGTACCATTTGAGGTTGAGTCCAGAATTTGTTATCTGTTGATCTCACTTTTGTAGTTTGTTATCTCATAAACCAAGAAAACAGTGAAGTAGCTTGCAAGTGAGCAATATCAAGAAATAGAATCATTCTTGTAAACCCTTACAAGTTGGCTCTACGATTTGGTAGTGAAAACTGATAAGAGAAAACTTGCTTCTTCACTCAAAGAGTAAAATATAATTGAAATATTTCTTAGGAATAGTAGCTACAAAATGTTTTACATCTACCTACCAGGCAACCACATGTCCTCATCTAATAAACAAAAAACATGTATCTAAAGATAAAAAAATCAACTACTTTCTAACATTGAGAAAGGAATATACCCCATATACATAAGGAATAAAACAATTTTAAATAAAATACAAAAAAAATGTACAGAAAGTAATTTAAGGAGTCTCAACAACAACAAAGAAACAATGAAAAAAAAAAGCTCAACCAACTTGCCTTTTGGCTTCATTATATGGATCTCCTATTTTGGAGGGCAAAAGAAATGGGTCTCCCCAAACCACAAAAGGATACATTCCCGTGGATCATTTGGTTCATTTGGAAAGCTAGGAACGACAAACTCTTCAATGGGATGTACCAGCCGCGATCACGCTCCAAGTAGCCCAACTAGAGAAAGAAAGTTGGCGAAATGCGAATTTGGTTAGAGACGAAGAAGACGGGGAGGAAGAATTTTCTACCGAGATTGGAGATAACTTCCGATCCGAGCACCCAAGTATTTCGATCTGCCAGGGGACGCATCTTGGACAGATCTAGGGTCCACTAGCGGCCTCGGATGGTGCCTCACTGACACACTAGGTCAAACACACACCGGCAATCAGGGATGCCGAAGGAGCCTTTCAGCCTTACGTGCAGAGTTCGAGGGACTCCTCTGGGCAATGGAGTGTCTGGTCCAGAAACGTGTTCTTAGAGCCCGATTTGAGACGGATTGCTCAAATCTTCTGAAGACCGACGATCCGATAGATTGACCCGCTTTCCAGTCTAAGCTAGATCATTTTGTAGAACTTAAAAACCACTTTACTTCCTTCCAGCTAGCATATATTTCTCGTTCCTGTAATGTTCGTGCCAATGCCCTTGCAAAAGCGGCACGAGCACGTAATCTTCTATTTTCCCATGTAGATCTCGACGAGTCAGTAGAAAGTACCCGATTTCGGGATGTTTCTACCGACCAAATGTGATTTAATATATGGAGTTTGTTGACAAAAAAATAAGTTGGATTGTGTCGATGTCATGACTCGAGCTTATCTATCAACATTCTCCCCTTACCCCACTGATATTGACCCTTCAGTCCTTCACTTTTTTTCTTTTTTTTGTCACAGTCCTTCACTCTACTCTGCAACTATATTATTTTTCAAAAATTTAGATACAATTTTTATAAACTAAGCCATTCCAATCAGGTAGGAAAAAAAAAAAAAAGAGAGATAACGCTAGGCTAAACGTTATGAGCAGCACGGCGAACTCTAGGGGTAGTGGAAACAACAATACGGCCGTTTCGGATCATAGTTAGCCGATCTTTTATGGTTTTGTCGAAGAATCTACTATCCGGATTTTCGGCGTAGCAAGTGTAGTAACAACCTACACAGGCGTGAGGCAATGCCATTGAAATCCTCGTCTGTTAAAATATCCAAACCAATGAGAATACTGAATACAAAACATTCCAAGTCCAAAAAGAAAATGTAATGATAGTGTCATTACCATTAGGTATCCAATGAAGAAGGCAAGTAAGGAAATGGTTGCTGTAAATGGTTTGTAAACCGTATGGGTCCAAGCGGCCGCGACAATAATACAAACGCAGCCGCTGCATATCCCTGTGAGGAAGCAGATGGCGCTTGTGATGTCTGCATCTATAATTTCGACCATATCTACATCCTCAAACAGTTTCCACGTATCTTGCGACGCAGTCACAAATCCTTTCCCGTATGCTGCTATCTGTAACAACAATATAACAACAACGGGCAAAAAAACTCGTGAATCTTCGTCTAGATTGATCCGTCCGTTGTTACCATTCAAAGCTCAAATTGTTTGCAAGAATTAATTAACTTTTAATGCAGACATACGAACCAGTACTATTGATTCCAAAACTACACTGTACTTTTAGTTTTGTGATTCAAAATAATTACTAAAAATGCAGAGAAAGCATGTGGTTGTGCCTCTACTTCTCAAGATGAAACAAGATGCTCATATCAGAAAAGGAAAAAAATAAAGACCCACCACAACCAAGTTGATTTTTAATACTCTTACTGGATTGATTCTTTTATATAAAGAAATCAAATAATTGCAGCAGATCCCTATATACTACTATTAAGAAAAAGAGTGATTAAGACAAATCACTAGTAACCTGCTCCTATGAAAATGATTCCAATATAAGAAACTGAGAAGTGGTATGAATTAAAAAGTTTGGTTGATACCTGCACAAAGGCCCAGCCATTACCGTGCTTGAATATGTAGTCCATGAGTCTGAGACAGCAATTAGCGCAGCAAAACATGAACTCGTCTTCGCCTTTAAGCAAATTCAATCCTCTAGCCACGATTCTTAGTGCTTCGATTGTTGGAACAAACAAAGATCCCAAACAAGCGCTCCCGAGGTTACGGGACAAGGCCCTTTGGAAACTAAACCGCGTACTAGACTGCATTCCTCTAAGATAGTACAAAGCAACGACCCGACTCACAGTTAGATTAACAACATTCCTCATAACTTCCGTTGTCCAAAGCAAGCTCAACACAAGGCCAATAATCACAAGCGGTGGATAATAGAAGTTCAAGGCACCGATGACACCGAAAATCCAAAGAGACATCCAGACGAAACCAGCAGCTAGCATGCAGTAGGTTGGTAAATTCAGATCCGAGAACATGGAAACGGGTTCTAACGACTTGGCCAATAACTTGGAACAGAATTTGATCCTACGAGTGACCCAGCACGCGTATAAACCATTACCAATAGAGAATGCAACAAGGCAAACCCCGATAGCATCGGTAGCTGGCATTTGGAAACACAATAATAGAATTCCCGACGACAACGACATCAAAAAGGTACTCCAAAGTATGAAATGAACCATGAAATCAGGCCAAAGCCGGAACGCCCATTGCCAGAGGAACGCGAGTACGATGCTCAACAAGGATGCAGCTTCGACTTGTGGAAGTAGAAATTTAATGATCTTTTGCTCTTTCCTTTTGGTACTACCATTTGATCCAATTAACCCTTGGACTCCTCTGAATACAAGAAAGCATACAAACCCAACAGCTGCTACTTTGTGAACCATGAAGAGCAATAGAAAGAACTTGTTTGTATACTTTGTTGAATTCAATGATGCCAAAGTTTGCTGCAAATTAAGAAAATTTCAACTTACCAACTTAGCAACCCTAACTAAATTACCAAAATTTCAATGAATAGAGACTAAAAGCCTATCAATTTCCTCCAAATCTTTAGAACCCATTGAAGTGAGACAGAAAATGAAGCTAATCATACAAGGAATCTTTGATTAATTCCCAGAAAAATGATAACTTTTTCACAATTGAAATGCAAAAAATAGAAAGGAGATTACTTGAGAGGCTGGGGTGAAGATGGAACGAGATTGTTGTTGAAGTGGCGGCGGCGACGACGGAGACGGCGGAGGCTGAGTCTCTACTGGCGGTTGCGACGGCGGCGGAATCGTAATCGGCGGCGGCTGAACTCTTGAAGAAGATCGGAGTGGTCGCGAGAGATTAGGAGGAGGCGTAGTGAATCTAGAACCACCACGACCACCGCCATTAAAAATGATTCTAAGAGGATTAGTTGGGTTTAATCTGTTCAAGCTCGCTAAAAATCTGTGATGATGATTACTTTCTTCATCTTTCTCCTTTGATTCTTCTTCTCCTTCCTTCTTCTCTCTTTCTCTCTCCACCACCGCCTTCAAAAAAACAAAAAGATCATTACTTTACCAATTAAACAGAGTAATTTCAACGAAATGCATGATTTTGAATTTAGAAATCGTACGGGCTCTGTAACATTCATTTGATGACGTCACTTTCCGGCGACGGCGGTCTTCTCTTTGTCTTTAAGAATGTTCTCGGAAAAGTCTTCTCTTTTCTTTAAAAGTTGGATTTATTATGTATGTAAATTACGTTATTGTGTGATTGGTGTATGTGAAGAAGAAAGATGTTACTGTTTTTGTTTTTTAACTTTTGCATTTATTTTAACTAGTTTTTGGTCGTTGCCACGAGATGTTAATATGGGTTTTAGTTTTGTGGGTTTTTAGTGGGCTGGGATTAAATGCCCATTTAGACCCATATAGATCTATGGAAGTTTAATGGGTTTCAATGGGTATCCTATTAAAACCCACTAATTAAATGGGTTTTACATTCTAATAAGTGGGTACCCTATTAAACCCATTTCCATTTTAAAAAATTTTATTAGAAATTAAGAAAATATTCTTTTGGCGGAAAATTACGGAAAACGTATTTTGGCGGGAAATTACGGAAAACGTTTTTTGGCGGGAAAATTACAAAAAACGCGTTTCTGGCGAAAAAATTACGGAAAACATGTTTTTGCGGGAAAATTACGAAAACACTTTTTGGCGAGAATTTTTTTCGGAAAACGCGTTTTTTGCGAGAAAATTACGGAAAACGCATTTTTAGCGGGAAAATTACGAAAACGCTTTTTGGCGGGAAAATTACGGAAACGATTTTTTGGCGAAAAAATTACGGAAACGCGTTTTTGGCGGGAAAATTACGGAAAACGCATTTTTTGCGGAAAAATTATGGAAAACGCGTTTTGACGGGAAATTACAGAAAACGCGTTTTGGCAGGAAAATTACGGAAAACGCGTTTTTGGCGGGAAAATTACGAAAAACGCGTTTTTGGCGGAAAAATTACAGAAAACTTGTTTTTGGCGGGAAAATTACGGAAAACTTGTTTTGGCGGGAAAATTACGAAAAAAATATTTCTCATAAAAACTAGTTGCTTTATAGTATCTCTTTTCTAAAAAAATATTATAAATATAAAAAAAGGTAATTTAAAAGACAAATAATTTCTGTGGATAACTAATTATTAAAAAGAAAACAAAATCATATATGACTTAAATGGGTCTAAATGGGTGTAAATGGATGTAAATGGGTAACTGTAAACTAAATGGGTAACTGTAAACTAAACGGGTCTAAATGGGTAGCCCTATTAAACCCCTAAACTAAATGGGTTTGTGGTGTAAATGGGACGGGGTCTAAATGGGGTGGGGCTAAATGGGGTGGGTTTACCCGTATTAACATCACTGGCCTCGAGTCATACAGTAACGTTTCTTTATTAGACTCAGACCAGAGAGATACGACATGTGCGAGATCTCGGCGCGTGAGACACACTCTCCATGTTTGTTTCCGTTGCATGGTTTGGACCCAAAAAAAAAACACACGTGAAGATGATGATGATGATTGTGCAGAAGAAAGAGAGGAGGAGATTGTTATCCTCTGTATTGACGTATACGTTACAGAGCAAGGAAAAATGAAGCGGCACGTTTGTGGTTTGACTAGAGATGGAGGTTGTGATTTGTTTATTTGATGAAGGATTGAATTCCGTATAAGTTTTTTCTTTTTTTTGGGTTGTGAAGATAATTTAGATAGAGTCGTCATGTAGGAAAACATTTTTAAATAGAGTCGTCTTTTTCATGATTAGTATACCAAGATTTGGTTTTCATTTAGTTGTAGAGATGATAGATCCCACTTATTTCACAATTTAGTACTATATATCCCCCACATACATCACCATAAAAGCTTTATATAGAAATTCATATCTTACGTACTATAGTTTGGAAATTGTGATAAAAATATGTACCAAAATTTGGTATAACTTTTACTATGCATTTGTGATTTGTTGCACTTTAATCGTATTCTAACTCGCTTTTCGTTGTGTTTTACTGTATTTAGCGAGTCATTTCAAGTTAGGACGCTTTTGGATGAAGATTGAAGTTTTCAGTATTCAAAACTATATAATGGTTGGTTATCACTAAAAAATACATTCATCAGAATCTTATGAACTTAGACACGACCTTTTTAGTTTCTAAATAATTTTTGTGTTTAATGTGAGTGATTGAGTTAGCTTTGTAAGGATAGATGTTAGATGATGTATATACAAAACTGATAAATGAAGAGGAAGAAAAACATTTAAAGGCTCAAAACCGTGACAATGACAAAGCTAAAAGTAATACCCCCTCCGTTCCATTATATTAGATGTTTAAGAGATTTTTATTTATTTCATTTTGTTAGATATTTTACAAATTTTTATGTATAATTTAATGTTATTTGATTCTTTTGACTTTTCAAATTCTATAGTCTTTTACATAATTGGTTGCATTATATTTTTACTTTATTATTAATTATTCTTTTGCTTATAATCAGGTCCGGCCAATTAGTAATTGCTGCCTAAAGCAAAAAAAAAAATTTGATGCCTTATAAGTTTCGAACCGAGCAGTTATAATTTATGTTTCTTAATTTATGTTCATTCAACCAAAACATCTAATGTAATGGAATGGAAGGAGTAATTTGTATACTTCATTGCATTGTATAATAATATATGCTACATCAACATTCTAACAAGTTGTTTACGGTACCATCTTTCACAAATACATCTCTGATCTAACTTGGCATCAGACACGTACAATATACAATCAGAGTAATTTGAATACCATCAAAATCTCAATTGATCGTTCTCTAGTGTTGTTGTGTTGTAGCTAGAAACGGTTTGAACGTCATTACAACTCCGAGTGCCAATACCACATTCAGAATAAAGAATACCATTTGAGTACCTGCACATTCACAATACCACTTTCACCTTTTTAGTCTCACTTGGTCAAATTTTAATTCTGAATATACTGATATACACATAGAGCTAGTGATCTATGTGAAAATGAATATAAAGAAATTCACATTACCAGGTAGAAAAGTTGCATCCTGACGTTTCTCGCTCCAAGAAAATCTGTCAACAAACGCGAACACAAAAGAGTGAATTTCAATAATCCAACAAGTTTTTTTCGTTTGTTTTACAACGAAAGTCGAAGAAGGAGATAGAAAAAGTTGGTTGCATACATGATGCCTGCAGCTGCTGGACCTATTGCTTTGAAAATAGACATCCCAGTCATGGCAATCCCATTAGCTGCTCCTCTTTGGTCTTGTCTCTGTTTGGTTCAATAAAAATCAAAAATGTTATTGCCAGTTTCACCTATATAGTAAAATGGATCAATGTTCTCAAAATACTTACAACAGCCTTATTTTGAAGGATGAATAAGCCAGTTATAGCAGACACCTGCACACACACACACACACACATAGACTGTTGAGAATATGTATACTAAAAATCCAAATAACACATTCTGCGAAGGTTTTCAGAGACTTACACTTAAGACATTCTTTGCTACGGATGCACTATTTAGCGCCAGGGTAAGCGCAAAACCAGATAAGTTTGCTATTAGTGGGTAAAATGATAATAGAACTAAACCCAAAATCTGTTGAGTATCCAAAATAAGCACAAGATTAATAATTTTCTGCTAAAAAAACAATGTTTGAAGTAAGAACCAATAGAGTATATATGGTGATTACCCCGGATATACGCGTAACTATGATGGGTCCTAAAAGCCTCTCCGCGTAAGAGTAGAGCGAAAGCTGAAAGATAAGGAGACCAAAACCTAGAAATAGTATAGTTTAGGTCAGAGCAATTCAATTTTGTTGTAAAATGTTAGCATTAAGAAGTATGGACACACCTGAAATGGCAAGAACAGAACCAACATCTGCAGAAGAGTAACCCAAACCTCCGTATTTCCTCGGGCTATTTGCCCACAATGAAAATATCTATTGGAGGAAGAAAAGTGAAGATTTTGTTTTTGAGTAAAATAAACAAATATGAATGTGGAAGAATAAGAAGAAGAAGAGGACTCTTACCTCAGTGTAAGCCATATCATGAAGTGAAAAGATGCAGTACACTATAATTGATGAGATTAGTGGCCAGTTTTTCCAGAGAGAGCTTGTTTCATTTGTCTCTGCCGCTTTATGAGATTCAGGGTCAACTATGAGATCATCCAAAGACTCATCATCATCAAACTTGTGATTGTGCAGTGTTTCCTGGAGAGGAGAAACAAACCATCTCTAGGCTTAAGCTACACACACAATTACTAAAGGGGTTTCATGGATCATGAAAAGTAAAGAGCGTACATACCGGAATCCATAGTGAAATAATAGTCACAAACAATGCAAAAATAGATATTGCAAAGCATGGCAAGAAGTAAGGAAATCTGCATTATGATATATAGAGTAATGAGACTATATGTATATTAGTTGAATGAAACTGAAGAAGAGATAAGAAAAATAAGTACTTACTTCCCGAAAATCGAGTCCTCTGAGAATAAACTTGGATATTGCTTAGCAGGCTACAAGACCAAGAGGTGAAAACAAGAATCAAGAAAGGCGAGCGAAGTAGAGTGAAAAAACAAAGATTGAAAGATGTTTTTGTGAATGAGACCTGAGCAAGAAAACCTCCCAAAGCAGGGCCAATGATGAGTCCAATGCCCCATGCTGTACTAACCTACACGATACGATTATACGATAAGATTTCTAGAACTTTCTCTACTCAACTGGAAAAGTTAAAGACTTAAAAAATTCTAGATCAAGAACTTACAGCTGATAGTGCTAAACCTTGATATTCATCGCGGAATATTTCCATTGCGTATGCCTACATTCATCCATTTTTCGTGTTAATATAAGCTTTC
The DNA here is from genome assembly GCA_963576765.1 of Draba incana. Lineage (NCBI taxonomy): Eukaryota > Viridiplantae > Streptophyta > Magnoliopsida > Brassicales > Brassicaceae > Draba > Draba incana. Next base: position 9,950,062 of record OY755205.1, read on the forward strand.
GAGAAATTCATGGAATAAGTATGTACAAAATGTTAAAAGAGAGTGGGTACCTTTATAGGACCAAGTAAACCATTGAAACTACCAAGGCAAAACCTTGTGAAGATAGCCATCCAGAAATTCAAACTTAGACCAAACAGAGTATTGAAAATGACCCTGTTACAAAAAATCAAAGCAAATTGATATAAAAAGGGATAGAACAAATACAATAGATTAAAGGAACAAAATGATCAAAGAATTAACCACTAACACTGAAGCAGTTCCAATGAGGATTACAGGTTTTCTACCGTAACGATCAGCCACAATTCCCCATACAACCGATGTCAACGCTCGACCAAGCATAAAAGAACAACCTTCAAAGGTATAATAAACATACAATGTGAGCTTAAAAGACTTGTAAAATCAAGTGAGAAAATGAAATTACTGATGAATTACCAACAAAACCAGCATAGAACCCAATGTCTTCTTCTTTCTTTGCAATGTTAAAATCATCAATCTAGCAAACACAGCGACATCAAGAACATATTAAACTACTGTTACAAGTTTTTACAAAACCAGAACGTACGGAACAAAAAAAGATTAATAAATATATGTCGACCAAGTGTGGGTACTCACCATAAAGTAAAGAAATGGGAAAAGAGACGAAATAGGCAGAGCTGAAACGTTGCACCACACCAAAAAAAAAAAAAGAGCAAATCATTACATTAACTTCTTTTAAAAAACAATCATTCATCTTCTTGTTCTAATAATCTCAATTAATCTTACCCGTGCAAAGGACGATGATCCAAACGGTACAAAGCTCCCAAAAAGGGAATCCTCTACGAAGCCTTTTCATTTGATCAACTTTGCATCCTGGACAATCGTCATGGTGTTTGTTCTCTAGCAAACACTCTGCATATTCTTCCGACGACATTTTCTCCAATCGAATCGAATCGAAAACGAATTAGAGAAGATGGAGAAGAAGAGGAAGAAGATGCGATGTGTATTAATGAGGGAGGAGGAGTAATCAAGAAAACACAGGATTTTTCACGTAGTGTATTTTAAATTCTGTGTCAACACAAATGACGAGAGACCAATTAATAATACTAGTGAGATAGAGAGAGAAGAGAAGAGGAAAAAAAAAAAAAGAGAAGGAGAAACACAACTTTGGCTTTTCCCTTTGTCAGTCGCCACCAATACATGTCACCTCTGCTAATCTCTTTGCATTTATTGTTTGTTTATTTTTATTTAGTTTGTCACCAGAGATAGAGAAAGTAATTTATTAGGGTTAATTTGCTTACTAGCACACAAAAAAATTATAATTAGTAAACAAACAAAAATTAATTCATGTAGCACAATCATGTCTATTAGATTTAGGTTAAATGGCTAGTATTTTAATTATAGATTTTTTTGGGTTATTCCACCTAATTTCCCAATTTATTACTAGCTTATACTTCCTCCGTTTTGTATTATTTGATGTTATAGAGTTTTCACTTATATTAAGAAAACACTTAATGCTTAGTTATAAATGTCTTATTTTTTGCACTAATTTTTTTTTCATAACTTTGAGTCAATAAAACCAATTAATATGTATTGAAATTTACAATTTGTCATTATTGTTTCATAAAAAATGCATAAAAAATAGAAAAATTAATCTTTCAGAAACAATTTTTTTTCTTCTAAAACATCAATAAAATAAGAATGGATAAGAATGGATGGAGTACTGTATTTAGACAAGGTGCATTAGAGAGCCCATTGGATATAATGTAAATTAAAATTAAAATTAAGATATGCATATCCAAAAACACTCTTAAATGCCTTATTTAAGATTTTTTTTAAGCATAAAACAACTTTAACAAAATCTCTAATGCACATGCTTTTAGATGCAACTTTATTGAAAATCTCGATGTGATGTAATCACATTTATGAAATATACAGTTAGAAACTTTTTTTTTTCCATCTAATCACATTTGGAAAACTTTTTTCTAGCATATTTGCATCCAATCACATTATGAAAAGTACAGTTAGAATTTTTTATTTTTTTTAACTTTTCATTAAACTAGTATTTTTGTGTTTTTTGTTTTACAAGTACTAAATAGTACAAGGCCAAACTTACAAACCTCAGAATGAGTTTGGTTTGCACCCCTAAATACAATAATCTACTGGGCCAAATATCCTAATGATCCACAACACAAGAAACCTAAAAACCCTAGTTGAACTTCGGGATTTTGAGGAAGCCGCCGCTACACTGCACTCCGGCAAAAAAACCGGCTTAGACGGTGAACGATGGATGCAACCACAATCCCGGAACGGTCGACGGCAAGGAGATGCTTTGTCAAAATAATACTCGCAACTCAGGGGTAGCCAGTCAAATTGATAGGGACATCCACGCCGAGAAGTGGGACAACTACTCCGCCGAGGCCAAACCACCGACCGCCGCTGAAGAGAAGCCACACCCTTCACCAAATGTAGCAAAAAGAACCAGAAGCAAATATTGACCGATGCAGATCGAAACATCTACACCACAACCAAATACAAACCCGAAACAAGCGATGCAAGAGAGCAAATAACAACCAAAGCACGGAGAAGCTAAACTTGTACGAGACCGAAGTCGTCAGTAGAGTAAGGAAAGGCTCCTTTATGTAGTCTTACCAGGAAAATTTAGCCAATCGAAATCACCACCGTCCTTAAGCAGATCCGTCAATCAAAGAAGACATCCGGCGAGACACAAGAGGAGACAATTCACCGATAAACCAGAACCGCAAAACCAAGATCATTATGATCATGCGAGCCTTGAGAACTTTAATGATGGGATATTTGTGGTTTCGTATGTTACAAGTGTTAAAATTATCTAGTGTGGACCATGGTGCAATATATCATGAATTTGTATTATTGAAAAAAATACAAATCGTAAACCTGTTTCAATAGTAATCCATTAAAATTTGTCTAAACATATGTAAGATCTTTTATATCAGGGAAAAAATACGAATGAATTAAAATATGCCGAGATATCGTGTTGTATATTGTAGTTGTTTATATTGGACTCGCATGACCAATATTTGTTTATTGTAGTTGTTTATATTGGACTCGTCCGTTGTAAACGATAGACTATACGATCTAATATTGATATTAAATATTAATACATCATGAATCATAGGTATTTTTTTGGGGGTGGAGTCCCATGCACGAATATTAAAAATATCCAGTAACGGAGCCAAAAAAATATTTTATGTCTGTCAATATTAATATAGTTATATAATTATTTAATATAAGAAAAGGGTTTTTTTTTTTTTTGGGTCGTCTATATATGAAAAGGTTTGAACTTTAATCATGCGAGTCACATTTACTTATTTCAAACAAATTATCAATTAAATACCAATTATATAAGCATATAAGCCTAATTTAAAAAAATTCACATGGGTCAATTGACTTCCATATTTGTGAACTAGCTCTGCCATTGGGAATATCTACAATGGTTATAAAAGAGACGTAGGACGTTCCATAAAATGATCGAGTTGGTAATAATAGTTAAACGAAAAAATTAGTAAATCATATGCGTTATATATTTTGAGGAATGCCAGATTGGACAACTTCTTATTGTGGCCTTTTGTCGTCGACCAAAAAAGTTCATTAGTTTTTTTTTTTTTTTTTTTTGTCGGCGAAAGGTTCATTAGTTTTTTAACACTTTAATCAAAGGGGTAAATTTGCTCAATAAAAAAAAATAATAATAATTAAGCATCTAACTAAAATTGAACCATGTGGCCAAATAATAGTCATTAGTTTTAGAGTATTTGGTTGAATTTTGAATTATAGTTTTTTTTCATATATATACATGCCAATTCCTCTTAATCAAAGTTCCTTTATTCACATTTTTCACCCTCTTATAATTTAGTTTTCTTTTTTTGGGGGTTTTTAACACTTTAACACTTTAATCAAAGTTCCTTTATTCACATTTTTCATCCTCTTATAATTTAGTTTTCTTTTTTTGGGGTAAAATCTCCTAGCTTTTTTGTTAATGCGACCAATAGTTTTGATTTCAGGATTAGAGTATAAATTCGAAACAACGCTTCCAAAATCTTTTTTTTTTTAATGGAAAAGTTAACATTACACAATTTCACTATACTTGATTTGGAAAACTTTAGAAAAATACATGTACTTTCGCCAAAAATGAATATCATAAATTATGAAACAGGGGTCGCTTAGGTTCTTGAAAATCTCGAGGCCAGCTGTATACATTAATACGTGTATAAATGTTTAAAAAGTCTTACACAATAGTATGTTAAACTTATTTGAATATTTTTAAGATTTTATGAATCTTCAAAATCCTATATCTAACCTTATCGTTGACTATTGAGTAATGATCATCCAACTTAAAAGAAAGCTTGAAGAAGAGAATAAAAACAAGGAAATATTGTTGAATCTACGATTTTTTTTTCTAAAATCTTATGAAATCTACCACAATCTAAAATTATTTATAAAATCTATCACAAATTGTACCCTAGACATATTGAGATGAGATTATTGTCCATAAGTCAATTTGACATAATAGTTGAATTTTCGTCCACCATCTCCGTTTATGTCTTTCACCATTTCTGTTATCGTCTTTGTCCATCGTCTTCGTCTTTCATCCACCACCACCTCCGTATGTGTGAACCGTCGTCGTCTTTGCCACCATCTCCATCGTCGTTTTCGTTCACCATCATTTTTATCCATCACCATCCACCGTCGTCTTCACCATCGTCTATGTCCTCTATGTCTCTTGTCTCTGTCAACATCCGTCGTCTTTTGTCCACGGTCTTCGTCGTCGTCTTTCTCAACCAGCTCCATTGTCGTTTTTGTTCACCATCGTTTTTGTCCACCACCATCCACTGTCGTCTCTACCACCGTCTCCGTCGTTGCATGTGTCCACCGTCTCCGGTTTATGTCCCATCGCCTCTATCTCTATTCATCACCATTCACCGTCGTCTCCACCACTGTTTCCGTCTCCATCCACCATCTTCTTTGTTTCCACCACCATTAACATTAGAGCATCTCCAATGTATTACACCAAAATGATGTAACACGAAAATGGTGTTGGGTTTTACTCCAATTGTATTTATTCTTTTACAAATTTACAAATTAACCCATCTACTTTTTTTTGAGTTTAATAAATTATGAAATAATTTAAATTTAACATTAAATATGGAAAAAAATATAATACATCATATAAAATAAAGGTATGTATAATAGATTTTGGTTTAAACATCATAAACATATTTAGTTGTCATCATTTATGTATGTTTCTCATTAAATTTGAAATTATTTATAATTTGAGAGACTAATTTATAAATAAAAAAGTTTACACCAAAATAGTTTAACACCAAATTTTACACTATATTTGGCGTAAAAAATGGTTTACACAATTTTGATGTAGAAAATGGTGTTGGGTTGGAGAGGATTTTACACAAAAAATGAGATTTGGTGTTGGGTTAGAGATGCTTTAAGAGAGATAAAAAAGGGAAAGAAGAGAAAGAGAAGGATGATGTATGTAGGGTAAAATTGTTTTTTTTATTAGATGTGTGGTAGATTTCATAAAAAATAAAGAAAAGTGGTAGATCTTATAATTTTCTCTAAAAACAATATTAGATGAAAAGAAGTCTAGTGGGAATGCTCTATTAATCACGTGAGCACACACGATCAATAGTTGATTGGATCGTAGAACTGAACGAGCAAGTTTAACAAGTTTTCGTCACATAAAATTATTAAACGTACGAGAAAACTCAAATAGGGGGAAAGAAAACAAAACAATTCTACACTTTAAAGTGATACCATGGCTCATGATAGACAAAGACTCAATTTGCTCTAAAGAAAAAAAGTTAACGGTTCAACTAAATTTCTTTAAAACTCTATTAGAATGCATATGACAAATTGCTTTATTAATCTTGGTAGATCATTTCAGGATCGCCTCTACTTTTATTTGATGATGATCTATGAAAACGTTGGATACTTTGGTAACTTATTTCGGGAGTATAATTTTATAATCTTGGTAAAATCAGACAAAGCAAACAAAAAAGGAGCTGAAATCCTAAGGTTAGTGAAATTTGATTACAGTTTCTTTCGAAATGAACATAAAAGAATCAACACGGACTCCATACATTTTCCTATCGCCATTGCAAAAGAATTTTCACCTTCGAGTCGTGGTTAGAAATGGCTTGAAGGTGAGAGCTACCCCGACCACGACTATCACATTCAGGACGAAGAACACCAAATGCGATCCTGCATTCGTTTTCAGTTTATTTGTTATTAGCATAAAAGTCATGAATATCATAATTCATAAAGATTGCCAAAGGGAAGTAATGCCATACCTGGTAGAAATGAAGCGTCTAGTCGCCTCTCGCTCCAAGAAAATCTGCCATCAATAGAGATTTTTGTTTAAGACTTCACTACTTCTTTGAATTTACTTGCGCATTCATTCGGAATGTCACTTACAATATGCCAGCGCCGGCTGGTCCAACGGTCTTAAAGAGAGACATTGCAGTCATTGCTATTCCATTTGCCGCCCCTCTTTGGCTCTGATCCTGTTTTTTCATTTATTATTGTTTCATACAAAATACATAGAGTTAGTTATAAAAGATATGAAAATTGTACAGCAATTTACAATAGATAAAGGAATGTAGCTTACCACTGCTTTATTTTGCAGAATCAACAAGCCGGTTATGGCAGACACCTATATTCACAAAACGTGAATATGTCAAAAGAATCTTAAGCACCCAATTAATACATTAACAAGACCTCATTTTATGTACATGTAAACTAAATACACACAACACAAATGAGAAAGAAGGAAAAGGAATAACTTTTTTGTTTTTGGACTTACACTAAGCACATTCACGAGGATTGATGCACAATTCAACATTAAGCTTAGACTGAGACCGGATAAACTTGCTATAAATGGATAGCTCATTTGTATCGGTATCATCAATGCCTGAAACGAAAGAATATTGTCATAAGAACGATCTCTATCCAGTTGCATTCAAGCACTACATATAATTTGCAGAGAAGCACATGTCACATTAAAGGGAATATCAACTGACCCCAGCATAACGCGTGACCAGTACAGGTCCTAGCAGTCTCTCCGCCAAAGGATATACAAACACCTGAAAGGAGAATAGGCCGAGACCTAAAGCAGAATTGTTGATGAGTAATAATAACACAATCTCAGTTTCATTTGTAATAAGAATTCTGATTATTCATAATTGCTCAACTCTCATACAGATTCAAATCAAAAGAGACTCCAATAGTCACAAGTTCTTATCACTAAAACACAAGCCATGAAGAGCCAGAATATTCTGCATACCTGAGATTGCAAGAACTGTACCGACATCATTGGTTGAATAGCTCAGACCTCCATATTTCCTTGGACTGTTAGCCCATAGTGCAAATATCTGCATAGCCAGATTCCAAGTGATCAAGATTTTTTATCCAGACAAAGAGCTCTAATTTCACAAACATAGAGTCTTAATGCTGTTCCATCAATTTTACTCTGGTAAGATACTAGTCTATTTCTTCAACATCATCAAGAAAATAAATTACTGAAATTTTAAAGTTCAGCAATAGAAACCTAATTATTAATTGAGTCCACAACATATTTTGGTTTCAGCTACTTACCTCGGAGTATGCAGTATCGTGTAGACACAGAACACAATACACAATGATAGATGACATCAGGGGCCAATTCTTCAAGAGAGACCCTTGAGAAGCCTTTCTTTCGCTTTTTCTTGCCTTCATGGTAGAATCAGCGGATTCAAGAGATGCAGCTTCAAGTACGTCGTATGTGTCATCATACGATGTGCTCTCCCACTTATGATTGTGCAGTGTTTCCTATTTAGAGAAAGACAGAGGAGACACATGGGTGAACTCTGTGCGAAATATATAAATAAGGAAGACTCGAAATGAAGATAAGGTTCATAGAGCAGAAAGATAAAGTACCGGAATGAAACAGCATAGTACTGTCACAAGCAACGCAAACGCTGATATCGTAAAGCAGGGCAACGCATACCGGAATCTGCATTGGAATTTGCAAAAAAGATCATGAGATTCCATTATATCCATTCCATTAACCTCTTAAGCAGAGGAATAAGTATACACACCTGCCAAAAAGGGAGTCTTTGGAGAACACATTTGGATATTTGTCCGCCGGCTGATATTGGAGAACAATGATAGGCATTAATTAGAACGCTAAATACGAATCAATACGCAGGAAAACTGCAGTAAGGCAAGATGGACACATAAAAAGCTCCAAGCATCACATGATCAACTTACCTGTGCTAAGAAACCCCCTAGAGCAGGACCAATAATTAGTCCAATGCCCCAAGCAGTACTAACCTGAAATGAATAAAGTTACAAGAGTCACAAAACCAATAACCAAAATAAGTAAAAAGTACATGATGGAAAAGCTTACAGCTGACATTGCGGTAGCTTGGTATTCATCACGAAATATTTCTGATGCATATGCCTGAAAAATAGATTTGAGATATTGCAACTGAGAATCTGGTGTGCACATCAAATAAATAAACCAAGAGTAATAGTACAACAAAAAAGGTCACCTTCATTGTTCCAAGCAAACAGTTGAAACTCCCAAGAAGAAACCTTGTGCCAATTGCCATCCAGAAGTTTATGCTTAAGCCAAAAAGAGCATTGAAAATGGCACTGCAATATCCACCTAATCAGTCATCTAAACACAAACATGGATACAAATAATCAAAATTATCTTTGAGGATACTAACATTGAGATGGTTCCCAAGAGTATAATCGGTTTTCTTCCATACCGATCAGCCACAATACCCCAGAACACTGACGTCAGTGCTCTACCGAGCATAAATGAGCAAGCTTCAAAGTATTAAGAGATCAATTAGAACAAACAGTAGAGGGATATGGACATTCAATTGCAGGCTAACAAATGACTGAGGTAAAGTCTTCTCACCCACAAATCCAGCATAAAAACCGATATCTTTCTCCGTCTTTGCAACATCGAAATCCTCAATCTATGTAAACAAAGGAGACATGGAAGATTTACTATTGACAGCCTATGATAAAAGAGTATACGATGTGGTATACATCAACCCCCCAATTGTATAACTCTCAATTTGCACACAAAAAAAATGGTAGCATTCGGTAATCAAATGACTCACCATATAGTAGAGAAATGGATAGAGCGATGAAATAGGCAGAGCTGCAAAACACATGAAAATTCATTCAAAAAACACATGAGAAACTCCATAAAGAACCGTTACTTTCAACACAAGTTATCACAATTAGTAGCAAAACCAATTATAGCCAAACATTTTCAGAAAAATTGCCGGAAAAATAAATAAAACCAAAACTAGTCTAATCACCAGAATCTCTCCAATTTCACAAAAACTCAACACAAAAACCCCTAAAGAGGTAAAGAAATTTAACAAAATAAATAAATAAACTGTATTGAGAATTAATCAAAGGAGGCTAAGACGGAGATTACAAGTGGATAAGACGATGATCCAAACGAAGGTGAGCTCGAGGTAAGGGTAACCTCGCCGGAGCTGTTTCATCTGCTCCACTTTACAACCGGGACACCCTTCGTGATAATTGTTCTTCTCCAACAACGCTTCCTTGTATTCCTCCGCCATTTTCCGAATTCAAATCCGACACAGGACAAAATCAAAGCCTCAACCTAAAATTCCCATAACATAAAATTTATCAATCTAATGCAATACGGAGTTAAAACGCAATAAAATTTCCGAAAAATTGTAACGGAATATTTATCAAAATTGTATCGGAAAAATCCATGAATACCTCACAGAGATTCTCTCTATCCGTCGCTGGAGCAGAACGTGGAGTGAAAAAAAACCCGAGGAGTCGGTCAGGTAACGAATATATATTGTCTTACTGTGTGTGTGTGTATATATATAGTGTAGGAACTAAACGGCAAAAAAAGTGGTGTCACGCTTCACATGTTCACGGTCCAAAACATCCTCCACCTCCATTTTTTTTTTGTCATTCGTTACTAATAAGATTACAAAGTTAGTTTTTTTTTCAAATTTGCAAATAGTCCTTGTTTAAGTAAAAGTAATCATCTTACATTTAAGAAAATATTAATTATATAGTGTTGGATTACTAAAAACACCTATATTGGGAGGTTTTTACAAGAGTTTTAAACACTAAAATATAATATTCAAGTATAAGAAATATTAATAAATAAATGTTCTAAAAAATGGAGAATTTTTTTTTGAAGTATCTTGTTTAAAATATTTTGGAGGATGAATTTTTAATTTTAAGAAATCCATACAATATTATATTATTACTTTTTTATATATTTGTAAAAACCTCTTCAAAAACCATAGATGGAGGTGGTGGTCGAAGGGTAGGAGGAATGTTTTTGGAGGTCACATGGGATAGTGAAGACAGATAGAAAGTGACAATTGAAAGTAGAAGAGACATAAAATAGGACTAAACAATGTTGTCTAGTGAAGATATCTTTATGACTTGGTGGAATGGTTATCTTAATTAGCAAATCCAATTCCTTCACGTGTGTATATTATAATGTTTTATTTCAATAATTCTCATTTTGTCTTGTTAGGGAGGATAGATGCATCATCAAAGTTAAAAAGCAGTAGATTCTTCATTCAGATTGGTAATATACTACAAGTCAGTAAACAATAAAAAGGAACTTTATTCTTGAAGAAAAATAATACTGTAGTATTAAAAACTTTAGATCTTTCAGGAAAAGGTAGATAACATTTGTCATTTGGATTAAGAGAGATTGATTCCCCTATTCAAAATCAAAATTTAAAGCTTTTTTAGAATCGCAAAATCGCAGAAACACAATTTTTTATTACTAATAAAAAATTGCATTGGAAACGTGGTAAAGATTTGCGTTTTACGATGTGTTTTTTTTTTTTTTGCATATTTTCAAAACCATTTTCTTACTTAATTATCCGCAAAGCCGTTTTGCGATTTACATGTTCTTACAATTTAATCATAAATTTCACAAAAGTTCTTTCTAAGTCAACCATAGTTGACTATGACACGGGATGTTACACACAGTGAAATATCATATCAATTTTTTTTTTTCTTGAAAATTTTCTTATATCATATCCATATTGACAATATAGTTATTCATAGATAATACAAGAAAATATTTCGAATAACAGACTCGAATCTCAAATTATATACTGTATGAATAAAAATATTTAAAATATCAATTCTCAAAGAAAAACATATCTTAAATGAGTTACATTAAAGAGATATGGTGGTAACATAATTGACTCATTATGTCGACAAAGACAAAAATAAATTTGACTCCTCGCGTTGTGTTGTCCGTCCAAGAAGAGTAATGTGCGTGTAGACAATTCCACGTCAGCAGTAATAGTGGAGCCCACAAGCAAATCACGAGTTTACCGAAGAGCTCCGCGTGTTACGCACACAGTAAACCACAAGCAAGCTTTGCAAGAGCGCGTTGCAGCCAGCCTCCTACACGTGGGGTCGAGACGTTGACACTTGGTCCATACCTCTTCTACAGTACATGTTTGGCACATCTTTGATCTTATTACATGTGATGATGTAAGCGTAGACAACAAATGTATGATAAATTAATAAGACCAAGGCCCTGTTGGTTTGTCAGCCGTTGGGCGGCTGCGTTTAGCGTCCAAATTCTGCGATCAGACGCCGTGTTTGTTGTTCGTGCGTCTGCCGCGCTTCTGGTCGCTGCGTTTGATCGCGAGTTCGTTCGTTACATAGACGCGCAACTGATTCAAATTTTAACTTTTTTTTGTTAATTTATAAAATATTATTAATTTAACTCAATTGTTTATTATGCGAAACATATTGTTTCCATATGTTATACACAAAAATAAAAAGTATTAAACCCAATTTATAAAAATAATAATTTAACTCTTAACATAAAAAGTATTACACCCAATTTATAAAAATAATAATTTAACTCTTAACTTAAAATATCTAATAAGGTAATCCGCGTCTTTTCGCATATTCAACTCTAATGGTGTCTCGCAAAGCTTCCATTGCTCTATCACTGGTCGGTTCATATGGAATATGTCCACCATGAACACCAACAACTTCATCATCTTCTTCTTCTTCTCCATCTTCTTCTTCTCCATCTTCTTCTTCATCACCATGAGCATAATAATTTTCTCTGCTTTGCCAACGTACAAAATCTGAATCTTCCCGATGTGAATCGCGTATAAAGTTGTGTAGTGCTATCGTCGATGTTACAAGTTTGATCCACTTAATCAATCCATATTTAGGATGGTTACGACCCAATATCCTCCATTTCGCTTTCCAGACTCCAAATGTTCGCTCAATTACTGATCGTAAACCTGAATGCTTTCGGTTAAACAACTCTCGTGTATTTCTTCGTGGTCCTCCTCTAGCAAATTGCTCAAGATGATATCGCATCATACCGTATGGACCAAGATACCCTGTCCTAGTAGGATATCCTGAGTCAACAAGATAGTACTTTCCATTAGGTGGATGTGGAAAAGAAGGCTCATTCCTCGCACAATGAGTCAAAACCTTTGTATCATGTGCTTTACAAGGTTCACCAACATATGCATATATGAACTTCATATCAAAGTTGCATATAGCAAGAACATTTATTGTAGGCTCCCTCTTTCTACCTCTATATGCTTATGCTGCATTTCCACGAGGAGGGCGAACTGAGATATGAGTTCCATCAAGTGCTCTAATACAATCTTTAAATGGCCAATATTGATCATCATTCCTCAAAAATTTTCTTGTAAACTCACCTTCTTCTGGTGTTAGTGTATCCGCCGCAAACCTCAAGAGAGCACTCAGAACATCATCAAGTTTCCTTTTCACTGTATCCAATGACCGTTGATATCTTTCAGCTATAACCCGATTGGTCAAATCTTGACCAACTACCTCAAGAAACATGGCAACAGATTCCTCAACGTAGACATTTTCAGACTCTTTTAGCCCATATCACCTAGTTAACATCCTGTATAAACCTTCAAATGTTCTTTGGTTCATCCGAAGAATATCATAACATTGTTGGTCTAATCCGTACATAAGCTGTTGTACATGAGCCCATCCTGCTCCTCGATCTATTCTGTGACTCAATCTCTCAGCAGTGAACAACTCAAACAAACGAGGTCCATCATCATCATCATCATCATCATCATCGTCATCATCATCCAAAATCCATCTTCTAACCATCTACAAAATAAGAGCAAGAGAAATAGTTGTATAAGAGATATAAAGCCTTCTTAATTTTAATTAAGTAACTAATCTACTGTAGAGTTCTTTAGCCTTCTTAATTTTAATGTGAACATACCAAAACACTAATCATGACGAACAAGTCAAGTAAGACAAAAAGAAGAGTCTTTACAAATCAAGAACATCGAAATCTCCAAAAATAGAAACCATTAACAATCTGATATCACAATCGACCAAACATTCATGAAGCAAAATGTATTGCAAATGATTCAACAAGAAGAGTATTTTTTCAAATCAAGAACATAATACAACAGATTCAGAAATCAAGAAGATAAGATAGAAAAGCTCTCTAAACCAAATCATCGAGCTTTTTTCCTGTCCTAAACTACAAGTAACTAATCTTATCTTCGTCACTTGGAAACGCTATAAAACCTTCACGATTCACAGGATCAGCTAAAAGATGATTAACCGAAGCTTGGTGAAATGGAGACCACTTTATCACTCCAGGCAATCCATTAAGTATCTCTAATACACGCTGAACACTAGAAGCATATTCTCGTTCCAATAACTGTGTTGCTATTTGATTCTTCTCCGCAAGAATTTTGTTTCGTGCAACAGAAGTCTCTACAACTAAATCTTTCTCTCTACGCTTTCTTTTCCGAGTAGATCCACTTTGTGTTTGTGTCTCTACAGCCTGAGTTTCAGTCTCTGGCGCTGGCGTATCTTTATCCACAGATTCAACTTCATCCTCATTATAAATTCCATCTAATCTAGAATCTACTCTAGAATCTAAACTAGTTTCTCCTTGCTGAGCACTCCAACCTTCTTCTCCAGTCACAATAATACCACTAAATTCATCACGAAACAAATCCATATTAGCCAGTGGCTTACTTCTGTATTTCACCGAATTTGGCCACTCGTACATAGCAAGAATGGACAAGTATTAGTTTCAGCAAGTATAACTAAATCAGACACAAGTAATTATAAATCAGACACAAGTATTAGCTAAATCAGACAAGTATTAGCTAAATCAAATACAAGTAATTATAAATCCATTAACCACGGTTTTACACAAATTCTTGTACATTTCTATAAATTCTTGTACTAAGAATCGTTTGATGAATAACACTTTGTCTCAACTGGATGATGTCTTGGTAACTAGCTAAAATTACCCAACAAGTAATATAACACTTGCTAACCGTAGCTAAATCAGAACTAGCTAAAATTATCCAATAAGTATAACACTAGCTAAATCAGAACAGTAGCTAACTTGTATAACACTAGCTAAATCAGAACAATAGCTAAGTTGTATTGAGAAAAGAAATGTTAATACCTTTTTACGCTCTTCCCACCAATCATCAACCATATCCACTCTTCCCATATCATCATATCCAATGCCACTCCTATTCTCAATTAATCTCTTGTATTTGTTGTATGATTTTCTACTAGTATCATACTTGTTTTTGAATTTATCCCATGTGAGGTAACCTCTCTTAAATCTGTCCTCGAACTTCTTTATGATGGTTTCTTTCCCGGTTTGATTCATTCCAACCTTCGTTTTATTTCCTTTGAGTTTCTCTTCCTCAAAGAGTTCAAAAAAATACAGACATTCCTCATCGGTCCAATTCTAAATAATAGTTCATCTAAAATCAGTCACAAGACATGTTTTTTATGTATGTCTAACAATTCTAAAATCATCTAAATAACCAAGAGATTACTCCACTCCATCTACATTCTATCTACACTCCATCTAAAAGCTTATTCAAAAAGGTAAGAAGGTTACTTACATCACTAGCCATGTTTCTTCTTTTATCTTTGATCTTTGCTCAAAATCTTGACGAACAATTGACAATCCTTCATGAAGAAAGGAGAAAGTAAATTAAATGAATAGTCAAAAAAAGTTATGAGTGCATATCAATGTGTTCATTTTGCTTAAGAAAAAAATACATGATTCCAGAGAATCATCAAGATATCAAAATGAAACCTCACAATAACCCAAGATAGCAAACAAAGAGAAGTTTGATCTTAAGCATGAGTCCATCAATCAAACACAAAACCATAACAGTAACACTCATTTACTCGTTGATATATTCAAGGCTTCACAACAAAGTCATTAGCTGAAAATATAAGAAAGAGAAACTCCAATTAGACATTTTTCAATCCCAATTAGTCAATTACCAACGATTTTCATTCTCTCACCAAAGAATAATATATTCTAAATTAAACACACTAAAGCACGAGCTTTTCTTCTCAGACCATATAAACACACCATATAAAGCAAGAGCTTTTCTTCTAAGACCATATAAGCACGAGCTTTGCAAATTAAACACATATAACCACTGGAAGATGAAGTCAATAGAGCTTTTCTTCTAAGACCAATTTCATAGAAACCCAATTTCGATTAGCTCAAATTGGAAACATAAACATACAAATCAAGGTCTACCAAAGCTTAGACTAAAGCACAAGAGATATATATACACGAAAAATCGCGTTTTAGAGAAGGGAGGGAGATGCAGAGAAATCAGAAAGCACGAGAGAGATGAAGAAATCTGAAGAAGGATACTTACCCTTTGTTTGATTCTCGAATTGGGTTTCCGAAATAAGAAGAAAAATGAAGAAGATGGAGAAATTTATTAGACTGGAAGAAGATGGAGGAGTTGAAGAAGATCGGCGTCGAAGGAGAAGATTTCTATCAAGCTAATAATCAATTTAGGGCTAATGGCATTTTTTTGTAATTCATAAATATGTAGAGGGATAATTTTGTCTTTTAAACCTTTAAACGCAGAATTTTTAGACGCACCGCTGAGTTACTCCTGCGGCTAGAATTTTTAGACGCTGGTCGCTGCGACTGATCACAGCGTTTGGCCGCAGGTGTCTGCGTCTAACAAACGAACAGAAACTGATCGCATGCCGCAGACGCAAGCATCTGAGTCTGCCAAACGAACAACCTTCAAGTCCATCCGTTAGTCTCAGAGAATTAAAAAAAAAAATTACAAAAAAAAAACAAATTTAGGTGTGATTGTTGATGAGCCCGTTTCTCTACTGAGTCCATCTTTACAGGCTACGTGGGGCAATGTCAGTGGTGCATTTTTTTTTAAAAAATTCGATTGATATGGTTTTGAATATTGATTTATTTTTTTCAAGATTTTGGTATATTTTTATCAAATGTCGAATCTTTTCAAATGTGAATAATATAATGATTAATTGAGATCGACTTCGTGAGGAAAGAATGCATCGACAATTGAAAATGATTTGATTGAGCATATTTGGTAAAAATATGACAGAAGTGAAGACTAGAGCACTTGATTGTCTTTTTATCATACTTTTACATGTTTTCTTGCATTGAACGTTTTTACGGATTGCAATATTACTTTCTTTTTATAATCCTCTATTTTTATATATGTACTACTTTGATTATTTTCCATTTTGCAAATATTTAAATTTAAATTTAAAATTTTATTTGTTATGATATCCATGCCGGTCTCATTATTGGCGACAAATTTATTAACCGTATGTTATTGAGTCCCAAACAATAAACTAATATTAAAAAAATTACTAAAAAATTCTTATGAGATTCTCAAAATCTCACTATAAAGATCCAATTTTATTGGGCCTTTTGTTAGGGTCCACGCAAAAGAATTGGTTTTTGGGTTTTGCAATTGAAGTTCCGATATAACTGCATTGACTCGTAGGTTTTTTGGGTAAACGGGTTTTCTTTAGTAATCAAATCAAAAGGGATGCAGTTTTGCAAATATCTTTCATGCACAAAATGACCCTAATTGAAATTTTGATTAGCTAGTTAGAATCTACTCTTAGTTACATTTTGAATGAAAAAAAACACATAACTAAACCTAATACATCATAGTCTAACATGAAATCACTTTAATCTACAGAGCTATAATTTATAAGTGAAACTACTCACACATTGCAAATGAGAAAACATAAATATAAATTGAGTTAAACATAGTGAAAAGAGTATTACATATGATTTTTCCATAGATTCAGTTTAGTATTTTGTAGATTTTCTACTAGAACTACAAGCTTAAGACAAACTAAAAATATTTCTACTAGAACTACAAGTTTCCTTTGACGAGACGATAAATTTTTTAAAACAAATATTGTTGTATGGAAAACAAAAATTAAAAATACTTCATTTGATGAGACGATGATTTTTTAAAATAAAAAATGTATGGGATTTCCTTTTTTCATTTAAGTTGTTGCTAGGCCTAGTTGCTGCATTCCAATTTTTCTCAAAAAAGAAATAAAAAACCAACTCCACTAAATTTAATTGTGGATAAATAAACTGATGACACAGAGACTCTACAATAAGTAACCAAAGAGCGAATTATCTTCTGCTTCCATTTCATCCATTGGACCAAAACATAAGATAGAACAGAAAAGAAACCAAAGGTGAGGAAAAGCTCTGTATCTCATCCATGGCGACTATACCCACTACAGCCACCACAACCATGTGTCCATCTCCTCCAATCCCAACAATTTCTCCATTACTCAGAATAACTCACCAATGTCAACCATCTCCTTCTTCATCTTCCATAAAGCTTCTTGGTACTTCTCTGTTTTCCGGCGAAGACAGAGTCTCCGAAAACTCGGAGATGATCAAAACTGAGAGATGGGTTTCTCAATTAGAAAAGAGAAGAAAAAGAAGAAGAAGAAGAAGAAGAAGACAAGGTTTTGATCGTTTAGAGCCTGAAGAATATGAAAATGCAGAACCAGAAACAGAGCCAGAAACAGAGGATTCTATTAGTGTTCTTAATGGAGGAGCTTCTTCACGATCTGGGTTTTTAAGTCGTTTAGAGGAAGTTCAAATTTGCTTGTACCTCAAGGTATGATTCATCTATGAAGGATTCAAACTATTTATCCTTGTTAGTCTTAAAAATCAAAACTTTTTTTGCCAGGAAGGAGCAAAGCTTGAGAATTTGGGAACAAGTGTTGAAAATAATGAAATGGTATCAGTATTGCTGTCCTATAGTACTGGGAAAGGGTACAAGAAGCGTAGTGTTAATGAGATATTATGTCGAAGAAGAGAAGCGAGAGAAAAGATTACTCGTTGTTATCGTAGGCTTGTTGTCTCTATTGCAACAGGTTACCAAGGCAAAGGTTTGAATCTACAAGATTTGATTCAAGAAGGAAGTATCGGTCTTCTTCGAGGAGCTGAAAGATTTGATCCCGAACGAGGTTACAAACTCTCTACTTATGTCTATTGGTGGATCAAACAAGCCATCTTAAGAGCTATCGCGCACAAGTCTCGCCTAGTTAAATTGCCGGTGAGTCTTGCATCGGTCTCATTGTGATACATTAACACATATTCAATTCATATATATATATTTTGAATTACCAGGAGGTTTGGAGCCCAAATTATGTAATCCCCCTAGACCCGCGTCATTTACTTGCTTAAATGACGCGGTAGCAAAATCGTTTGTAAGTGGAGCGTGACCATCTTTAGGGGTTTAACTATATGCATCAACTGTGTTAAAGGGTAGTCTTTGTTATGGGAAGTGAAGTGGTAAGTAATTAGTGAATGCATCGTTTTTAGATTCTTGTGTGTAGGGAAGCATGTGGGAGTTGACTGCAAAAGTTGCTGAAGCTAGTAATGTTTTGACAAGGAAACTAAGGCGGACACCGAGCTGTGAAGAGATTGCAGAACACCTCAACATCCAGGTATCAGCGGTTAGACTCGCAGTGCAGCGGGGAAGATCCCCTGTTTCGTTGGACCGAGTTGCGTCTCAAAATGGCCGTATGACATTACAGGTACTTCAATTTTCTATGAAAATGCAAAACCAGAGAGAGATAGAAAGGGCAATGATTAAAAAAATTAAAAAAATTGAATGTCAAATTTATTCAAACCAACAATGGTTTTACAACAAGTGCAACATTAATTAAGCTGAAATACGAAAGATTTACTTTAACATTAGAGGTAATAATTCAAATTGAAACAACCCATGCTTCCATTCCACTTTTGTAACAGCAATCAGCTAGACTTGTGGACAATTGGTTTCAAACTTGTTTATCAATGATTTTAATTAGATGTGAAGCCGTAAGAGGGATTTCCCGATGTTGCCCATTGTTGCATTCCCTCCAAATGGTATGGAGAGTAATTAGTAACTTTGGACTGATTGGCCATGTTTTAGGAGATTGTACGAGGACCGGATGAAACAAGGCCAGAGGTGATGGTGAAAAGGGAACTCATGAAGCAAGAGATTGAACAGCTTTTAGGAACTCTTACCGCGAGAGAATCTCGAGTATTGGGACTCTACTTTGGGCTCAACGGAGAGACTCCTATGTCGTTTGAAGAGATCGGTAAGTCGTTGAAGCTTTCAAGAGAAAGGGTGAGGCAAATCAATGGCATTGCTTTGACGAAACTACGAAATGTACATAATGTGAATGAATTGAGAATATACTATTCCTCTAGTGAATAAAGAGCAAAAATATATGCAAATTGGTTGTTCATGATCATTTATAGCAAATGAAACTAAAATATAAATATGTTGTGTTTACAAATAAAAAAAAGACTAAACACATAACTGTACAGATGGAGAAGAAGACCAATGGGTACACTCAATGCTCTCCTTTATGGAGATTATGAAGGATATAAAGAGAAGCAGAGGACAAGAAGATACAAACTGAATAACTAAGCAAATCGAGACCCGTAGCGATTGTAACCATCTTGCTTCTTTCGAACATTTTTACTAGAAGAATCATGACGATAACATGTCCCACTTTGGTTTTGAGCTCATCCAGTGAACTGATCTTCATCCATTTTGGTCTCTCTTTCATCGCAAACATTCCAAAGAGCGAAGAGGCTTTAAGGGCACGATCGGATTCTGGAGGAACATCAGGAGGGGAGTTACTTATGAAGAGTCCATACAAACCCATACTAAATATTAGCATAACTGTCCCGGCCAAATAAACATCTGCAAATCAAAATTTCACATAGCAAATGAGTATTATAACAATTCAAACCGGTCTTGCTCGTATATTTACAGCACATTAAACCTATAGCTTCGACTAGGCGTAAAACCATTTGGCCGGTGTGGATGCCTTTGACACAGTTGGTCCAATAGACTTTATATGCTTCAATGATATAGACACACCCCTACATAGTTAGTCTTTACATTAGTACATAGAATGGTGTATTCGCAAGTGTATGTCAAAAACATTTTCAGACTAAAACCATAAAAAGTTACATTGAGGAAGCAGAGTAGTGAACCAGCAAGCGAACCTCCTACTGCAAATAGCGCCAAGAACCGAAAATCAAATATGACCTGCACAATTTAATATAAAAAAAAAACCATATCATTACACCATCCTTAAAACTTGAATTACAGCTCAAAAGTCAAAACAAAAACTCCAAAAGTCTCAAAATCAATATTGATGAAACAGAGTAAACTTAAAGAGCCTAAAAGAAGTTAAATTTTTGTTGTTACCCTTTCAACGGTTGATTCGGTGGAACGAAAGAAGCGAGCAAATGGGCTGTTATCCACACTTTTATTGCTAATCGTTACATGAGAACTAGACAAAGTGCTCCCGTTGACAGGGATCGAGCTAGAGGTCGATGATGATTCCGGTGACGATGAGGCAAGAGTTGCTAACGGAAACAGGAAACGGCGGCGCGTGGATAGCACGTGATGGTTTGGGATCGGGATCGGAACGGAGAACGAAGGGGCTGAGATTAAACTGGAGAGAGCCATAGAAAATAAAGAACAAGGATTAGGCGGGAGAGGTATATGTGGTGTATGGAGGACGTTGGTTTTTCTTTAGAAATCAATCACAAAGCCAAAAAAAAGGTCAATTCTTTGCATTTGTTAGTGACATCATACTAATCAAATTTATCACTATAAAATATGGTATGATTGGTGACCACGCAGTACAAGTTTTTTTTAGCTATAAGCTATATTCGTAAACGGTTATAAAAATAACGTAACGATGAAAGGAAAATATGATACAAAGAAAGCTAAATGTTTTTGATAAAAGAAATTTTGTATCGTTTTTATGATTGGTAAATACAAAAACGGTATAACTTGTACCGTTGCCAATCAAAACCAATTTTTTATACAAATATATAACAGGAAAATGTCAAAAAAACCCGAACTTTCAAATTATGGACGAAAAAAACCTAAACTTTCAAAATGTCATTTAAATCCCAAAGTTTTGGTTGACTTTTTTAAAAATGGTTAACTTTCGTTGACTTGACTATTTTAGGCATGTCGTTAAGTTTCCGTTAGCAATACAATTGCAGGGT
The DNA here is from genome assembly GCA_963576765.1 of Draba incana. Taxonomy (NCBI): domain Eukaryota; kingdom Viridiplantae; phylum Streptophyta; class Magnoliopsida; order Brassicales; family Brassicaceae; genus Draba; species Draba incana. The sequence continues at coordinate 9,971,507 of OY755205.1, forward strand.
TAATTTTCCGTTAGGCAAAACGACGACGTTTTTGAAAATATAGCAAAGTCTAAAAAAAACAAGAACTTTCAAATTATTGACGAAAAAAGCCTAAACTTTTCAAAAAAATGTCATTTAAATTCTGAACTTTTCAAAAAATGTCATTTAAATCCTGAACTTTATGACTTCTTTGTGATAGTGTACAACGGAATAACCGTCTTCATGGGTTTGTGGTACCACACACACATTTCAACGATAAACCACGACTTATGATGCTAACAAGCAAGCTTCCATGCACGAGAAGCGAGTCCTTGAGATCAATCCACGATACCCGATACATATTTCACGCTTTCATCCTAGAATTTTGCAAGATTGATTTTTTTGTCAATTACTCGTCTAATTAAAGAAATATAAAAGGTACAAGAAATGTTTGTTTACCTTTGTGTCGCTTGCAGTTCTATTCTTGACTTCTTTGGTAATAACGTGTCGTGGAATGATTTTAAAGACACGATTTTTGCGCATGCAAGCTTGCTTGTTGGTATAAGAGAGTGTTTGAGACTACATAATTCTCTCTATGTTTGCACTCCAACAGCAATGTTGTTTAAATCATCAAAAATGTTGTTTAAATCCCAATTTTTTTATTCCCGTGTGATAACATCAACGGAAGAACCGTATTCCTGGGTTGTATGGCACCACACACACACTTCGACGGTAAACCACAACCTCTGATGATTATAAGCAAGCTTACATTCATGGAAGCGAGTCCTTGAGATCAATCCAACCAAGACATTGTATTACATCTTCAATCTTCATCCGCTGTACGCTGTCACAAGAAAGTCATAAAGTTCAGGATTTAAATGACATTTTTTGAAAAGTTGAGGCTTTTTTCGTCCATAGTTTAAAAGTTCATGTTTTTTTCGACACTTTGCTATATTTTCAAAACGTCGTCGTTTTGCCTAACGGGGATTGGTAACGGAAAATTAACCCCGTAATCGTAACGGAAACTTAACGGCATGTCAAAAATGGCCAAGTCAACGAAAGTTCACCATTTTTAAAAAAGTCTACCAAAACTTTGGGATTTAAATGACATTTTGAAAGTTCAGGTTTTTTTCATCCACAATTTGAAAGTTCGAGTTTTTTTTGACATTTTTCCCAATATATAACATAAATCTAGGGAAAGACCGATGAATATGAACATATTAGATTAGTTAAAGCCTGAATTTGTAGTTTAAAGATTGAAATGAAAGTGAAATTGTTTGGTGTTTTAGTACAAAACTCGAATAATAATTTTAATTTGGATAATACTAGGAAATTTCTGATTTTGTAGAAAATATCTACGGTGACAAACAAAAAAGAGTTTCGGATTTATTATGACGAAAATGAAAGTTCATAGAAGGAATTCCAGATACACAAAAAAACATCATCCTAAATATGTGTTAGCCTCTGGTGCGATTAGGTCTAGCCGCCCATCTTTTTCTGATCTCAAAATTCCGGTTGACCGGTGTGTGGCGGCTCTGATAGCGCCAACGCCGGTCCAATTAGCTGTTACTTATCTCTCCGGTGGCTTGGCGCATCATTCTTCTATCTGCAGTAAGTTCGTATCGAGTTCTCCAGCCAATTTTCCTTTGTCGTGTTTTGGTTGCGGTGTAGAGAGGCTTTAATTGGTTGTTGTGGAGAACGGCGATTCCGGTGTTAGATTGTGGCGAAGTTATGGTGGTTGTCGGGTTTTTTTAAGGTTTGAAGATGTTTGTAGAGTCTTTGTTTTCCGTTAATTTCTCGTTCGTGGCTGTTATTCGGAGACTGCCTCGTGGTTTCGATTGGAATGTGGTGGGTCGGTTTTAGCTAGGGAGGAAGCGCCGGTGGTCTTTGTGCTCGTTCTGAGAGTCCGTCTTTTAGATTGTGGTTTATTTGTTTGGGATCGGTGCCTCCGTTTCATTCCTCGATTAGCTCGCCGGAGCTAGCTCCGCCTGTCTTTTCGGCTCTTGGTCGGCCTCTTTTCAGGTTTGATTTGGGTCTTCTCTTGCAGCTTTTTCCGGTTTGATCTCGATCAGTCGGTTGTTGCGGTAATCGCTTGCCTAGTGTTGGTAGTTTGTAGTGTGGCATCTTTTGATCTCTGTTTGTTAGAGTTTGGTATTGGAATAAGGTGTTGGTTCTGGTCTTTGTCGCTTCTACTTGGTGCTATCTTATTCAGGTTCGAGGTTTAGAGGTGAGTTAGAGTGTGTCGATTGGGTTCGTTATTCGGATGGTAATTCGCTGTGGAGGCATCTACTAACCGTATTTGGAGCGGTTTATGCTTCATGTATGGTTATTCGACGAAGCAGTGGGTCGTTCTTCAATTCTTATCTTGCGTGGAGGTTATCAGTCTTTTGTCGGTAGATGACGGAGTTAGAGTTCACGAGTGCCCGCGTTTAAGAGTTGTGGTTCCTCTTTAATGTTTTCCTTATTGGCTATCAAGATCCTTCTTGATTCTACTTTCTCTCAACGGTCTTGTTTCTTTGGAGAAGTGGTATTGGTGTAGTTTCTATGCTCTGTTTGTTGCTTGTCCTGCATTCGTTCTGCTAGTGCTGTCGCTGGAAGAGTTTTTGTATCGTCATGTATTATCTGATGGAAGCTCTTGATGTTTGGCTCAGTTACTTCTCTCCTGGTCCTTTGGAATGTTTGTTGGTTTGTTTCGATTTCAGTGGTTTAGTTTTAGCGTCGAGAACTCCTTATCCTTTTCCTTTGTTCCATTTCTCTTTGTTCTAATTTTGTTTCATATCTCTTGCTTCTCTCCGTGAGTCTTTTGGCTCCGGTTTAGGTTCCGGTTTCACACCGGCTTTGTCTCCGGTTTTGGCCCGGTTTTGTTTCCGGTTTTTGAACCGGCTTTGTATTCCTCTCGGTTTCGTATCAATAAAATCTTTAGATGAAAAAAAAAAAGACAAACAAAAAAGAGACGAACAACGGAATTTACGGAATTTTGTGGTAGGTAGATTCGATCTGAACTAAAGTAAACTCATCAGTATTAAAATTCACCAAAAAAAACTCATACAGTCAATTAAAAAACTTTTACAACTTTAACGTTTAGTGGATGAGTGGTAGGTGAGATTTACACATAGGATTTACATACTAAACTATACTAATAAGTGGAGAATATATGTTGATTAATTTTTCAAGTAGTGAGGATATTATGGTAATTCACGCTGGAGTTTGTCACGTCTCTCTATCACTCTTATAACGATAGTCAGGTGCGTCTTCCCACTACTCTCTCTTCTTCTGCGTCCGTAACAAACCTTGTAAGTCTCCTTCAATGGTGTTTTCGATTCCTCCTTATTATCTCCTTTGATTGATTCTCATATTTCATCGTCTCGCTTCTTCCTGTGTTTCCCTCATTTGCAGATCTCGTCCTTCCGTTGCATAATGGATCTCGCGTCGAATCTCGGTGGCAAAATAGACAAATCCGATGTTCTCACCGCCGTCGAAAAGTATTCTTCGTTTTCCCCCTTTTTTTTTTCTCAAAACGAATCGTTCTAATTCATCGATCGTAGTTTTATTCTCCGATTCGCGTTTTCTTCTCATGCATATTGATGATTCGCGTTTGCAATATTTCCATCCATTTTTTTCTCTTTTCATGTAACATTATCTCCCAATTTTGGAATCATCGTTTAGATGTTTTCCCTTTCTTTCTATTTCCACAAATTTCACGAAAATGATGCATTGAATATTCGCCTGTTTGGATCTGAGCTTTCTATTCAGTAGGAAAAGAAGATGAAGATGGTCCCGTGTTCTTTTGCTGCTTCTATAAAAATCCTTTTGACGTGGGCCAATCTATAAAAAAAAATTGATTAATCGAGTTGAATAATAATTTTTATTTGTTATCATCTCTTCAAGATGTGTAAAGGCATGCATGATGCATCATATGAAAATTTGTGTTTGCTCATTTATCTTTTGATTCAGGTATGAGCAGTATCATGTATTCAGTGGAGGAGACGAGGAAGACAGAAAAGCTAATTACGCAGACATGGTAAATCCAAAAAAATGTTTTCCAATTTAAAAACACTTGAGACATGCCCTTTGAATGACCTCATCATTACTGTTCCATGAGATTATAATAGACAAGTAAGTTCTTAGCTATTTGAATATATGTATATTGCAGGTTAACAAGTACTATGATCTTGCTACTAGCTTTTATGAGTACGGATGGGGCGAATCCTTCCATTTTGCACACAGGTAATTCTTGAATTTCCACTTCTCTACAAGTTTGTTTGAAGTTCTACGATGAACTTTCTTTCTTGCAGCCAAAGATGTTGATACAGTAGTTATATTGACTAGTATGAGTTTTTGGTTTGTAGATGGAACGGAGAATCACTTAAAGAGAGTATTAAGCGACATGAGCACTTTCTTGCTCTCCAGCTCGGCATAAAACCAGGACAAAAGGTTTGATAGCCTTATCTGAATACTCAAAAATGGACCCTTCGCAATCAGATGCTTATTTCCTTTTGTATTTTTGAATAGGTACTGGATGTAGGATGTGGAATTGGTGGGCCGCTGAGAGAAATTGCACGATTCAGGTAAATGACTACAAATACCAAAAGCACACACTCTTTACATCGTGTACTTCTAGCTTACATTAGTTATGAAGTAGATTTCACAGTTATGAGAATATTTCAAGTATGAATTGTGTTTGTGTTTGCTTTGTTCCAGCAATTCATCTGTTACCGGGCTTAACAATAACGAATACCAGATCACCAGAGGCAAGGTAACATATCTATATTTGTGAGAAATGAATCGGTTGCTGGAAATTCTTGGAAGTGTTATTTCCTATCTTTGAATTTGGTTTTGCTTAATTCAGGGATGTGGATTTACTTTATAAATCCAATCAATCGAGTTCTGGTCTTTTTCCTTGGTGTTTCTTTAAATTCATATTGACATCCTCTTCTTTGCAGGAACTAAACAAGCTTGCAGGTGTCGACAAGACATGTAACTTTGTCAAGGTCAGCTCAATTCTTGTATTTACAGCATAAGTTGTAAATCATGAGTTTGATACGGGCAACGTTATGAAGGAAAAAAATTGTTATCTTGCAGGCTGACTTCATGAAGATGCCATTCCCTGAAAACAGTTTCGATGCAGTTTATGCAATAGAAGCAACCTGCCACGCACCTGATGCAGTATGTGAAACTCTAAACAGCTATTTGTGTTGTTTTCTTCCCTGCATTTATAAATGGCATTATGATTCATCATTATGATCTCAACAACGGTATGGATGCTACAAAGAGATCTACAGAGTGCTAAAGCCCGGGCAATGCTTCGCTGCCTATGAATGGTGCATGACTGATGCATTTGACCCTGCTAATGCTGAACATCAGAAAATAAAGGTTTCGTCTGTCCCTTGCATATATTTAATATTATTTGTGCATCTATTATCGACATGAATACACAAACAAAAACTCCACTTTGCAGGCAGAGATAGAGGTTGGAGATGGTTTGCCTGACATTAGGCTGACTACAAAATGTATCGAAGCTCTGAAGCAGGCCGGTTTTGAAGTAAGTATCTGATCATGGACCCTCTCTATTGCCAAACGCGTTTAACAGTTCAACATATCGATATACAACCTTTATAGTAGATGATAATTATCGTCTGCGTTGGACAAAGGTAATATGGGAGAAGGATCTAGCAAAGGACTCACCGGTCCCATGGTACTTACCTCTGGACAAAAATTAACAGCTGTTGGAAGATTCATAACCAGAAACATGGTAAAAAAAAACAACTTCCTCTGTCTAATATGCCATATCTCATTGTTTCATTTGATCCGAACTTGTCATTGTTGTTTTATGGGTAGGTCAAGGTTCTTGAATATGTAAGACTCGCACCTAAAGGAAGCCAAAGGGTTTCGAATTTTCTGGAGCAGGCCGCGGAAGGATTAGTTGACGGTGGAAGGTAAGACTTGAGAAGATCCCCCACACTTATATTTTATTTACATTGAAGACTCGAACTAAAAACTCTTTTCTTTGGGTCAAATTCTAAATCTCTGTTTTGCAGGAGAGAGATATTTACGCCAATGTACTTCTTCTTGGCCCGGAAGCCAGAGTGATCAATGTCATCGTACGTCGAGAGTGAAACGAATTTCTCAGTTTGCTTTTCTTTTGTGTGTGTTCATTATGGCAGTGTCTTGATGTCTCTTTAGACTTTTTTTCTTTAAAAAACCTTGTTGCAACTTATTCCACCAAATCTAATTTGGATGTTCGTTAACATGTCGTGTGATCATGTGCACTCCGTTACTGAGTCACGTGCAGATGCGCAATAGATCTTGGAATGTTTTTCTATTTTACATCTCAGTTTTTTTTTTTTTTTTTTGTCGTTTCCTGTTATGATTCACACAATTGGGACCTACTTCCACGGATGGGCTTGGACTTTTTGGATTCCTTTGAATATCCTGAGATTAGTTGGAGTTTAATCTAATTATAGTTTATATAGTTTTTTCCTCTTGAATTGAATCTTCTCTTTTAATTAAAGGAAAAATGAATTCTTCATTCATGGATTCAGTTCTCTAAATGGAAAACAGATTGATTTCTTTCTACAACAAATTTGCATTTTTACATTTTTACTTCTTGATGTCGAAATGCATTTTTGCCTTGTGTGTATGTATTAGGTGTAAAAGTGACTTTGCGCTACATGAATATTTTCAAAATGGCTTGTAAATATAATACTTTACCTATACGTAAATTACAATTATAATTTCTAATGTAAAAAATCTTAAAAGCTCCTAAGATTTTGAATGTTAAAATGAAGTTATGCAGTGCTCAATCCGAGATTTGGGAGAACGTGTCGTTCGGCACACAAACGACTTCAGCAACTACTCGACCATAGGCCACTCCTCACGTATCTTGCCCAGCCATTTGGCCCAAGCAAATGAAGCATAGTTTGGGTCTAGAATGTCTAATATACACTATTTAATTTCTTACTCTAGATAGTCAAGGAGGGGAGTTCGAAATGTCGCCAAATTTTTCTCGAATTATATTTCTTGAAAATGCGCAAAACTGAAACATTCGAATTATGTTTCTTGGAAGCATTCTAATGCAACAGTACTTGTCATCTCATGAATGATCTTTTTCATGACATAATCAATGATCTAATACTTTAAAATTGCAATTATACAAATCATATGCTTCGATTTTTTTTTTTAATTATAAATCATAAAATTGAATTGTCTATCTATTGAGATCCATTATACATTACTTTTGATTATATATTAATATTATTTTTAATTATATAAGTTAAGATAATATTATTTACTTTTTAGTTAATTCAAATTATACTAAATATTAGGAACATTGTTTTTTAGATTAGGATATTAAAAGTTACATTATAGTTAAGTATATTTAATAAATAATTTGATATATATATATAACTTTTAATATCCTAATCTAAACAAAAATGATTAAAAGTTTTGACTCTTTAGGATATTAAAAGTTTCTCACCATTGGGAATTTAAATTTAATACAAAGTTCTCAAATAAAAATATAGTAAAATAAAAATATGAAATTGGTGAGATATCCATAAAGTATCTTACCATTGATGATGCTCTAAGTTAATTTTGTTTTTCAATCCTTGTTTTTTTCTCTAAAAGCAAACATTAATTTAATGGGCCATAATTGTTTTTTCCTACCTGGGGCTTTAGAATATTCAGGCCCAGCTGTGTCACACACGCGTTCCACAGTGTTTAAGTTTGAGTTGAAGAATGATTTCTCCTCTTTCTATATAAACCAAAACCAAACGAACAACGACGAAACGAGACGAGACGCAACGCAACAACCTCCTCTCTCACAACAAACAAACAAACCGCTTTTCTTCCTCCTCCCCTCTCCATGTCGACGTCGACGAATACCGTCTCCGTCATTATCATCGGCGCCGGAATATCCGGTTCGAATCATGAACCCAACCATCCTTACTTATCGTATACCTTTTGATAACTAACGTAATTTGAATTTGATTATGTAAAATTGAAAAAATTCCAGGAATATCGGCGGCGAAGGAGCTTTCCGAGAACGGAGTAGAAAACATATTGATACTAGAAGCGACGGATCGGATCGGAGGAAGAATACAGAAACAGAGTTTCGGTGACGTGTCGGTGGAGCTCGGTGCCGGTTGGATCGCCGGAGTTGGTGGTAAAGAGTCTAATCCTGTTTGGGAACTCGCGTCGCGATTTAACCTCCGTACTTGCTTTTCCGATTACACCAATGCTCGTTTTAACATTTACGATCGAAGGTCAGATTAAACCCCCGATTCTCTCTGCGATCATATATATATATATATTTTTTTTATTCAATCGGAGTTTTCGTTGATTTTTTTGCAGTGGGAAAATCTTCCCGACTCGACTCGCTGCTGACTCGTATAAGAAAGCAGTCGACTCAGCGATTTTGAAGTTAAAGAGATTAGAAGATCAATGCGTTGATAAAATCAGTGAAGAAGATCCTTCGTGCGTCTTCTTCCTCCTCTCTGTATTGGGTTTTTAGATTTTGAATCGATTATAATTGTGTGTGTGTTGGTTTTTTGGGATTTAGGTCACCGAAAACGCCAATAGAACTCGCCATTGACTTTATCTTGCATGATTTTGAGATGGCAGGTGAGTTTTACTATCCAGAGAATCAATATATACAAACATAATTAACATTTGATTGATTTCAGTTTCGTCTGTGTTGTTATTACTAGAGGTTGAGCCAATATCGACTTATGTGGATTTCGGTGAAAGGGAATTTTTGGTTGCTGATGAAAGAGGTTACGAATATTTACTTTATAAAATGGCTGAAGAATTCCTCTTTACATCTGATGGAAATATCTTGGACAATCGACTCAAATTAAACAAGGTAAATGATATAAGAACATGATAATAATCTTTTAATTAGATTGATTAAAAGTTGATTTAACCTCTTTTACTTGAGAGTTATTTGGAAAAAAGCTACTTTTGCCTTTTAGCTGTTGTTGTTTACTGTAGTTGTTACACTGGTTACTGGTCCTATTCAGTTTTATTTGAATTGCATTTTCAACTTACACAGTCTTTCTAGTGGAATTGGTTACTACTCCAGGTCCTTGTTGTTATATTTTTCTTTTTCTGTAACAATTTTTCAAGATTTCTTCAGGAAGCATTATTGTGAAAGTTTGTGGGGTCTGTATAAGTGAGCGTGTTTTATTTATTGCATCTCGTAAACCAGCTGGCTTAAAACGTTGAAAGCTGTTATTAGATTAGTAAAATCTATATATTTAAGCCATAGTGTGATGAAGCTGTTGGAATTAATGGCAGGTGGTTAGGGAGATAGAACAGTCAAGGAATGGTGTAATGGTGAAAACAGAGGATGGTTCTGTATACGAAGCCAATTATGTGATCGTGTCCGCGAGTATCGGTGTTCTCCAGTCCAATCTTCTTTCCTTCCAGCCCCCTTTACCAGTTAGCTTACTTTCTCTTCTTCTCTAATTGATCACTCATTGGTCCTTATCTTTTATGCTTGTTTAACACTAAAAAGATACAAATGTGGCCCTTATTACTTTATTGCACCAAAAGAGGGGAATTTTTAATCATTCAGTGTACAGAAGCCTGGGGACATATTAAATTTTGCATTAGCTAGGTGTTGAAAGTCAGAATTCATGGTTTCTGTGGGCAATTAAATGAGAATTGATTGTTTTTATAATAAAAAAACCATACACCAAATTCAGTGGGTTGATTGATCCACAGAATTCAGACTTTGGTTTAGTAACCAAAATCTAGTTTTCTATTGTGAAAGTTGGAATCTTTTTTTCTTACTATCCAAAATATTTTTTTTGGTGACAGAGATGGAAAACAGAGGCTATACAAAATTGTGATGTGATGGTGTACACAAAGATCTTTCTCAAATTCCCTCAGTGTTTCTGGCCATGTGGTCCTGGTCAAGAGTTTTTCATCTATGCACACGAACAACGCGGCTACTTCACCTTTTGGCAGGTTGGTTGATTTTCCTTAATAATCATATGACATAATCGTTTTGTTAATCTCAATACATCTTTTTGAGTCGTCCAACCAACGTGCGATACGTGGCACATGCACTCTCTAATCTTAAAAAATCGAACACCTGGTGGGGTCCCTTTGATTATTATCATTGCTTTTAATTATCTTTGAGTGTCTAAACAACTGCATGGTCCATGTCGTCAAGATTCACACAATCTGTACGCATATATACCATCAACATCAACAATCTTGTACCTGAGCATAATCATACATGTTTTTATTATTAGTACAACTTGCTTGTTCTCTTCCCTGGCTTAATGTAACTGTTGCTCTGTTATCAGCACATGGAAAATGCGTACCCGGGGTCTAATATTCTGGTCGTGACATTGACGAATGGAGAGTCGAAGCGCGTGGAAGCTCAATCAGACGAGGAGACAATGAAAGAGGCAATGTGTGTACTCAGGGACATGTTTGGTTCTACCATTCCTTACGCCACGGATATTCTTGTCCCTAGATGGTGGAACAATCGGTTTCAACGCGGTAGCTACAGCAATTACCCTATGATCTCTGATAATCTCCTTCTGCAGAATATCAAGGTAAACAAACATTTTAATTCTTCTTGTTAATGCAAATCTTTATAGACCACACATGTCAGGAATTTTAAGAATGGTTTGGTTTTGTGATTCAGGCACCAGTTGGACGGATATTCTTCACAGGAGAACACACAAGTGAAAAATTCAGTGGATATGTACATGGAGGATACCTTGCAGGTATAGGTACAAGCAAGTCTTTGTTGGAAGAGATGAAACAGAATTTGTTGTTACAACCTTTACTCGACTTCACCGAGTCTCTAACACTGAAACAACAGAAACCTAACCCTCAAATCTACTCGAAAGTTATTTCTCCGACGAATATTATCTCAGGCAGAAGTTAGGATCTCAACTTCTTTTATTTTGTTTATTCTTTTTTGAGCTTACCCTTGAGTTATCAATGTTAACTCATGGGAAGTACTTACTAAACAAATGCCTTGAAATAGCTAAGGCGTCTCCTTTTGCCTTAACCGAATAAAACTCTGATGAATTTTGCTGCCATTTGTGTGACATCATTATCCATTCTCTTCGCCATTTCTCTATCTCAAATTTCTTCTTATCTCGTAAGCTTTTTAGCATTTCGTCGAAATACAATCTCGCCCGGGGTAAGTAGTAGTCTTTAAGTAACCCACTCCAGAACTTGTTTGCTGATGATGATCACAAAAAGTTGATAGCTTTTCAAAAACTTTATCTACTACTATAAAATAAATCTGTTTTGAGTTTATTTCTTACCGTAATCATGAAGCTTGCTTTGGTTCAGATCTTTTGAGTCATACCACATCGTCACCTGCGTCCTCGCGTTCCATTCATACTGTACACACAAAAACTCAGTCATAAGCAAGTGCTGTACTACCACGTTCCAAGAACAAAATCGATGTTAAATTACACCTGTTTCCTTTCATCACTGTTTCTGGCCAACTTCTTTGCACTCTCAAGCCATGTCCCCAAAAGGAAATTATCATCCGAGGCAAGCAAAACATCGATGTCCTTTATAAGATCAAGAAACTTTGCCCTCAATCGTCTTAAGCTTCCGATATCTTTCTTTACATAAGCGGTCACCGCTTCGATGTATACCTGGTTTGCTAGCTTTGATAAAACTTGACGTGTCAAATCAACCATGTCGTACCTGCAAGCAAAACCCATGGGAATCTGTAACCAATAAAATGGTAGATACTTTATCTGTATTTTCTCTTACCTATAGGTTAAGCTCCCGAACAGGTCATCCCCCGCTTCGAGGAAAAGTTTGAGAGCTTTGATCACCTCCTTTGTAGAATACCATAAATGCGCCTTAGGCAAATCAGAGCTCTTATCTTGAAACAAGAATCTTCTTTTTGTTTCATATGGGTCAGTGGAAATCATATATGAATCTGTTTGTTTCGATTCGTCTTGTAGAGAACTAGATGGCTCCCAGTCCGGAAGCTTGACTATGAAATCTGTGTTATGATCCTAAAGCAGAGAATTGAAAGTAAGTTTCTTATGAATTAGAGCAATCCAAGGAGAGATGATGGGGTAGTGACCAAAAAACACATACAGCAATTCCATCAGTGCAATTGTAGACAGTGTGATAGAGAATCTCCCAAGCGGCCTCGATTTGATGATTTTCTTTCATGTATCTTCTGCGTGCATAGCTCTTCAGCCAATCCTATAAAACCGAATATTAGAAATGCATGGAACTGGTGCAAACACTTTCAAGTGTGGTACCAAGAGTGTACTGATTATGTATGCATTACCTGTACATCGACTTTCTCATCTCTAAATGCCATTTCGGACATTAGCTCATAAACCACCGGGTTGTGTTCTATTCCTTCCATGCACATTCCTACACCGACCTATTTTAAACACAAATAAGTATATTCCGTTACCAAGGGAAGATACCAAAGTGTATACATAAGATTCAAGGATACCATGGTTGAATTTTCGCTGACACGAGCATCAACCGGTCCTGAAGAAATTGAATCAAGAGCACCATACATTTCAATGTTGCCTCCAAAATTGTGAAGCATGCACCTGAAATTAATCATATTTCTATAAAACCGTGTAAAAATACAACACAATGACACCAACATAAGAGGGGAACCGAGACAAATATATACCAGATATAAGGAGTTCCATAAAATTGGGCGGACGTGTTCCATATCGGTTTGACCTCAGCAAATAGGTCAAGAACTATCATTTTGCCAAAGGGAACAGAATGCAAGAGCGCCTGCACAAATCAAAAGAGATTGTGAAATAAAATAAGATTAAACATTAGACTCCATTAGCATTCATCGTATACATAATCGGATGTTTACTTTCATCTGGGGCGGTTTCCAGAATTTTGAGTCTGAACTAAAAAGCCATCCCTGCACAAAGGTGGGCCTCAAGTAAGAAAACATTCAGAAGATCATGGCATGAAATGAAGATTGGCATAATTCCAAATACAATAAAAATGTGTGTTTACAGTTTTCTAATTAGCATTCCTATGTTACTAATGCCACTGAGAATAGAAATGGAAAAGAGGGCATACTTGCATTAACCATACAGCATTCTTGTTTCCTTTGGACATAGCTTTGTACACTGCAGCTCCTAGTGAAGATATATACTCAGGTTCACTTGTGGGAGGAGTATTCTCATTGAATGTGTCACTGCATTAGCACAAGTGGTCAAGGGCTAAGCTAATTAAGACTAATTCCACACAAAGGGAGTTGGTTTTTTGTTGATTCATACACTTTTGCGGAAGATGGCGATTTCATCCACACTTACGTGGGTCCAAAAAAACTAGAAAATGTTGCAAATAATAATGTTTTCAGGTGCAAATTGAAGAGAATTACCAGTTATAGATGTTTGTAATCTCGCCATATTCTGAGACAGTAACAAAGTAAGATTAAATGCACATACACATAACTAAATCAAGAACACTGTGATCAGGTGGGATCCTTTTAATATGTGTCTGGCTTAATAAATGACTTTCAAAGGATTACATATTTTACCAAGGATCATTTTCAGGGTACCTTCAATTTGTTGTTTAATAAAAGCCTCTCCAATGTCAATGAAGAGAGGATCAGAAGGGTTCAGAAGGTAAGTGCAGCACCAGCGAGGATCACCATCCACCGTGTTCCTGGGAAGGAAACACAAATCGTAAAAAAATCTACCGTACAAAGCAAGCATATTTAAATGCTCATCACACAGCTCAAAAAGTTTGATATGGCTAAAAAGGTTTAGGAGCATGATTTACGGAAGGAAAACGTACCAGTCATCAAGTTGAGTTATATTTGCCCCAGGATATATCTTTCTCAAAGCTGATGGAACATTGCCAGAGAATGATGGAAGTACTAGGAAACAAAGAAACAGAAGAAACTATAAGATGCTATGAGAACAATCTATCGAGTATCTGAGAACAGAGGAAAGTGATTGTTCCTTGGACCTGGAGTCATGCCAAGCTCCAGCATTCGAGAAAGTATCCGTTTCTGCAAAAGCAACTGATCACCTAACCAGTTTTCCGATAATGGACCACCCCACCTGTGATGTTAATGATGTAGTGAGTAATAGGGAGGAAATACAAGATATGTGGATTATATGAGCTCCAAGAATAAAAGAGAGAAGGAGCCCGAAAAATATCAGAGATGAGGTTATTACGCGTGAAGATTTCCCATGCGAGCCCAAGCAAGAAACGCTGGTCCACCAAAGTAATCATCCAGATCTTCTTTGCTGATATTGAACCTCTAAAACAAGATTGATATATAGAGAACTCATGTCACAGCGAACAATTACTATTCTCTTATTGCAATCTGACAAGAATGGGAATCCGATTTTTACCATGAAAACCTTTTGCCAAATAGCTTCTTGACCAGTGAATGCTAGAGGCAAGTTAATTCCTTGCAAAGCCATCCAGTCAATCTCTCTCTCCCATCTCTCCCATCCCCACCAAACATACGAATCTGGAGAAAAAACAAAGAAAGCAGGAACATAAAAGTGATTCATTATAAAACCATTTGATGACACATGAAGGAATTTTGATTCTGTAAAAGTCTTACAGCTAGATGTAACAACATTTTGGTAATAATTCCAAGGAACAGGACGCCGAATCAAGACGCCTTTAGAAGATAGACGAGGAAGATGTCCAGGGAGTGGAACAGAGGCAATCTGGATACCACCAGTCTTATCCCAAGAAACATGAGCATTACATTTATACTTGAAATACCAATGGAGCCCAGAAGCAATCTCAACTCCACTTGTGCCTTTAATCCTGTTAATAAATTAGAAAAAGGCAAAACTGTAAAAGAAGAAACTTTGATCACTCATCAAGAAATCACAAGTTACTTACACAATTTCAGGTCCAATTCGTCTCGGTCCATCATAATTCTCAATTAGAAAACAGCTACTACCACCACAAACATCCTATTGAAACCAAAGAACAATCACTACTATAGAATCAACCAAAAAATAGTAAGCATAATCGAGTTCAAGGAAGAACCTTTGAGATGATTCTGAAATCAAAATTGTGAAAATGGCTCGGAATCAGTCTCTGCAATAAACCCTTCACTGCTAATTCTTGTACAGACGAAGTTGGTCGTAGCGAGTCCAAACGATGAAGCAGACCTTCGATAGTTGAATGTTGTTGTTTTGACAAAGATTTAGAGTGAAGAGAAACAAACAACAAAACCAACAACACCAATTTGATGCGATGCATGCTGATGATGCTCTTCCTCACTAGAGATGGAGTAGCCAAATGATCTCCTAGGAAAACGAGATACAACAACATTAAAAAAAGAACGAACCGGGTTAAAAAATTAGGAACAAATTGAACCGAACCGAACCGGTCTGTTTCTCCTTCTTGGGTTAATTTGTTGGGTTAAACCCTAATATCAGTGTTCTTGCCTTCTTCTTCTTCTTCTTCTTCTTCTCGGGGTTTAAATCTGCTTCCTGGATCTGTAGCTGTGAAGTTTTCCTCCGATGAATAATCTGAAGCTTTTCTCCGAGGTTTCTCAGAGCATCCAATTGAATTCGCCTGAAGAAGTTGTACGCTTCGCGGCTTATGACGTCGACCAAAGTCGCTTATTCTTCGCATCTTCTACTAACTTCGTTTACGCCCTTCACGTATCTTCCTTCCAAGTAAGCTATTGATTCCTGGGAAATTCGTTTCCTCTTTGTTCATAGTGAGAAAAAAGTTGAGAAATTGGCCTTAAAGTTTCGAATTTGATTCAAGTTTCTTTTGGTTGAACTTGCAAGTGAAAGTAGGGAAACTGATTTGTTTAAACTGAAACTCTTTCTCCTATGTTATGTGTTCAGAATGGAGGAGCTTGTGCAAAGAGTGCTTTGCCTGTGGAGGTATGCAGTATTGATTTGGATCCCGAGGATTTCGTCACGGCGTTTGATTATCTCGCTGAGAAGGAGTCGTTATTGATCGGGACTTCTCATGGGCTTTTGCTGGTGCATGATGTGGAGAGAAATGTGACCGAGCTAGTTGGAAATATAGAAGGAGGTGTCAAGTGTGTCTCGCCTAGTCCGACTGGAGATCTTCTTGGAATAGTTACTGGTTTTGGGCAGTTGCTTGTTATGACTTACGATTGGGTTTTGATGTACGAGAGAGCGATTGGAGACGTTCCTGAAGGTGTTGACGTACGTAAGGACCCTTCACCTTTGTTACCTAAATTTTCCTATTCTACATTTGTCTTCTCTTCTTGACCGTAACCTCTTCTCTCCATTTGCTAACTATGTGGATAAATTACTGATGTAGGTGAAGCAGATGGTTTGTCTGTAAAGTGTGATGGAACTTCCATTTCCTGGAGAGGGGATGGGAAGTATTTTGCGACTATGGGTGAGGTTAATGAATCTGGTTGTATGTATAAGAAGATTAAGATATGGGAAAGTGATTCTGGTGCTTTGCAGTCTTCTTCGGAAACAAAAGATTTCATGAAGGGGATTCTTGAATGGATGCCTAGTGGGGCAAAAATCGCAGCTGTTTATACGAGGAAGTCAGATGATGGTAGTCCATCAATTGCTTTCTTCGAGAGGAATGGACTTGAGAGAAGCTCGTTTCGAATTGGTGAACCAGGAGATGCTACTGTATCATGTGAAACTCTGAAATGGAATTCTGCATCAGATCTTCTTGCAGGGGTTGTTCGTTGCAAAACACATGATGCCATTAGGGTGTGGTTCTTTAGCAACAACCACTGGTACCTGAAACACGAGATTAGGTATCCAAGGGAAGCTGGCGTAATGGTCATGTGGGATCCAACAAAGCCACTGCAGTTAATATGTTGGACTCTTGCTGGGCAGGTTACTATTTGTAATTTTGTGTGGGTAACGACGGTTATGGAGGACTCAACAGCCTTTGTTGTAGATAACTCCAAGATACTCGTGACTCCACTATCTTTGTCCTTGATGCCACCTCCTATGTATTTGTTCAGCCTTAGTTTTTCTTCAGCTGTCAGTGATATAGCATATTACTCAAGGAATTCTAAGAAATGTCTGGCTGTGTTCTTGTCAGATGGAAACCTGTCTTTGGTTGAGTTTCCTGCACTTAATACTTGGGAAGACCTTGAAGGCAGAAACTTCAATGTGGAGATTTCAGACTGTAAAACAGCACTGGGCTCTGTTGTACATCTTCTATGGTTGGATGTCCATTCACTTCTCTGCGTCTCTGCTTATGGTTCTAGCCAGAACAAGTGTCTCTCTTCGGGTTCGTATGAGACAGAGCTTCATGGCTCTTATTTACAAGAAATTGAAGTTGTCTGTTATGAGGATCATGTTCCTGATCAAGTCACATGCTCTGGCTTTGGGGCTAGCGTTACTTTTCAGACACTTCTCGAATCACCAGTAGTGGCTCTTGGCTGGAATCCTAGTAAGCGTGATTCAGCCTTTGTAGAGTTTGAGGGTGGGAAATTGCTTGGATACACATCAAAGTTGGGCATTATGGAAGCTCGTATTAATGATGATAGTGTATGTTTTCCATCGACTTGTCCTTTGGTGAGGGTGGCGCAGGTTGATGCTGGTGGGGTGCTCAAACCCTTAATATGTGGGCTTGATGATATGGGTAGACTGTACATCAACGGGAAGAGCCTATGTAATAACTGCAGCAATTTCTCAACTTATTCAGAGTTGGCCAATGAAGTGGTTACTCATCTGATTATTTTGACCAAACAGGATTTTCTCTTTATTGTGGATACCAAGGATGTACTGGAGGGAGAAATGGCATTTGGAAATGGGTACTTTGTAATTGATGGTAGGAAGCGGGACGAGGAAATTATGAGCTTTGTAAATATTTGGGAAAGAGGGGCCAAAGTAATAGGAGTCCTCAATGGAGACGAAGCTGCTGTAATATTACAAACTGTGCGGGGGAATCTCGAATGTGTTTATCCCAGAAAGCTGGTCCTCTCTGCCATTATGAATGCGTTAGCTCAGCGACGGTTCAAAGATGCATTAAACTTGGTAAGGCGTCATAGAATCGACTTTAATGTTATCGTGGATCTATATGGGTGGCAAGCATTTCTACAGTCAGCTGTAGAATTTGTTGAACAAGTAAACAATTTGAGCCACGTTACAGAATTTGTTTGTGCCATGAAGAACGAAGATGTTACGGAAACACTCTACAAAAGTTTTTCCTTTTCCAGAAAGAACAATGTTCCCCAAGTGAAAGATCCTCGCAGTAACAAAGTATCATCAGTTCTACAGGCAATTAGGAAAGCCCTTGAAGAACATATACCAGAGAGTCCATCTAGGGAACTCTGTATTTTGACCACTCTTGCCCGAAGTGATCCACCAGCTATTGAGGAATCTCTTTTGAGGATAAAATCTGTTCGTGAAATGGAGTTACTAAACTCTTCTGATGATTCAAGGAAAAAGTCTTCTCCGTCTGCAGAAGAAGCTTTGAAACACCTTCTGTGGTTATTGGATTCTGAGGCTGTATTTGAAGCTGCCTTAGGTCTTTATGATCTGAACCTTGCAGCTATTGTGGCACTCAACTCCCAACGTGATCCAAAAGAATTTCTACCTTATCTTCAGGAGCTGGAAAGAATGTCTGAACCCCTGATGCATTTCAACATTGACATTAAATTGCAACGTTTTGATAGTGCTCTTAAGCACATTGTATCAGCTGGGGATGACTACTTTTCTGATTGCATGAACTTAATGAAGAAAACCCCCCAACTTTTCCCTTTGGGCCTCCAGCTACTTACTGATCCTGAAAAGAAACAAGTGGTTCTAGAGGCTTGGGCAGATCATCTCACTGATGAAAAATGTTTCGAGGATGCCGCTACTACGTACCTATGTTGCTCTAGACTAGAAAAGGGTTCAAAGGCGTATCGTGAATGTGGTGATTGGAGTGGGGTACTCAGAGTGGGGGCGCTAATGAAATTAGGTAAAGATGAGATCTTGAAATTGGCATACGAACTCTGTGAAGAGGTCAACGTTCTTGGGAAACCGGGGGAAGCAGCGAAAATAGCTCTCGAGTATTGCAGAGACATAAGCGGTGGAGTTAATTTGCTTATCAATGCGAGGGAATGGGAAGAGGCTTTAAGGGTTGCATTTCTGCATACACCAGATGATATAATTTCAGTGGTGAAGAATTCTGCTCTGGAGTGTGCTGGTGGTCTTGTGAGTGAATTCAAAGAATCAATAGAAAAAGTGGGAAAATATTTGACTCGCTATTTAGCTGTTAGGCAGAGACGATTGCTACTTGCAGCAAAACTCAAGTCCGAGGAACGATCAGTAATAGATCTTGACGATGACACAGCTTCAGAAGCAAGTAGCAACCTGAGTGGAATGAGCGCCTATACTCTGGGGTATGTTTTTGCATTTATCTTTTTTTCTCAGCCATTATATATGTGGAATTTTTCTTGTCTGATCTTAGATTGTGTTTACTACATATCCAAAACTAAAACAGTGCTGATTTAGGGATTGATCTTTTTCAGAAACGGTGTGTTAATTGATTGTGTATTTGTATTGGTTAAGTGCTAAGGCCTTCGGGTGGTTGTTTGGGCATGATCATTGAGCTTATTAGCTGTGAGCTGACGACTTAAAAAGGAGTTTAGGCATCTTTTGTCTAGGGTTTTGGTTAAGCATGCACAAGCTTGTTGACAAGTCCTAACAAAAGAGTTCTTGGGCATTGGGTAGAGAATTGAGACTTCTTTAGGGAATCAAAGTCATCATGTAGTTGTTTTATTAATGAAATAGGGCAAGAGTTTACTACTTTGGATCTTAACAATAAAAGTTCTTGTTTCCAATGATATATTATTCCAGGACAAGAAGAGGTTCTTCTGCTTCAGTCAGCTCAAGCACAGCTAACAGCAAAGCAAGAGACTTGAGGCGCCAGAGAAAGCACGGGAAAATCCGCGCTGGCAGGTATGTATAGATATATTCTTTTATGAAAATTATCGGTTTCATTTGGTGCCTAATTATTCAAATGAATAAAATTGGGTGTTGAAAATGCAGCGCGGGTGAGGAGATGGCTCTTGTTGATCATTTGAAGGGAATGCGTATGACGGATGGAGGAAAGCGAGAGCTAAAGTCGTTGTTGATATGTCTAGTAACACTTGGTGAAAAGGAGTCTGCACACAAGTTACAACAGACTGCAGAGAACTTCCAGGTGGCTCAAGTGGCTGCAGTTGAGCTAGCAGATGATACGGTGTCCAGCGAAAGCCTCGATGAAGAAATTTATTCCTTTGAGCGTTACGTTCAGAAGACGAGATCCACTGCTCGAGATTCTGATGCCTTTAGCTGGATGCTTAAGGTCTTCATTAGCCCATGAAAATCTCCAAGTCACTTTTGTGACTGAATAAGCTTTTGGATTTTAAAGCATCAAACCTTCCTCTACCGTTTTGGCTCTTTTACTTTAAATTTTATTTTTATTGTGTAACCAATCGTACATATTCTCGGGTTAATTTGCTCAATAGCAAAGAAAAAAATTATAATTAAAAAATTAACCGAAAGTGGCATGTATAGCAATATTATGGCCGGCCATTGAATTTATGTTTTTGGCTAGACTTTTAGTTATAATTTTTGTTTTGTTTTTTTGTGTTATTGAGCAAATAAACCCTTACTTTTATACCTAGTTTGCGCTCTATAGTTTGGCTATTAGCTAATTATTATCCCACAGAGGAAATGCATTTACTCAATGTAACTGCTACCATAAAATTATGAAATTAATATATGCATTGTATTAAGTCAAACAAAAATAATAGCATTACAAAAATAATAGCATTATTGTCATATTAATAAAATATTGTATCTATTTATTGAAAAATTCCATAGAATACCACACTTTGAAATTTTATTTCTAAAACTACCACCAATTTTTAAAAATTTCATTAATACCACTAATTTTTAAAAGTTCCAAAATTAACACAACACGAAAGTTGATTTTCAAGGGTTAGAATTTAAATTTTTGGATTTAGGTTAACTATTCTAAAGTTAGGGAGTAGTTTTAGGGGGTAGGATTTAGGTTTAGTGTTCAGAGTTTAGTTTTGAATATTCAAAGTTAATTTCAAATTTGTGATATGTTTGGAACTATTAGAAATTAGTGGTATATGTGGAACTTTTAAAACTTGATAGGCGTTTTGGAAACAAAACTTGAAAGTGTGGTATTTTTGAGAATTGTCCTTTATTATTATTTTTTTATTTTTCCTAATATGTGTATTAACATTTTCCACAAGTACTTTAATTTAATTTAATTTTATTTTATTCTAAAACCAACTTTGATCTATATCGACAACGTTGACTTGCTTGTATTGGTTTATGTTTCGTTTCTGTTTATTCTCTGGTGTGATAGACCACGAGTCGCGAATCCCGTGATCTATATTCTTTTTCGTCTTTGAGCTCATATATATGTTTCGTTTATGTTTATTTTCTGGTGTGATAGACCACGAGTCGTGAATCCCGTGATTCTATATTCCTTTTCGCCTTTGAGCTTATATATGTTTCATTTCTGTTTATTCTCTGAAGTGATAGACCACGAATCACAAATCCCGTGATTCTATATTCCTTTTCGCTTTTGAGCTCATATATATAGTGTTAAAAGATGACAAAATAAAAAATTTACTCCATAGACTCATACCATTTGCATGTTCTTTTTTTTTTTTTTTATCAACTTATTTATATAAGTACATTAATTTTCTTTTCTTTCAAAACCTACTTTGAAGTCTATAAAAACTCCCTCATCTCATTCACAAAAATCCTTTTTATCTTTTTGTGATGACTCTCTATATTACCACAATATAAAAAAAAATTAAAATTTCATATTCGACCTACTCAAACAACATTGTGGATCATAATCCATATGTGCCCGACTACTACCATCTCGAGAGACCTAATCTACATTGTTCATTGCATGTGAGTATTAATAATCCTTCATTTCCTCCCCATCACATGTGATTTTTATAGGTTTGAATTGTTTCAAAATAGTTTATTATTTCGTTATTAATCGTCTAATATACTATAAATATTTGGGGATGAGGAATATGATATGGATTAGACATGACGAGAATGAGATTTCATTATCCATATCTACATCCATATTTAGATTCCCACATAAAAATTCATGTTACGCGATCTCATCCGTAACCGTTACATGAGAATAAACAATTGTCCAAATTTACCAATAAATGATTCAAACATCATATTTTGTTTGCATTGCTATTTGTAATGCAACTTTTTGTCTATTGAGAGCAAATACTGATTTTTCAACTACTCAAATACTATTTTTGTTTCCACTTTACGTTTTCATCTATGAAATCGAGGAAAAGAGAAGAACCCATGTAATTGCAATATAGTATACTTTTGTTGTTGCAAAACATATTGGTTTCCCATTTTATATTAAGTGATCTCGTTTTTTTGTTGGCTTTTTGTGTTGCTTTGCTCGGTGACGTATAATTATCTCATTACAATTGAATTCATACTTTATAAGGCTCTACGTTACATAGCTTTTCAAAGAAAGGTATGTTGTGGGAAATTTGTAAGTATGCACATAATCTGAGATTCCATTTCGTTTTAAGAGTTGCAATTTGTTCTTTCTTAAAATCGAAAAAAATCCATCAGAAGTATAAAGTGATATGACTTTTATATTGATTGGTTTTGACGGTTAATATAATACTCCTATGTAACGACTAACGAGTAAAAACAAAAACAAAAAGCTCAAATAATTAACGCAAGCAGGTGAGTAGTAATTGTGAAACTGCCAAGTTTTAATTAAAGTGAGTTGTGACAAAAACAATAATTCTAGTCTATGAGAATCAGGACCAACACAGATTAATAAGTGATTACCTCTTAAAGCACGAGTTTTGTGTTCTTTTCTTTCGTCTTGTTTTGGGCATATGTACTAATTTCTTGCACTTCAAACAAAACGTTTTATTTTTAATGCTCTTAACGTTGGATCACATGGAAACGTTATGTGGCTTCAAACAGAATTCATATTTATACACGCACACACGCATAGATATTGTACATACGTCTTTTACTTTCTTTATAACAAACCAAACTAGCTCTATTGTAACAAAGAGAGATTTTTTTTTTTTTTTTTGTAAGCAGAGAAGCTGAAAATAATGGAGCTTGAGAAAGCAAGACCATTCATGGCCATTGTTTTCATTCAGTGTTTATATGCATTGATGTCTATAGTCGCAAAACTTGCTTTGAACGCGGGAATGAGCCCTCATGTCTTAGTCGCTTACCGAATGGCAGTTGCTGCAACTCTCATTACTCCTTTCGCCCTTGTACTTGAGAGGTTTCTTCTTCTTCTTCTGGTTCTGATTCAGGCCTGTAAAAACAAAACGATACACTATGAAGTTAAAATAATGGTTTCTTCTTGTGTTTTAAATGCAGGAACACAAGACCAAGGATGACTTTTAAAATCTTGTTTCAAATATCCATCCTAAGTTTATTTGAGTAAGACTTTGTTTTCATCATTTGATTCATTTCTGATTCACAATGACAGACGTTTGACTTGTGCTATGTAATCCGTGTTTACTCAATGCAGGCCTGTGGTCGAACAAAACCTATACTACTCAGGGATGAAACTTACCACGGCCACATTTACATCGGCTTTGTGCAATGCACTCCCTGCAATGACATTCATAATGGCTTGCATTTTCAAGTAACTCTCTCTTTCTCTCCCTGGACCATTGTTATTGCCAATACATACATGACTCAGTACATGACTCGGTTTCTATTTTCTTGAAAGGCTCGAGAAGGTGAAAATCAAAAGGCGTCACAGCCAGGCAAAGCTGGTGGGAACCATGGTGGCAGTTGGAGGAGCAATGCTCATGACATTTGTGAAAGGGAATGTCATTGAGTTGCCTTGGACAAACAAGTCAAAGGGTTTTCATGGGCAGTCACATGCTATGAATACACCGAAGCAGGAAGATATAGCAAGAGGATCAATAATGCTTGTCGCAAGCTGCTTCAGTTGGTCATGCTACATCATTTTCCAGGTAGGTTCCATTTAAACTTCAAATGACCTTATTCTCAAACTCAAGAGACAGATAATAGAACAATTATAGCTGCATAGAGTCAGGACAACCGCTTCTGTTTCCCTAAAGCTTCCTAGCTAACCTAGACCAGAAATCCTTCTAGCGAACAAAACAGTCAATATGTCACAGAGAGGTGAGGTAAGAGAGGAATTAATGTTTTTGTTTTCAGGCAAACATTCTGCAGTCATATCAAGCTGAGCTCTCGCTAACAGCTCTTATGTGCTTTTTTGGGATGCTGGAGGCTACTGTTATGGCATTGATATGGGAAGGGAAGAACTTGTCTGTCTGGAAAATTCACGCAGACGTGAAGCTAATAGCTTCGATATACGGGGTACAGCAATTATTATACGTGTTCCTAAATTTTCCAGTAAAACCTTTTGTGTGTTTTTCTTGAGATAAGAAGTATTGTTGATTGTCACACAGGGACTTGTTTCAGGGTTAGCATACTATGTTATTGGATGGGCATCAAAGACGAGAGGACCCGTGTTTGTAAGCGCATTCAACCCACTCAGCATGGTTATCGTTGCTATACTAAGCTCCTTTGTTTTCTTCGAAAAAATGTACCTAGGAAGGTAAAAGCCTTGATCTAAGACTACTACTGATATAGACCTAAAGTTAGAGACTGATTTTCATTTCCTAAACTTGTAGGGTTGTTGGGTCAGTTGTTATTGTCATTGGCATATATTTGGTACTATGGGGTAAAAGCAAGGACAAGGGAGGGCAGCTTCCACCAAACGTTGGGTGTGCAGAGATTGTGGTAAAAATTGACGAACAGTGGATCCCGACTGCTGATAATAACCAAGTAGTACCCAACAGTGGTCAGTTAATGATCCCAAAGCCAACAACTCAGTCTCAAGAGACGATCTGAGATGCCGATTTTGTTTCTATATCTCTATATATTGCAAGACATTTTTGATAGATTTGTGAATATGGTTTGTCAGAATAAGAGCAAGCAATGTGTGCATAAATTTTGGAGTTCTTGCAGAATTTTATATAGTAAGAGAACTAGACTTCATCAGATAAGGCCATGATTTACTATTACAAGCTATAGTTGCAGAGAGCAAGAATGGAGTTTACCTACCACAAAAAGCCTGCCAGTTGATGAATCGTCTTCTCAAGACGCCAAAGTGGCAGCATCATCCTTCCCATAGATACGTTGAAGTTCAAGGCTTGCAACTTGGTATGAAGCTGAAAACAAAACCGACAATGATTGGCATTTTTTTTTTATCTTGTTCTTAATGTCATGCTCTAAGCTGCTGAGTCTAATTAAAATGTCTATATTGCACTACTACCTTTCCATGTGTTGAAGTTTTTATGGTTGATATCCGATCCTGTCACATTTTGAAAAGTGTCGAACAACTTCTCCTGAGGCGTATTCTTCAGCTCTTGAGCAACGCCATAAATGGTCTTTCCATTCTCAAAGTATATGTGGTTATTTGGGTGCTTTGTCTTGCAATTAGCATGCTGCTCGAATTCATACGCATTAAGAACCTGTTGGACAAATAAAGAGATGACATAGATTTGTATCAAACAGACCTGCCAGTGAATTACTGAAACCACATGTATCAGGTTGCTTACTTTATCGAAGTTACAGCTGCCGCAACCACATAGATACCCAGTTCCCTTTATAATTCCTTTGAGATTTTTCTGCCAAAATTATGATTCAGCATACAGAAGAGTAAAGGTGAAATGTTCCTTCTCAGGACAGGTAAAAGAAGAAACAGACCTCACGTGACCACGAATAGTACTTCACAGTCACTCCATCAAATATTCCTGTTGACAACAAGGACTTAACATTTGAAGGAAATGTGTTTGTAGAACCTTTTTTAGCTGTCTTGGAGTCTTTACTTTTGGGTACGAGCACGGTATCAACTCTAGGAATATCATAGGAGGGACTTCTAAAATCAAAAGATATGTTTTCCTCTGCTTCGGTACGAAGAGGATCTTTAGCAGTTGCAGGGGCATGGCTGATGTTCTCATAAACACGGACTGATGAACTAGTTGTGGTGTCTTTCTGATAATCTCCAAAAGATATGGTGTTGCTTGGAGCATTGTTTTGGTCTGCTCGGCCTTGGCTAGAAACCATAAATGCCATCTCACGGCCTTCCGTGTATGGGAACTGTCTCCCTGACAACACATTCGCATTTTCTTTGAGATGGTATGATTCGGTCATGAAAAGATTTTCAGTTACTTTGTCACAAGAGAGAAAAGACGTAAAGTTCTCCTGCCTCTTTTTAAGCAACGGACTCATCGAGTAGATATTACAATCATCCTTTTGAAGAGACTGACCCATCAAGACATTTCCATCTCCTTTGTCATAAATCCCACTCATTGGTATGACACCAACACCGTCATTACTGAAGTTTCGAATAAAATTCCCGTCCACCTTGCTAGTAAATGGCTCAGGCAAGACAAAACTTTTGTCAATATCACTGCAGGCCTGGCCAAAGGATAGCAAGCTCTCTTGACCGCTACTGTACGAAGGACACATTTCAAATGATCTTGAAATTCCCTCGCCAAAAAGTTGAACCATGGATTCAGGCATGTTTCCAGATGCAGACACTTCATTAACATTAACTTTTCTAATGGTGTCAAGGCCAAATGAGCTAGCACGAATGGCATGGACCACTGGCATACCGATTGATGAAACAGTATTGCATTGCTCCGCAATATGTTGACCGTCTATTAGAGGAGAAATAGCTCTACCAAGGAGATCTGATGTCTGTTGCGCGTTAGCAGGGTCGAATAAGCAAGCATTTAACTGTGTGGGCACAAGAGAATTGTCCCATGGAGATAACTTCATATGTACATCATCAGTCTCTACCATCTGTCTCTTACTACTGAATAGTTCTGAGTCAGACGGTTCCATAAGCCACTGATAATTCCGCTTACGGTCCATTCCCGAAAATGAAATCTGCTCAATATCCTCTCTGCCAAAATCTTTTCTAATCCTCCTCTGTCAAAACCAGCCAGAGAAATAATTAGTAACTACACTCCCAAAACTGGGAGATAAGGAATCACATTGCCACAAAGATGTTAGACTCAGGAGAGATTTGTAAGGAAAGAAGATAACACATTTTAGGTATGAAATAACTTTGAGAGATTAAAAAATCCTAGTTTCTAAAAGCATCTGGAGAATTATTCAAGTCTGAGCATGACGTAATCGGAAAGTTAGGATTTTTTGACCTACTCATGAATTGTGAGATTGTGGAACCCTAAAATGACGGAACAAAAGCTCTTACCTTGCGATTGCATCCAAAGAGTCGTCAATTTCACTAAACTGATGGCCAAGTAAAAAACCTAGAACCCACGAAAGAAGAAGTCACCAAGAGAAATCAAAGATTGGGAATTTCGGAAACCCACAAAAAGATCAATTCCGGTTAAACGGAGCGAGAGAAGTGGGAAGGATCACAAGAGAGACTATCTTAGAGTGAACTGGAAACTCTAAAAAGATCAAATTTTGTGACTCAGACAGACAAAAGTAATACCCGCCAAACTCAATTCCGGGCACTTCGGTCTCGATTTCACCTCTCTCTTTGGTTATTACAGACTTTTTGATTTTGAAGCCAATTTACAGATTTTGTTTTTTTATTGGTAAGTGTAACAGTCGAATTTTGGATTACTTGGTGGAATTATCAAAGAAGAAAAAACATGATGATTAATACAAGTGAAAATATTCTGACTGATTTGATGAATCATGATTATAGAACAGTATTTGAGAGAAACAAAACCTCCACTATTCTATAGATTAAAGGATTTCACCGTTTTTTTTAACTTAAGAAGTTGTACAGCTTGAGATGATCAAAGATGGAAGTAGTCTAAAGGGCATGTATGTGGTTTTCCAATTACATTCATTGGATTACATGAGGACTCACCCTTTGCTATAAGAATAAGACTATGTATGTATATAAGAATCAAACAAGCCTATAACTAGAGACTACAGATTTCATTTCTGATAACCCAAAGCTGCAAAAATGGGTTTTGTTTAGGACCTTCCTTTCTTTGCCATTTTAGGATTCTTGCACATCCTAATACTGCTAGGCGTTACCTCAACCAGTTCATCCTCTTCAATGTATTCAATGCAGTCGTCAAGACTATAAGTCAAGGGAGTGTCAATAACCACTGTAATTAAAAAAAAACATGAACATGTGAGCAGATGGATTTTCTAAACTTGCTACAAGTTATAATAAGATGTATATGAATGAAACATACCTGATACATCTTTATTGGAGCGTACGTTTGTAGCTGCTTTCTTCTTGCAGATATTAAGGCCCAAGTCTCCGGGTCTCTGATGGATCCCAACTATCTGACCTTTGTATACATCCACACCTGAACCCACAAACATTTGTCCTCTCTCTTGCGCACTTGTCAGAGCGTACGATGTTGATGTTCCATCTTCAAAGGCAACCTGAAAATACCGCTTCCGTATTTAGTAACCACATATGAAAAGTTTACCTTTTCATAGTTTGCGACCCTTTCGATCATTGTTGCTGAACAATATAACTATATAGGTTGCTGCTAGTTCCTGTATAACTCTACTAACTCCCTAACTTACCAGCGAACCAAGATCACGGGTGCTGATATCGCCGGCCCAAGGTCCATAACTGTCGAACACGGTGTTGAGGATAGCTGTCCCACGAGAAGCTGTTAAAATTGCGTTCCTCAATCCAAGAAGTCCACGTGTTGGGATTTTGTACCGCAGAAAGACTGTTCCTTCCGACCTGTAATTCAGGATTAACATGCATAGTCAGATCGATCTTAAACACTGCAACCCTCTCTCTCTCTCTACCTCGCTCACACGCACAAATCTAGACTGAATGAGAAATTAACATGACATCACGTATTGTTGTTCTCATATAAATGCAATGGAGAAAAGCCTTTTCATGAACCTGCTGGAGAAAATGACCATACGCTTCTCAAAGTGACAACAAGCCTTGTGCATGTTCATATGATGGTTACATTAAACTAATATCACCAAACTACTGCTATAAAATAAAGGGACGGCAAGACAAAATATACATACCCAACACTTGTGACCAAAAAAAAATAAAAATAAAAAATACATACCCAACACCCTGCATATCAAACATCTGTCCACGCCTTTTGCCAAGAAGCTCAACAACAGGCCCCATGTGATTCTCTGGTACTTCAACAGTTGCTATCTGAATTGGTGGATTTTGAAGTCAGATAGGGTTTCGTTACTTTAAATGAAACTAAAAGTTCTTTTCAGTGGGAAGACAACTAAACCAAGGATATTCAAATCAGAATGAAATCATTGTTTCATAACTTGCTGCTCATTAGTTCAGCAGGAAAATAATAGCGCTAGTCAGAACCTCACCTCATATGGCTCCAGCAATTTATCATTAACCCTTTTGTTGATAACTTTCGGGGGTCCAACCATAAATTCATATCCCTCTCTTCGCCTGGAACATATTACCATTCAGCTAATTTCGATTTAAATATGAAAGGAATGATGGCCGGCGAAGTACTTACATGTTTTCTATCAGGATGGTAATGTGTAATGTACCTCGCCCACTAACAATAAATGTATCTGCTGTCTCACCATCTTCTACTTTCATAGCTAGATTTCTTTCAAGTTCACGGTTTAAACGATCTCGTAAGTTCCTGCTCGTTACATACTTCCCCTACAGAAAAGGAAAGATTATTTCAAATGTTGCACTAATCCTTTACATTTTGGTTGACAACATTGCACTAATATTTAAGTCGTTAATATCTTGTAGCCATGCATTCATGGAAAAATGAGCAAGATATCATTGAGTCATATCAGCCATGCCTACACCTACCTCACGACCAGAAAACGGAGAGGCGTTCACAGAGAAGGACATTTTCACAGTTGGCTCTTCTACTTTGATTGTAGGTAGAGGCTTCCCATGTACTTTATCAGCAATAGTCTCCCCAATCTGCAAATTTATGGAGTAACAAAGACAGAATCATTTAGTAACAGAAATTACAAGTGGCAGCAATTATCCACCAGTGTTCCAACAGTTTCGCATTTGGCATCAAATTATCCAGGCATATACATGTACCTGAATGTCGTCTATGCCACATACAGCACAAATATCTCCAGCTGCCACTGAATCAACCGGTACTCTGTAGAATTTCTCATAAACAAAAAGCTCGCTTACTCTTGCGAATCTACAGGAATCTTCAGAAGTGCACACCTGTAAAGTTATACCCAATAAAGTCTACTATAAACCATATCAATTTTCTGAAAGAAGTTGGTGACTTCGTATTGAATTCTTGCTGATTCTTAAGGTTAGGGTGCCATCCCCCATTCAGTTACGTTTTGGATTTATTTTACCACAAGTTCACATGCTTTAATCAATTACTAGGAAACGTAATAGAAATTTTGTCTAATAATATCTTGTCTATTTTGCATATATTTCCCTATATTTTACAGGCAATATTGACAGAGGCTACCTTCTCTACAAGGTGAAAAGATTTGAGAGATTGACTAGGTGATGTCCACATCATTGATGTCCACATCATTGATCTTATTTTTTGTATGAGCCCACATCATTGATGTCCAATAACAAAGGAATAAGCTGAAGATATCTGAAAACCTTACCCTAACATCCATTCCTTTGCGCAGTACCCCTGCGTGTAGCCGCCCAATAGCAATGCGTCCTTTATGCTCGTCATACTCGATATTTGTGGCCTGAAAAAACCATTAGTTCCATACAAGTAAATATCTACTCAACTCAATAAGACCGTCTCATTCAATGAAATATCTTTTACATTTTAGTTTGAGAATACCCCAGTGCATTATAGTTTATTGAAATTTGGGCGTATATGCAAGGACGCTACTGATGAGAAATTCATCAATATGACCTGGTGTGGACCCAGACACAAGTCACAAATTGTTTTATTATTTGGGAGTGCCATTGGATCATTAGCATCTTGAATTTGAAGCATGTTTTAGAGCAAGTGACTGCTTCTAGTTGGTGGGAGACAAGATTTTTAATGTGTAAAATTTTGGCTAGGAGATGAAATGATAAATATCCATTGGCAGTGGCTGGGAGCAAGCACATAAAACATAAAAAACGATAAAAAATCACAATAACTCACAAGCATCTGAAGTGCACCATCTTTATGGATATTTGGCCCAGGTACACATCTAATTATAGACTCGAAGAGAGGTCCAAGATCTTCTGCAAGGTCATCCGGAGAAAGCCCTGCCTTTCCTTTAATCCCGCTAGCATATATTGCTTGGAAATCACACTACGAGCCACCAAAAAAAACATCAAAAGTATTTGAGTCACGCAATTTACCACACAAAAAGGATAGACAAACCCAAAATCAACAATACCTGTTCATCTGTAGCGTTCAGTTCAATCATTAGTTCAAAAGTGGCATTGACAACAAACTCAGGACGAGCAGAAGGCCTGTCGATCTTGTTTACGACCACAACAACTGCGTGTCCAAACTCAAGAGCCTTCTTCAAAACAAACCTTGTCTGGGGCATTGGTCCCTCAACAGAGTCCACCTAAGAAACAAGAGAGTGAGGTGAGAAGCCTGAGATATAAAGAGCTAAAAGTTTATTGCAAGGCACTGAGACAAAGCATCATATTACCACAAGAAGCACTCCATCAACCATGTTCAAAACACGTTCCACTTCACCCCCAAAGTCAGAGTGACCGGGAGTATCTATGATATTTACTTTAGTATTTTTATAAGTGATGGATGTATTTTTGCTCAGAATTGTGATTCCTCTTTCACGTTCAAGGTCATTCGAGTCCATGATCCTCTCTTGCATGACTTGGTTATCTCGAAATACCTGCAAAGCAAGTTGTAAATCAATTATTACATTCATAAAACGTCGATTATCTTTATCGAGCTTAATCAAAACCGAATTCCATTTGCGTTTCGGCTGTTACCTTAGCTTGCCTGAGCATAGAATCAACCAAAGTAGTTTTTCCATGATCAACATGAGCTACAATTGCAATATTCCTCACGTTATCCCTCCTCACCAATTGCTTCTTCACCTCTATTGTCAATAACAAAAGTAATTTCGTTCAGAGATCAACCATAAGAAAAACATACACAAATCAACCTAAGTGTAATTCTAGAAACTTTAATTGATCAAAATACGGACTAAGGAAGGCTTTATCCAAAACCAAATCACCCATTTTCCAAATCTGTTCATATCAAACTGACGAAATTCAAGCTAAAATCGAAATCAATTTGAGAAAACAAAAGAGACGAGAAGATAAAGAGACGGAAAATGACCGGAGGATGGTTCGGTGGTTGAGGGAGAGGCGGAGCAAGTGATGGGACGAGAAAACGGACGACGGGACGGAAATCGGAGAGCTCTTCCACCTGGTTTAAGCGCGGAAGCGAAACTGACACCGAGCACTTGCTGTTGCTTGTGAAGGAGAAGAGAAGCTGGTCTTCTCGAAACCGCCGGAGAAACGGAGGAAGCACTCAAACTAAGCTCCATTTCTCAGTTCTCTCAGCCGCGTAACAGAGAGAAGAGAGAAAGATAGAGAGGGAAACAAAAATAAAAGCAAAGGGGATTTTATTTGCTTGGAGAAGAGAAGCTCTTGCTTAGACGGACTAAGTTAAGCCACGTCTCCACACATCGACTTATCGACTAAGAGCCGGTTAAGTCCATAGTTCAAATGGATAAAGGATAGGGAAAATTAGTTGAATAACTAAAAAAATATATATATTTGAAAAACTAACCAAAACTCCCTTATGTTACTAAATCTCACCCATTAATTTTAGGGGTTTTGGTTACCTTTTCAAATATTTTTTTTTTTTTTGTGTTAGACAGCAAATTATCTCTAAAGGATATTTTTTGCATTTTCAAAAGGGTGAATTGCAAGAATAACAACAAAAAAATTAATAATTCATAAACTGACAAAAATTAGCTTATGTGGCCTAATCAAAAGCACTAAAATTAGGTCAAATGGTTAGTTTTTGAATTATATTTTTTTTTTTTTTGTTATTGACCCTAATTTCCCTTTTCAAAACTTGGCTTTATATATGAAAAATTTTGGCACACAAAGATATAACAAAAATTCTACAAGATCCTAGTTTCAAGCATTCTCTACACTATGTAAAAGCCCTTACATTTATGCTTTCGAATTCAACAAGACAAATCAAGTTTGGCAATATAGTGGGACGAAATATTGAATAGAATTTGTATAATTTACATCCATAAGAATATAGAGAATACTGGACCAGTGAGCTTCAAACCAACATCACCAAAAAGATCATTCTCTTGCTGAGTAATGGAGCTTCTTGTGACTTAAGCATCATGATGATGATGATCTCTCTTGCGAGTAATGGAATCACACAGCTAAAAGAGATCAAAGTATTCACAGCTTCAGGTTGATACGGTCGGACCATTCAAATATACCAGAGTGAACCTGGTCATGTCCTATATCAGACCCGTTACCTCCAGTGGCAACCCTCATGATATCTTCAATCAACGCAAAGTTTCCCATGATATCAACATGGGCTCCGCTCTGGGTACCACGTCCTTCGAGCAGGTTAGACGGTGGAGCGTGATTGTATTCTCTAACGTAAGTCTTTATTCCAGAAGGGTTGAATCTTGTCTTGCCACGCCACGCTTTCGCACACATGAACCCGGCACTTAAGACCGGTACTGTTTCATCCCCGTCCACATTGTATACTCCTGCTTTTAGACAGCTGTCTTCGTCCTCCTCATGAGCAGAAGTCAAGATGTGAAAGGGGATGCAGCTATCAGGAGACTGGTTAACCTTGTAGACGTATGCTCGTTCTGTTGGTATCCCAACTCCGTACAATGAAAAGATTTCCATTTCAGGAGCATTCGGTAATCTGAAACAGCAGAACAAACCAAACGGATTTGGTACCACTAATAATGCATGAGGAGGAAACATAGAGTAAGTACGAAAACAAATCACTCACTTTGTCTCCAACGGATTTGACCAGTATTTGGGATGGTCATGCTTGGGGTCATCCAAATCATCAGCAATGCCATAGGAGAAATGGGCGGAACCACGCGCCATCATCTTAGGAGCAACGTAGTGTAGTAAATCTATAACTGCATCAGCGGTGTAGACCTTATACTCAGCAATAGCTTTGATCCCACTAATTCCCATATCGTGGTACTCTGTCCACACGTCACGACAGGTGTGATTTGGGATACTCTGACCTTTGACTGCACCCTTCACCAAGTAAAATGTATAGATTATTAATCATCTAGTGACAAAAAGTACTCAAGGTTTATCTGGTTTTATGTCCTTACTCGAAAATCAATCATTTCAATCTCCGATGGCGGAGCCTCTGCCACGTCTTTCCCAAACGATATAATCCTTCCGTAGTTAACAGGCTTTGTCTTGGAAACTGAATTTTCACCACAAGTCTCATTGTTCTTTTGCTTTTTCCCACAACATGTGTGGCCTTTCTCCGGCGACCAATCAAGACCACCCCATATTGTGTCACCTCCCTTAGGTAACATAGACATCGTTGAGTCCCATGTGCGTGTCATTCTCATTATATGCTGCAAGGTCTGGAGTCTAAATATATCAGTGTCTAAGAATCCTGGGGCAATCGCTCTGCAAAATTTGAAGACAGTAAAGTTCTATTAGGAAACCAAGTGATTTAAAGTGCAAAACCAGAAAT
Source organism: Draba incana (assembly GCA_963576765.1). Lineage (NCBI taxonomy): Eukaryota > Viridiplantae > Streptophyta > Magnoliopsida > Brassicales > Brassicaceae > Draba > Draba incana. The sequence continues at coordinate 10,006,104 of OY755205.1, forward strand.
AAAAGAGCATAAATGCGAACAAAGGAAAACTCAAAGAAGTAGAACATCACAAATTGGTAAAGAATGTAAGAATGGAAGCTCCAGAGGTTTTCATAAGCAAAATACAATGCCCACAAAAAGATGCTGACTTTAGCAGTTTCTTTCAGTTGGTTTATACTTAGATGGTCTAAAATATGATCGGGCAATTCTTTGTCACACTGGCGCAGAAGTATTAAGTTAGGAACTTATTGCTGAAAAAGGAAGATGAGCACAGCTAGCTGATCGAAACAGCATAATCAAAATAACATAAAGCTCAAATGTCCTCGAAGTTCACTTGTTACCCGACTGCCGTACCATCATTATAAAATTGTTTAGATCTCGAGAGAGTTCCAGTTTCATAAGCAGTGATAATATAGCACTATCATTAAAATTGATATCTAGTAGCATTGGTTTGAGTTCCAGGGCCAAGGTTCATCAAAAGTACAATCAACTATTCATACCTGGCAACTGCTACATCCTTTGCTTCAGCAGAGAAAAGCCCTGCAACAGATTTTGGTACACCAAGAAAAGGTCCACCGATGTTCATCACCGCCTTTATATGCTTTGCGCACCAGTCAGGCCCACCCCCGCCACCCAAAGGAGCTGGTGCCTCAACCCATTTCATAAAATGTAGAAAATACAAGGCCCCCATGGAATGCGGAACTATGACCGCCTTTTTTCCACCATTGGTAAAAACCATCAACTCGATATTACTTTTAATACGGCTAAGCGTCTGGTCACGCACCTAATAATTCAAAATGAAACATATTCAAGACTTAAGCAATGAAGAAAGACACGTAAAATGGAACAGAATAATAGATAAATTTATGAGAAAAGAACCTCTGTGTTCTGAAACGAAAGCCTCCAGTCATATGATGCCATGTACATGTTTTTCTCTTCATATCCAATATGTGCAAGGTTAGCAATCAGCACTGCCCAGACAAAGTAACCAGGAGCAAAATAATCAGCAGCCACGAGTCCTGATACAGCTCGAACTCTAATACCTGCAGGATCCAACCCAGTTTCATTGTCAAGTGACATGTGTTCCACCCAACATAGAGGCCTGGATCACAGAAATAATCAATTAGGTAAAATACTATCAACAATAACACTGTCCCACTCCCATCTTTAATACTAAAGACAGAAACTTTGAGCCGAAAGACGAAAGAGCAGATCACAGCAAATCAAAATAGATGCAAACCCAAGGAAACAGCTATTTCTGTAGCAGGCTCAGGAGGAGCTCATAGCTAGATAACATAAATAAGATTAAGTAAAATCAAGAGATATAACTATAGACCTATTGTGAAAAACTTTGAAATCACATTTCCAGGTCTTGAAAACACCTTGAGAAAAGCAAGTTAAGCTGAAGGACAAAAGATACTAGCCATAATTGCACATACAAATAGTTGAAAAGAATAAAGCAACCATCCAAACATCACTATCTAGAAACATTTTTTCACAACTGTAGTTACAACTTGTCTATTCCCAACAGAACATATAGGACTATGTGATTACACGAATCCTAAAACTAAACCGTACATTCAATAACAATAAAATGAACAACACGTAATCGAACAGATTTGGCAATAACATGTCTTCAAATTCCAAAGCAGCTCCATTTTAGATCCAAAAATGAACAGAAACACGATATACAACATATATATTGCATCCTAACATGGGATAAGTATGAGTGATGTTCAACAAAGCAACAAGTGCGTGATATAATCAGATCCAACCCAAAATCCCAAATATAAAAGAACTCAAAATCTCACCTTTTGTAAACTTCACCAAAAGTTCCTCCCCACAAGCGTTTTCTAAACAAACCATCAGCACATTGTTTACCTTCCCAAAGCTCAAGCCCACCAGTGACAATCCCAGGAATGAACACAACAGGATGTTTCGCCTTAAGACCTTCTTTCTTCAGCTTCACACCAGGCGGGTCAGGTAAAGGACCCGTAATCGCTTCCGTTACATACTGAGGAAAGCTCGCAGGCATTGCGTTGTAAAGAAAGAGAAGGAACCACCATGTGACGCAAACACACCCAATAAACCAACAACACGAATCAACACACGACCACTTCACTTTCCCGATTCCACCGTTGGATTTCTTATTATGGGTTTTCGATTCGTCATGTTTGTGTTGGGAATCTTCATCGGGAACCTCCTCGGATTGCGGTTTCTCCGACGGCTTTTTCCGATGAATTAGGGGCATTTTTGGCACTTGAAGAAAAAGGCCACGGACTTTGTCAAATCTCGAGGAGGAGTAGATAGAACCCAATTCGAGAGAGTATGTCAACCACCCTTGAATCGAATTAGGGATTCTAGATGAGTCGAGAGAAACAAAAACAAAAACAAAAAAAAACTTGTTTTGCTGTGTGTTCTTGAACCAATCAAGTTTTTGTTTTGTTTTGCTCGACTTGGCTGGTTTCTGAGATATTCAGCGGACGAATTAAAGGTCGGACTGCAAGATCAACCCGTGACGTGTTCGATCCATCCGTTTCGTTAACTTTACATTATTAAGGGCCTAACAGTTTTTCTCACCTATTTAAGAATGTTGCATCCGTTTTTATATATTTTTATAAATTTAATCAATTATTTATACCTTTAGTGATGAACCAGTACGGTATATGTTTTTCTTAAAGAAATGAATGACCCAAATAAGTTTTACCAAAATAAGAGCATTTTTGGACAAGTGATTTGGTTTGGGCCACCTCTGTGGATTTCGATTCAAGTATAATAATTTTTAGCGTTAATTTGCTCACTAGCCAAAAAAATAAAATTATAACTAATAAAGTAGCCAAAATTAGACTCGGTGACAAAATGATATCCAATAAATTTAGATTAAATGATTTTGAATTTAGTTTTTTTTTTTTTTTTGGGTTATCCCACCTAATTCCCATATTTTTTAGTGGGGTTACATAAAAAGTCATTTTGCAAACTAACCAAAAAAAATTTAATAATTAAGAAAATAACAAAAACTAGCATAGGTGGCCAATTATAGACCATTGGATTTAGGTTAAATGGTTAGAGATTTTATTATAGTTTTTTTGGTGTTATTTTTACCAATTTCCCTTACATAAACACCATTGGATTTGGATCAATAAAGCTGGCAAAAAAACTAATATTGAAAACTTAGCCTACTGATGGTGATTAACTGATTAACTGATTACGTAGTTGAAAGATTCATTTTTCAGTTTACAAAAGACCGTGATTTGAATCCTCTAATCACATGATGGTCTATTGTTGTTGTTACTTATTGCGATTTTGAATATGGATCATAGTAAACAAAATGTTATGTATTAACATTGCTAAGACAAAACCTCCTTTAACCATAATATGTCAATAACCACAAATTATAATTTTATGTATAATCTCTTAAATGAGTTACATATAAAACATCTTATAGAATCTTTTGGTGGTACCATGTGGGACTCGTTTGATTACATGACATTCATAATTGGTGGTGGTTTGAGTGATATTTTGGTTCGTCTTGTCTGAATGTGAGTCAACATCAGTGAAGGTCATTAAATGTAATCAAATCGATCTAAAGAGCAAATTCAATCATTTGAGAGCTAACTCAACTTGTACCATAATGATGGTCATGGAATTTTGAGATACAATGAACTGTTTCTCCGATGATTCTCTTGTGCTCGCCAAATGATTGGTTTGGAGAGCAAAAACACAGTCAAGCAAAATAAGAAGTGAAATACTAGATCAATAAAGAACACTTTGCCACTTGATCTGGGATTTGTGAGTTTATAGAGAAATAATATGATTATTAGGAAGCGAATAAAATGTTTATGACTAAGGGGCCGTAAAATTGATTTAACAACTTTTCCTATTTAGAGAAGCAATTTGTTGATCATGGTTGTCAAAATCATTTGGTTTCTAGACGAATACATGAATCGAATTTGATGTTCGGTTAGCCAACTATGCCATTCGGTTTGGTTGGTGAGATTGGTTCACAACATCTCTAACATGGTCATATATTTATATTTTTTTGCATGTTATGCTCGTTTTAAAGACGCGGTTGATGACCACATCATTACCTTTCACTCTTCCAATTAATATGGTTTATGTTAGATAAATCTGTATTGAACGGACATCGACGATACATTCAGACAAGTGCGGCTCCTAAAAATCATATTATGTAGATACAACGGCGGAGGCTCTGAAATAAAAATCAGGAAGCTCTGACATCAAAATAAAGCAGAAAAACCCAATTCTAACATCAAATTTTAGTTTTATTGGAGAGTGACTCCTCAAACATTTTTATGTTCGGTGGTGCTATTCTAATATTTGGCATAATGCATATATGTAGAGGTAGCGGCGGAGGCGCACTTGAAGAAGAAGAAGGTCTCAAAGGTAAAGTGTATGAAGCAATGCATTTGATTGATCGAATGGTGGAAAATGGCTATCATCCCATGAAGTTACCTATGGACCGGTTTTTTTTTTTTTATAGTTATTGATCAAATTGACCCAAACTCAAATTCAAAAATTAGTTAGCCCAATACACACTAAAAGTTAAATATAGCCCAATACACTAAAAGTTAAAGTCATGTTAAAAATTTGAAACCTAAATTTAGTGTAACTTTCCATAATTTTCGTAGGTGAACACAAAAAAATTCTTGTTTGCAAATTTTTTTTTTAAATCGCCGAACAAAACAAAATTCTTTATAAATCATATAGTCTTTAGAAATTATTTGAGGTAATTAAAGAAACAAATGAATAAAATTTTAACTCTAAGTCAATGTTGTGTCACTTTTAGATATTTTTTACATTTTGTACTATATGTTTTTAGTATGTTTGTTTTTGACCCCGATTAAAAAATATTCTGGCTCCTCCATTGTGTAGAGGAGTACCATTAAGTCTACACAATGTCATTCGCTCGAACCAAAACCAATTCTTTTCTGCGTTTCCTCCCACATCGTCACTTCGGTTTCCGCACATGTTCAAGTCGTTCGGCTGTGGAGTCAAAGAAATTCGAAATCGCTTCTTGCACCTACATTCTCAAAGTTCGAATGGTTCTGTTTCCCTCTGCACCGATCAGAGCAAGGGTTCCTCCGCGATTGACTTTAGAAAAGACAACTCACTTGTTGATTCCCTCCTACTTAATGTATGTTTACAACCTTTTAAATTTTCAAATCATTTTTCATTTTAGTTTCGCTCAATGTTAGATATTCCATTTTTTCTATTCAGGTTTGGTATAACAGCAATTCAGTTGGATATCAAGCTAGTAGGAATTCCGCTAGATATTGTCTGTGAAGCTCTCAGTTGTGGACGTAAAGCGCGTCTAAAGATTCTTCAAAACATAGAGAGAGCGGGGATTCCATATCCGAAAAGGTATAAGTGGAAAAATTCAAGATCGGTAACCGCCATATGATGATTGAATCAGCAGTTCTTGCTTTCAAGGCAGAAGCTGGTGCGGTCTTAACTATCGATGACAAGACAAAAATAATGTCTTCTTTCTGTTCTCGTAAGAATTCTCCGGGATTTAAACATAAAAAGCTATATGTAAGTTCACTATCAAAATATTCTCTTTATTATACACATTGTAATTTAGATATTATATTTATTGTGAATGTCTAATTTATGTTTTAGGTTGAGTACGTTGAGAAGTGTTTGAGTAAATATGAAGATGAAGAAGATAAGAAATTTGTGTCAGAACGGAGAAGAAGTGTGGTGAACACATCCACCGGTTACTAAAGCCTCTCTTTGGTGAAAAAGTTAGCAAAATTATTCAGGTAAATTGATAGCAAAATTGACCTATCAAGTGCGGTTACTAAACACTTAATCTGGAATTTAATGAATATGGCTTACATGGATTGATAGGTCAATGTCTGGGTGCCTTCATATATAGTGAACGATCTCAGCACGCACAGAGATAAAGAGCTACATCCTTCAGTCATTGCATACTTGCTCCTATTGGAGATTAAGTTTCACCACGTGTTGTGACCTGAACGGTAGCCAAAAAAAGACTGCATCTTAATAGTTATGGGTATCATGCAACGCAATCATGTTGAAATGGACTGCATCTTCTATGAATGCTCAATGGAGATTTATATTTTCTTATCAAGACATTTTTGAAAAATATCATAATCATTAGAGCTTTTGTTTAGATTTTTTAAATCCACTAAATCATTTAAATCATGAACCAACCGGTTTAACCATGTGGTCTAATTCGTGGTCTTAAAATACATAGAAAGATATGTTTTGTTTAGTCCATACTTGGGTTGACTGTTCAAGCTCTACAAGCAGGCTTTTCCTCATGTTGTTTTGAGCAGGAATCAATTACGGCAAATTTTGTGGCTCGAGAAATAGAGAGTAGTGTAACAAGAGATAGAAGATTTAACTCTAATCTTGCATTTAGAGGACCGTCTTGGCTTCAGGATCGAATAAGTCGTGAAGCTTCTATATAACATCGTTTTCCTTTTGATTTAGGAAGTGATGGTTTTGATCGTATGCTTTATCTCTGCCTTGCTCTGTTTTGCTTTGTCTCTGCATTTTGAGAACTTTAGTTCCAATTTCAATATCAATCCAGTCGATTAAAAAAAAGAGAAAATCAAATTAGGGTTCATTCAATTTAGACAATGAAAGAGGAGAAGAGTAGCATCAGAATAACAATCTTTGTTGCTTAGATTGGTCGTAAGTTATTGCTGAAAGTTGGTAGACATCTTTGGAGTCTGAAGCCTTCATGAAAGGAAAAGCATACTTCAGATTCTTGACATATTTACAAGTTTAAATATGTTTATAAGTTGAAGGGAAAGTGGGATTGAGTTAACCAATCTTTGTTGTCACGAGAGCAATTTATAATTTACTTATTTTATTTAAGTCTCTTACCAATTGCATCAAAGAAGCTTTATTTCTAGTTTGAACACAACTCTTTGTTCTTACAAATTTGGGTACCAAGTATTTGACAAATTAATCAAGTGAGAAAATTAATAACTAACTGTCATAACTTTTGGATTCAACGTGAACTAAAACACAAATTACTCAAAGATTTAGGAAAACAAACAATTTCATATATGTAAACGACTTCAATAAGTAAACCAAAAAGGACAAACAATATGAAGTAAAGGTGGTCTGAAACACATTTTACTCCATAATATTTCTGGAAAAAAAAAAAAAACCAAAAATCTGAAACAAAAGATAGTTTGAAACAAAATCCAAACCAGAAAACTGAAACAGAAGAAAGTCTGAAACAAAATACAAAGATATTCATTGGCTAGTTTGACTTGGTTGTGTGAGTGAGATCATGTCTGGACCTTGAGAAATTGAAGCTCCCTGCAAACATAAAATAAGTACAATTACAATAACTTGAAACGTGAAACCTTTTTTGTTTTTGATCAAACTTGAAACATAAACTATGGTTTGTTTAAACAGGACTAAAACGATACACAAACAAGTCAACAAAGAAGACATCAGATAGGTAGTAAAGATAATACCTCGTCAATTGTTTCGTGGGTCTTCTTCATCTTTTTCTTTGGATGTATCTTACATCCATCAGCATTGTGGCCTACTTCATGGCACTTAGAACATTGTATAGTACGACCACTCCTTGGTAATTTTTCTACTTCCTTCTTTTTTTTCTTTGGTGACTCGTTTTTACCTTTGATTCTGGGGAACTTTTTCTGTTTCTTCTTCTTCTTCCTCCCCGGTAATATAGGTTCAGGAGGAGCCGTAATCAAGGAAAAACCAGAATTCATCCAAAAGCGTGGTCCTCTTACTGGTTCGATATTTGTTGAGTAATTATCTTGCCACATCAATGTCGAGAAAAAATCAGATACATAGTCTTCAACATTCAAACCCGCATCTATCATTGCTCCATAAGCATGTTCACAAGGAATTCCGGTGATTTGCCACTTACCACATGAACATGTATTCCTTATCATGTTGACATTGTAAGAGTTTCCATATAAATAAACATCATAAACTCCACGAGTTCCAGGGGTTGTTTTACATTCATCAGCATGTATCTTCTCCAATGCGAGCATCTTCACAACATATTTTGAGCGCACTCCCTCATGCTTAGTTGATTTCTTTTGCCTTTTTGAGATCCGCTTCATTGCTTGCCTCCTTATCATCTCCAACATTGGTACCATTGCCTTGGCTCTTGCTTTCGTTATAGTTGAGTTAAAAGACTCTGTGGAATTGTTGTCCACATCCTCACAAAAACTTCCAAGTTTGTAATATGCAAGAGACCAAGTCTTTGGCTCCTCCTTCATCACATCGTTATATAAGGCTATATTATATGCCCTCAACTTTCGTATATTCTCATCAAATTCTGTCTTAGTGTAGCTCCAAGCAATGTTCCAAATCATAGGCTTTATCAAATCTTTATTAGAATGTTTCTTCTTCAAATTCTCCACAATATGTTTAACACACATTCTATGTTCGGCGTTTGGTAATTCTGATTTCACAGCACTTATCAAGCCCTAAAAATACGAACAAAGTACCACATTTACTAATTAGATCACTAGTTATATTCAGTATAAAGCAATAAGTTATTGCATATATTGTAAAGATACAAGCCATGAAACTAGTTAATGCATACCTTTGATCTATCTGATATAAGGACAAACCCATCGCCATCTTGAAGAAGTAAATCAATCTTGATTTGCTTAATGAACCATAACCAATTATCTGTGTTCTCAGCTTGTACCACAGCCCAAGCTATTGGATAAATTTGATTGTTTGCATCATGTCCAACAACAGTAAGCAATATCCCTTTAACAACAACCTTCAAAAAAGTACCATCAAGCCCGATGATTGGCCTACAAGATCCTTTCCAAGTGTTTCAGAGATTTGCAAAACAAACATAAAATTGATTAAACACATCTTCTCCAGATGCATTGCGGTAAGTGTCAACTATGGTTGTTGATCTTGGGTTTGAAGTGACTATCTCGTGGGCATAACCGCGGAGATGAGCAAACTGTTCGGCATACTCCTGCTCAAGCCATTTCAGAGCTAAAAGCCTCCCATTTTGGCATTGATTCCTTGTACTAACTATTTTCCATTTCTCCTTGATAAGATCTTGAATTTCTTGAGGCATTAGATCGTCATTTTGTCTCAGTTTGTCCAAGAAAAGCCTCGCAATTACTAGAGCCTTTAAAAGCTTGCATTTCCCATTCGGAGTGCAACTATGGTACCCATACTTAGTCTTCAACAACCACTTCTGGCTAGACTTATCATATGAGCAATAAACCCGCCATTTACATTTCTTACCCATGCCACACCTATAGGAAATCTTCATCTTATCCCACCTATCTTGTTTAATGTTTCTTGCTTTGCTCAAAGCATACTCTAACACAGCCTCTTGGAACTCATAAACTGTATAAAAAGCAGTTCCCAAAGCTAGCTTATCATCTCTTTTAGCTCTCATTCTTCTATCTCTCACAACCAACTCATCTTCCTCATCATCCGAAGTCTCTGGAATTGTATGTCGCTCAATAGGTGTCTCATCAACAAAGTCAACTACTGATTCCTCAATCTCATATTCATATCGTCCCACTCTATCCTCAACATTCTCGATGTTATCACTCTTCTTGTTGTTTTTAGCGTTTGTAGTTTCATGTTTCTCACTTTCATCACGCACCCTTTCATCTACATTCTCTGTTTCAAAATCAGTTCTATCCTTTTCACTTTCATATGCATCATCTCTGTCCCAACAAAAACTAACATCAATCACCAAAAACCAAAAAAAATATAACCGAGTAAATAAGTGTCGAAACCAAATACATAAATGAAATCCCATTCATACCTACGACCAAAGGCAAGTTGATCTTCATCCATTGTTACTTTGATGCTACTCTTCTCCTTTCTCGCTCTCCAAACTAAATGAACCCTAATTTTATTTTCTCCATTGTTTTTCCATCTACTTAACACGATTTTTTTTCCCAAGTCGGATCGGATATAGTTTGGGTGTAAATGGATAGGGTGTAATGACTTTGGAGGGGTTTAAACAGTCAACCCTTGAAGTTTAATGGAAACTTGAAAGGAATTTGACGTGATTTTGAATCAAATTCAATGAATTGTCATTTAATACTTGAAATTCTGGTTTAAATTTGGAAATGACGACAATTAGAATCCCCTAATTACTAACTGCCATATAATGTTTTCATAATCATTGTAACTGCCATAAATACTTGAAATTATGGTTTAAATTTGGTGAACCCGGTTTTGACATCTACCCGAGTCACCGGTTTTGACCGGTTTTAGCGGTCTAATTCAAATCCAAGTTTCAATTACACTCGGACTCGGTTTAGTGAACGATTCACGGTTGGACCAGTCCGACCGTCCGGTCCGGTCCGGTTTTAAAAACACTGGTTATAAGATTAGAAGGTAAATGAAGGAGAGATATTAGATTAGGAAGAGCTAATGATAAAGTTAAGTATGCACGTGTGGGAAAGTGAAACCTCCGTATATTTGAGAAACTATCCAAACCTAACCCCGTTGTAGTTGTATCTTCTGATATGTATATACATGTAACAACCTAAACCGTATACTAGTATATAATTGATATGCAAATATAAATAAACATATAATCGATACCGAAGAACACGTGGCAACAACAAGAACATTGAAGCCAAGAAACAAATTCTTTTCTTTTTTGAAAAATTAAATTTGTTGTTGCAGACACATAAAAATCAATAAACCCACCATTCAATGAAGGAAAGTGAGACACAAAGGTGTGCTTGGTAAGTAACGAAAAAAATGGGAAGCAAGAAGGAGAACCACAAAAAATAAGGGTAACAAAAAGCCACGTGGTGCTTCATCTACCCGTCCATTTAACCTACCACACTCTCTTCTCTCTTTCTCCTTAATTAATTTTTGTTATATAGTCCTCTCACTCATCGATTTCCAAAATATACCATAACTTGCATACTACTACTACATCATCAAACTCTAGTAACAAAACTAAAAAATGGTGATGGGTGCAACATCTTTAGATCTAAATGAGATCAGAAAGGCACAAAGAGCTGATGGACCCGCAGGGATCTTGGCTATAGGCACAGCCAATCCCGCGAACCATGTGATCCAAGCCGAGTACCCTGACTACTACTTCCGTATCACCAACAGTGAACACATGACCGACCTTAAAGAGAAGTTCAAGCGCATGTGTACGTTCTTCATCTAACCCTACTTCATTTCACTTGATATATGTTTCTTTTTTTTCCATAGTTAATATAACATTATAACTTACTATAACAGGCGACAAGTCAATGATCCGGAAAAGGCACATGCACTTGACCGAAGAGTTTCTCAATGAGAACCCGAAAATGTGTGCTTACATGGCTCCTTCTCTTGACGCTCGTCAAGACATTGTGGTTGTCGAAGTCCCTAAGCTAGGCAAAGAAGCGGCGGTTAAAGCCATCAAGGAGTGGGGTCAACCTAAATCCAAGATCACTCACCTTGTCTTTTGTACCACTTCCGGTGTCGACATGCCTGGTGCTGACTACCAACTTACCAAGCTCCTCGGTCTCCGACCATCCGTCAAGCGACTCATGATGTACCAACAAGGTTGCTTCGCCGGTGGTACCGTCCTCCGTCTCGCCAAGGACCTCGCTGAGAACAACCGTGGCGCTCGTGTCCTCGTTGTCTGCTCCGAAATCACAGCTGTTACATTCCGTGGTCCTTCGGACACCCATCTCGACTCTCTTGTCGGCCAAGCTCTCTTTAGTGACGGAGCCGCCGCTCTCATCGTCGGTTCGGACGCGGACACTTCCGTGGGAGAGAAGCCAATCTTCGAGATGGTGTCCGCGGCTCAGACCATTCTTCCAGACTCTGATGGAGCCATCGATGGTCACTTGAGGGAGGTGGGACTCACGTTCCACCTCTTGAAAGATGTCCCCGGGCTTATCTCGAAGAACATAGAGAAAAGTCTAGATGAAGCGTTTAAACCGTTGGGAATAAGTGATTGGAACTCACTCTTCTGGATAGCTCACCCGGGCGGTCCGGCCATATTGGACCAAGTTGAGATCAAGCTAGGTCTTAAGGCAGAGAAGATGAGAGCGACACGTCACGTGTTGAGCGAGTATGGAAACATGTCAAGCGCGTGTGTTCTCTTTATTCTTGATGAGATGAGGAAAAAGTCGGTGGAAGATGGTGTAGCCACGACAGGAGAAGGGTTCGAGTGGGGAGTCTTGTTTGGATTCGGACCAGGACTCACTGTTGAGACAGTCGTCTTGCGCAGTGTTCCGGTCTGAAACCGACCCGCTTGATATTTCTTCTGTTATGATGCCTACTACGTAGCTAAACATACTTTTTTTAATATCGTGTCTTATGTTTTTTTTTTTTTTTGAAGTTTTTATATAATATTTTATATGTATGCAATAACTAAGCAAAGAATTCATTTGATGTGATCAACCGTGAAATGTAGTGGACATGGGTCCTTTCAATTATATTGTTGTGTGTCTCTTTACAATACATGTCTCTTTCAATATTGAAATTTACAGTGACGAATACATGTAATATGTATCAAATATTTTTTCTTTACATCCACAAAAGTGGTTTAATTGAGATTGGTAACGTTCTTCTTTAGCGGTTAGCTCGTCTTGAGGATTCATTTGATTTTCAATATCTGTTGTTTCTTCATCTTCAAATTCCCTTGTTGCTTAAGTACCATTTCTTCGGTTGTTGTTCCCATTATTTCGTTTGCTTCCTTCACATTCACGCATCTATACTTGTCTTCTGAGTCCTGACCAACTCACATTTCAATATATTAAATACATACTCTTAATATATAATATGGTTACAAGTTGAGATTAGTAAAGAGAGACAATTGAAAAACCCACACGAGAGACAAGTCCAAGCTTCTCAAGCTTTTTGACAGCATCATCTACGTCGAAATTACAACTTTCGTTGAATTCTTCTTTAATAAATGCTTCACTTTGCATGTCAAGCTCCTCCTTACTCGTGGCACGACCTTGCTTTATCAGCATGAAGAATGAAATGATGACTTCTTTAACCTACATTTGGTTGTTTGTAAGCAAAAACACAATAATGCGACATAAAGCGAGGAAGGGATTTTATTAGCACCTCTTGTTGGATAACTTCATCACACAAGTGAAGTAGAGTGCCTCTTCCACTATCTAGCTGCTTATCATACACAGATCTTGTTATAAGGCTCTGATAATCTACTAAATTTCTCTGAAACCTATATGTACATTGAATTCAGGGGAAGAAAACAGAGATATTAAGGATTAAATTTAAACATAAGTTGAGGATAGGGTTTGATTAATAGGTGTAGATTACGTGAAATATGTTTTGACGCAGTAAGCGACCACCGTGCTAAGTATCGCTGCAATTACTCTGATGTCAGTGTTTTTGATGCTTACTGAGCTTACCACTGTGACCTGTAAAAACAGAGTTTGATAAATCACATTTGTCATTGTCTTAAGTTTGTAGAATAAGCTAATATTACTTGTTGTGGGTTCAGGCATGGGGATTACGGACTTCGGGCTAGAACCTCTTGGTAATTCTAACAATTTATTTTGTAAAATAATGTATAGCAGAACTAACCAGTCCAATAGCGGCAGAGACAAGAAACTTGACCCAATCTAGTGGCGTAAGACCTGGATTCTTCTTCTCTGGCTAACATCGATGTTATGAGAAACCGGTTAATGAAAAATTAGTAAAGATACATTTTGAGCACAATGTGTTGGCTAATGAATGCTTACAAGAACTATTTCCATATCAGCCATTGGAATGCTCTTGAAATGTTTCACGTATATGTTCCTTTCGGATTCTCTCTTCCCTGAAACTCTCCTGTTTGTATGTGTGAATTCAAGTCCAATATGAGAAATCAAAGAAAATTTTCCGCTAGTACTTTTAACTTTTGTACCTGTACACTACAATGATTCTCTCAAAGGTAGGCTCTTGGATGGTTATCTTTTTCATCAAGTTAGAGAGACTAATCAGTGATCAAAAAACACAAGAGAAAATTTCAATAATGATGTAATTGTAACAAAATAAGCCTTACAAAAAAAGAAAAAATTAGCTCAGAAACCTGAGCTTAAGCTTCTCTATGCGTATTCTTTCGATGTATAAACTATCCTTCTCTGTATCAATACTAATATCAATCTGTTGTGACAGAGCTTTTTCCTTTTTCCCATATATTACTCTTTTTAAACTGCAACATGAAATGTTTGAGTATAAACTTTATCAGTTTGATAACATTTGTTAGTTATAAGTTGTGGCTCAACATAAAGACAGACCTACCATGTGATGGCGAGTAGAAAGTTCCAAATACGGAAAAGTATTGTATTTACTTTGGCTAATAAGAAATAAGCTGTCATGTGATCTATCCCAAACCCACGTCTGAATATTATATACTTTAAAGGACAAAGACATATTACCAGATCATTATGTATTAGTTAGTAAAGAAACAAACTTATTGGACTCATGATACTGAATTTATTAAAAGATTACCTTATTAGCAAAATGAGGAAGATCATCACGGGGAGACTTGGAGAAGAATCTTGTCAACAACTTTGTATCAAGCTACATACCAAGCATCCATAAATACTATATACAAAGATGTGTCACTTACAAAAACTTTGTTAAACATTTCATATTATAGGTATACCTTAGCTTCATTAACAACAATAGGAAGATTAAGACGATACTGCGCAGAGAGAGCTACTTGTATTTCTTCATTAGTTATCACTTTGAAGTTGCTCTTCTCCATGACCTATGAGATTTCTTGCTTCAGTTTCATATATTAATGTTGTAGACTTGTAGTTAGGAAACAATGGAGTGGGACAAAGATAAGAACCTGGAATAAATGAAGAAGAAATTGGTCTTCAAGAGCATCGATTTCGCGAGGAGATAAATTCTGTTGTTGAAGCCTGTGAGCGCCACGAACGGGTTCGAAGAGTGAATACAGTTGCTACAATTTTACAAAATCTCCCCCTAATTACTAATTACAATGATTTTAAAAAATAATGGAAGAAGATGAATTGGTGACATTTATGTACCATAAGATCTTCAAAGTGAAGGTGGTACCAAGCTCTAATGGTGTATTCCACTCTCTGGCAGAATCTTAGGAACTCCTCTCTCTCCCATTGCTCTGTTGGATAATAATGATCAAAATTTTGAACTAGAGAAAAAAGAGAAATGTAGAAAGAGAGAAACAATTGAAAATTGGACCAAAGTGAAGGGACAATGCAGAGGTGAGTTTATGTTTTAAAATTGGGATCACAGCTTCTCTCTCTAATCTGATCACTTCTTTTTTCTTCTCCCCCATCTTAATCTTGTGTTTGTTTCTGATTTAAGAAAAACTTGTAGATTCCTTTCAAATGGTGAAAAGCAAAACAAGAATGTTCATAGATTTTTTTTGTGTGTAAAAAGGTAAGCTTTTTTATTTTGTGGCTTCACCATTGTTCTCGGAGGAGAAGTTCTTTTGTTGTGTCTCGTCCTCTAACATGAGTACTTTATTTTCCTCTCCATTTACGTAGTTGGTTAATTAATTTCGTTTTTATTACAAAGTTGAATTTTTCTTATTTATTTAGTTATTTTTAATTTGATTTTGCCTTCTCTTTTACCGTCTTTATATTGAAAATTATAATCACTGTTTTTACGTTTCTTGTCTCTGTTTCTGTTTTTTGGATGTTGTTGGATGTCATCTACTATTTATTCAGTTTTAGTTTACAATCATGTTTCTCCATGGCTTTTAAGAACATGATAAATTTTATAAAAAAAAATTCAAAAAGTGGTAGATTTCACAATATTCCTTTTTTTATTGGGTTAATTTACCCTGTAACCAACAAAAAAATTAATAATTTATCAACTAGCCAATTACCCTAAATCTTGTAATTAGGATTGTGGCACATAGGGCAATTTTTACTAGTTGATGAATTATTTTTTTTTTTGTTGGTTATAGGGCAAATTAACCCCTTTTTATTTTGGTTTAATGCAATGGCAATTGGGAAACAAAAAAATTATAATAACTCGATTTGATTGAAGGAAAAACTGGAAAAACTGTCTATTTCCCCACTGTAACTATGACATACACATAAAACTCCACGAAAAGTTTGCTTCTGTACAGATATCCACCAAGTGGAAGTTCCATGTCTATTTCCCCACCAATTCAAAGTTCAATGTCTATATCTCCATCAAATTCAAGTTTCATGTATATTTCTCCCCACGGCGCTTTAATGTTTGGTTTACTATTTTGAAATCCTGTTTTAACCAATGGAACAATGCTTAACCAAATTAAAACGGGATTATGACCCGATTGAACACGGTTTAAGACCCGACCGTGCAGTAAACCAAATCAAAACCCAATCCCGTGTTTATCTCAAATCAGTTCTAAAATCGAAAACCCTAGAATTTTCCCCCAATTAAAAAAGTC